>JAOXJJ010000263.1:11743645-11757848 GCA_025769935.1 Phoenix roebelenii | reverse complement strand
GAGAGAGAGAGAGAGGTGGAGGGAGGGAGAGAGAAAGAGAGAGAGGAAGAGAGAGAGAGGGAGGGAGGGAGGGAGAGAGCAGGAGAGGGCAGCGGCAAGAGAGAGAGAGGTGGAGGGAGAGAGAAGGAGAGAGAGGTGGAGGGAGGGAGAGAGAATGAGAGAGAGGAAGAGAGAGAGGGAGAGGGAAGAAGGATGGGAGGGAGGGAGGGTGGCTGAGAGAGAGAGGTGGAGGGAGGTGGGGAAGAGGACTTTCGAAGCCCTCTCAAGCTCCTATTTTAAAATAAAACAAGGGCTTTGGTCCTTTTTTTTTTTTAAAGTAAAGTCAGCAAACTCCCTTTCTGTCTCTCTCACTGTTTCTCTCTTTCATTCTCCCTCATCCCCTCCCTCGTCGTTTTCTTAAACCAGGGTGTGGAATTGTGTCGTTACACCCCGGATATGCCTCAGTATTTCCCAAACCAAGTGGTTTAGGACAATACAGCCAACCTTAATAGTTAATACCATATGTGTACTGCAACCAATGCCAAGATACTCTCCTATATTTTCCATCTTTGGAAGACCCTCGGCTTGCCTTTATGCACAATGGGGAAGGAGATTTTTTCCTTGACTTAAAGGCATATAACATGTTTTAAGGAGGTGAGGTGTCTGTATGTCAGGATTTTCAAATGTGATACTGCAAGGATATGCTAACTTTTTGAGTTGAACATATTTTCCCTCTGCTAAATAGGTTGGCTCTTGCCTCTGAAATATCCAATAAAGTTTCAAATCCACTTTTATTTTGCCATCACCATGTCCTTGTCCTATCTATCTTTTGTCACATGGTTTCTTTTTCTATCATCCCGATAATGCATGCAACAGGTAATTCAAACACTTAGCTTGATGCTCAATATTGTGACTTGAGGTATGCTTCATGGAACTTGAACCCTTGAGTGAATGGTATGCCATACCGGTCTTTACCGGTCATATTGTACCTTACCAGTACCAAACGGGTATACGGTATGGGGGGCATATTGAGTATCGGTATGCTAGACCGACCCCCATACTAAGTGTACTGACATTGTACTAAGATGATACTGGTAAGGGGGTCTGATACTGAGATTGCAAACTGTGATCTCGACCATTTGAAGAATCCATGTTTGATTGTTTAAAGCTGAATATTATATGGTACAAAAATTATCATATTTGGGTACATGAAAAGTATATTGTCATATTCATCAAAGAAATTTTCTTTCCATTCTGATTTTGCAAATTTCCTAATATGTTGCAGAAAGTGAAAGAAAGTGAAAGCAACACTTATATTTTCATTTTGGGTTCGTGATTTAAAGTTTTTGAATTTTATACTCAGAAGGATGCCGTTATCAATTAGCCAAAATCAGTTGTACAATATAAACCATAGTTCAAATATAAATCATGTGCAGGAAGCCAGTAATTTAGGAGAGAGTGAGCTGCATTTTTTTTTTGTGGTAAGCAAGTTGCATGTTTTAAATTTTGCTTATTCTGACATGTAGTATGTGCTCCTGCATTTTGCATAAATTTTGCTGTTTGATGTTGTTTCTTACTGTGAACTTGGTTTCCTGTTTGGTAGCTGAATCGACTAATATGTTGTTCCTTGGTTCACATTTGTGTGCAGAATATTGAATGTTCAGATTGGGGAGATATCCAGACTTGCTTGGCTTGGGGTGGAAGCTGATCCACTGCTGCAGTCAGATAATCTGTTGAAAGCATATAACAGACCCTCAGAGGCCACTGATAGTCCGAGTGCAAAGTGGTTCATATCCAAGAACACCATTATTTCTGGCCTTGGATTACTAGGTATCAAGCAAGGCAGCGAGAAACCGGAGGCTAAACCTTCAAAGGCACGCCGAAAGAGAATTGTTAGGAAAAAAACAAGCACAACTTCGGCATAATCGTGGTTCTCATCACTTTGGAAACAATTTTGCATGTGAGGTAAATTCTGGATGCTGATTACTGCCATGCAAGTGAACAGGGGAGATTCTTGTTGCCAACTTTGGCAGTGTTATCAAGAGATGCGATCTTGGAATTGCAAGGCGTCTGATGAAGAGTTTTAAAGATTTAGATTTCTTTAATTTTGAGCACTAAGATTTTCATTTATTTTTTTTTTATATTTTTTTTTTGCTTCCAGATTTTGGTCTCCTGTATACATATAATTTGTTAGAGAAATTAATAAGATTGAAATTTGTTCTGGTCACTGACACAGTCTAACTAGCAGAGTGCAGGGAAGTGTGACTGCTTTGGAAAGCCATGCATTAGCTTTGTGATTCCATTGATGGAAAATTCAGAACATGAAACATTGATACGGGCTTAAATTCAATCCTTTGGGACATGCTTCCTTGATTTTGAGACCATTTGCAGGTCCTATTAAGCTGGAGGCAATTAGGTTGCCTACAAGGCACACAGATGATGTTATTCTTTGGCTTTCAATGAGTACATTTTTATTTAGTATCAGACAGTATGATGCAGTGTTAATTTCCAAGTAATAGGTTGGTCAAGACGGTGATAGTTTAGAATCAGAGTTTCAAATCATTTTCTTCCGGTAGGCATTCCAGTTCCTGTATTGCAGATGTCTGGATGCTGGAAATTGTTGATAAACAGTTGGCATAACTGCCTATTTCTGCAAGTCTTCAGTAATGCAAATGACATTAATTTGTGCATAGCCAGTTGTTACAATGGGTGGCAAAAGTTTACAGAGCCAATGCACCTTTGTTTCAATGGAGTTTCGTATGGTCATAAATACTGTTCTAGGTGGATTAAATAAAAAAGAAATGCGGTACTCCAGAAGTTCGATCTTCATGTTCTGAGGATGACCGAGGTTATTATGATCCATAGGATGGCTGGTGTATTGCGCAGGCTATGTAATTATAGGGCTACCAGCAATTCGTAAATAGTAATTGCAATTCTTTCAATCGGATTGACTCGAACCTTTCAAAAAATGATAATAAATAATAGAATTTCGGAAGCAGGATTCTATGCCTTTCACCTTTATTAAAAAAAATAGCATATCATCTATTTATGCTGGTGAGTTTTGAGTTCCAAATCTGAATGAAATTCTTCTCTAGTTAATAAAAGGGAAGTGCAAGGTAATACCCTTTTTTACTTTCTCCTAATCATGTACACAAAATTATGGTACAAGGCCCTTCAGGTTGGATTCTTCTTCTAGTTGAAATATTTTATTTTTAAATAAAAAATAGTGAATATTTTCATATTAGGATAGAAGTTGGATCTCGACTCCATCTACTCAGCATGTTGTTGCATCATTATTTTCCTCCAGGATTAGAACTTATAACCTCCCGAAGTTTTGGTTCATGATTGAGTACTCAATATGGTGAATCTTCCTCCAAATCTATCCGATCATCCAAATCTATTTGAACTGGCCTTGATGGCCAACAGTGGGTATAATAAATCCTCGCTGATCACTGATCCTGAATACCATAATGTATCTCACTTGATCTCAAAATGAAAAACTTTTCTTTTCTGTTGCAAACTAGATTGCGCTTTAACGAGAGATGAACTTGAAAATGAGTGCAAGATTTTAATTAATTTTAGGTTCATTCTAGCCAATAGTCAAACATATATCAACCTATAAAAGATTAATCACAAATGTAGAGAAATTCCTAGTCCAAAAAAATGTACTGCTTACTTTTCAAGTCTAGTATCTTGTTAATGAATAATCGAGTTATAAGTAATACCTAATTCCAAATATTGTTCCATTATTAATGTTTACTAAATTTAAAAAGTGTTAATTGAAAAATGCTTGGAGGCCTTTATGATTATCCTGTATGAACATTCAAGAGCAATATAACCACCATTTCTAGGGTATGAAAATCTAATATCTTCTCCATGGCAAATTGTATGGCATTTGAGGATCAAACTACTACTACTTTATGAAATGAATGATTATGTAACTCTTTTATTATCCAAGTCCATGCAATGTCTTGGTGTGCCTCATTTTCTTCATTTTTAATTTTTTAAGCTTCTAATAAATATGCATCAGCATTAGAAATTACGAAGTTGATATTAGGAAGATTCTTTCTTTCAGATAGTTGGGTACATTGGTACCACAATGTGTGTATCTCTTCTTGCTCCACCCTAAGCTAAACCCTTTTGATGCTACAAATCCTATCAATCAATTCTTTGGATGCATCTAATATCCTTGGATAAGTAATGCAGTGTTTAATAGGTAGTATATAACACGTGGCACTTAGCTTCATGATTATACTGCTAGACACAATTTTTTGGCTAGCAAGATAATCTTATAGCTTGGCAAGACATCAAAGAAAAATATCACCTACATGGCAAGGTGATTAAAATGGCATCAGGGTCATAGAATAAAATCAAATGCTTGATAGGTAATAGGGCATCTTTTTAAAATATTTTTAAAAATATTTGAAAATAGGAGAGCCATTTTGTCTTATAATAAAATTTAAATACCATAAGAAACTATTTAGATTTTTTTATCCCTTCAAACTTTATTTTGTAATCAAATGCTATCTAAGGCCAGAACAATGCTGTCCCAAATCTTTTTCACCTTAATAGAAATCAAAGTTGATAGCGGCTTTCTAAAAAGTAGGCCTATGTGAATTTTTATCCTTGCAAGTGGGGATTTCTTACATGACTTGCCAGTCTAAATGATAGTAAAATCTTTTTAGAAAGGTGAAACCATACTGAACCATAGTAATGGGATGAATAAATAAGTGATTTTACATCATCAACCCACCAAAACGAAAGAGTTCTGCATTCATCCAAGCTCCTTAGTGGAGAGAACTTGCTCTTTGATTCATTTTTTTTGAAAACAAGTATTTTTATGGAAAAAGAATTGGCAAAATTAGTTGGAACCAACAAACAGTTACTTTATGGCTAGATCCAGTCAAAAGAGGTCAACTGTAATCCTAGGTTGTAGTTTGAATATAGGCTGGTCAGCGCTAGTGTGAATATAGGTTAACCTTAGCTCATAAGAGCTCATTTCTATAATATGGAGTGAATGTGATTTGGTCTGGGTTAGCCTTTTAGTTAGGCCTCTTTTAAATTGTAATCCAACTCAAGATTAAGTCTGGACCTCCCCCACCCCCCCCACCACCACCACCACCACCACAACTATGATTAAATATTGGATTACTTGAAGACTGTGGACATCTAATGATCAATAAGGGAGTTATGTTAATGATTTCTATTAGGTATTCAATAGTGAATGCATCTTTATGGACCAGGCTAGTGCCTTGGTGTAGAATCTCACCAATGACTTATGCAAGCTAAAAAAAATTATTAATTTAAAGTATATGTACTTTTTTTAAAAAAAAAGTGTATGAACTAAGAAAAGTTCCATCCTGTAAGAAATATTTGGACTAGCTATCATTTTTCCCATCCTTGCATATTGGAGAATACATACAATAGTGAATTTGAAATATTCATCATTAAAAAGAATTTACAATCTCTATCATAAATCAAATGCTTAAGTATTATGTGTGGCTTGTACCACCAAATCATGCTTGGAAACTATTCTCACTTCTTTATATTTTTAAATTTATTTAAGAACAATCTTTCATCGATCTTTTCTCATAGGTTATTGTCTTAAACGACAAAATCAAATTTGTTTATCTCAAATCAAAATTATACTTATGAACCATCAAATCGTATCCCTAGCTATCAAGAAATAACATGATATTTGAGCATCCAATGACATCCATTCATAAGCAAAGTACCATGTGAATTTGTATATGCTCATAATTGTTATTCATTATTAATTCCTATTTAACTAAGGAAAAAACCAAAGACATGTTGAAGACATGCCAAAATATGGTTAAAATGGATCTATTCAATAATAAGCTTGTATGCATATTATCCCTCACATTATATATCCCTATCATAAATAGAAAATAAAGTGCAATATATTTAAGCATCCAATGCTAACGATTCCTATGCAAAGTAACACATGCATTAAGATTGCCTATGATTTTTGTGATAAAAAGAATCAGGAATACATTGAACACATGAGTAAATAGTCACAGTGGGTTTGTATCCAATTAAAGTGTCAGCAAACTCATTACCCAACAAATAATGTTAGTATCAAGCAACATATGATTTATGAATATCCAATGCTAGCCATTCATATACGAAGTAGCATGTGCATTCAAATATACCCAAAATTTTTATTAATTAGCATCTATATAACTAAGAGAAAATCGAGGAACATGTTAAAAATATGCAAAGCAATAGAATAATTGCTAAATAGTGGTCCGGTTCATATCGAATTTCTCGGTTCAAGGTCCTCATTGTATATTAGTGTGTTAAAAGAGTTAATTCATGAATTGGTATAAAAACTTCTTGGTGCTCTGAAATCCCCCTTAAAACTCGCCACAAGAAACTCCACTCGCACTGCTATTCTAATAGGACATCCAAAGCATACCATCTCTTTAGCCAACAAAACTCACCAAGAAGTAATAAAATTTCTTTTTCTTTTGTGTTTAACAATGCCCTTTAAAAAAAGAAGCTTATCAAAGCCTATACTTTCCCATTTCTTTAGACATAAAGTAGCACCTGTCTCTCAATAAAGTCTTTATCCTGATGCACGCCTCCAAAGCCTGTCCAACCTCTCTATAAAGCAGCACTCCCCAAAGACACCAAACTATCTGCACACATTGAGAAAGAAAGAGAGACAAAGAGAGGAAGAATGATGAAGTTGAGATCAAAGAGGCTATTCAAGAGAAGCTCTAAATTGAGCAGCAGTTCGAGTAGCGTTGTCGCTGGAGGCTGCGGCATGGGTGGCAACATTGAGTGGGAGCTGCGGCCTGGGGGCATGCTGGTTTAGAAGAGAGAGGGAGGAAAGGGTGATGAGGAGGGGGTGATCACTGTGAGAGTCTCCACTGGGTCGCATTGGCATGACATCTCCATTGGAGCCACCTCCACATTTGGTAAGCAAATGCTTTAGTTGCTGAGTGTTGCACCATGGACATTTTCATGTTGATTTTACTGTATAATGGTATATTGATGCAAGGTGCTCCTGTCTATGATCTAGCTGATTTCCAACTCTTTTTTTCCATAAGTATTATATTGCTTTGTCTTAACAACTGTTGCTAACCATTATCATGAGAAATTAAAAAACTTCTAACTGTCAGAAAATAACAGCAATATAGCACTCTGCATATTTTACATACGGCTAACATCAACTTACTCTTATGTTGAAAATTGTAACACTATATTGTTAAGCAACAACAATGGGGACATCATATAGTTGTACAGCTATGATGCATTAAATTGTCATAATATGTGTTTGCAACATGATGGAAGCATAGTGATAATATTCTCCAAATTACTGATAGAATGTCAAATTATTCTCAATTTTTTCCTTATCCAAATGCATGGTTCTCCAAATAATAGTCCAGACTCGGTTTATTCAAGAAATATATTTGTTGTTATTGGTAATGTTGTTTTTACTAGCATTTCTTTTTCTTATTTCTTCAGCACCTACAGTCAAATGTGTATATTAATATATTAATTATCTTATGTGCTTTATTTTTGTCAAAATCTGTAGATATCTTTTGTTTTCTCACATTTCTGTACAATCTTCTTTTTTTTTTCGACTCTAAATTTCAAATCTTTACCTTAAGCCTACTTGATCAGACATGCTGACCTTGTGACCATGGAGGTGCCTTAAAATTGTTAGGCAATAGGAGTAAATTTTCTTTGTAGCTAAAAGCCAGATCAACATCCACTTCCTAATTATGAAGCATCTGATAATCCATGGGTGTATGGGGTACTGCAGGGGAGATGAAGATAGTTGTGTCCATGGTGACAGGGCTGGAGCCAAGAGAGCAAAGGCTTTTGTTCAGGGGAAAGGAGAGGGAGGATGGAGATCATCTCCGCATGGTGGGAGTCAGGGACAGGGACAAGATGCTGCTGTTAGAGGATCCAGCCATCAGGGAAATAAAGTTGCGAGCAATGTCAGGAAACCAAGTCATGGGGAGCCCTCGCCACGCCATTATAGAGGTGTAGGCCATGGGGCTTTGTCTTTGTTGCCTTTCGAGCTAACTTCTTGAGAAGGTGCAGGACCAAAGTTTATGCTGCCTCTGCAAGAGATAACTAGTCTGCTTCTAAATGTAATGTGATTTGGAGTTGCATGTAAAGCAGAACTCAAGTGGAGATGTTTCAGAGTTGCATTCCATAAATTATGGTTTAATGGAATGAGAACCTCACTTGTTTATTTTCAAGTATCAACATGATACCCGTTTTATGGAAGGCTGAGTTCCAGTGGAGATGCTTTATAGTTTTCCCAGGGATAGAGTGACTTATTGATGATTTTGCTATTCTATCATTTCTATTTTTAAGGAATTGGGGTTAGGAGTGATAGAGGGAAAAAATGGATCATCCAGCTCCCAACTAAAAGGCCGCCTAGTTTCGGCCCAGTAAACATCAACAACAATCGAATGAATTTTCACCTCGACCCAGGGCCAGCTCGTCCTCGAAACTCCGCCTAAAGCTCCACCAACTTTGGACATTCGCCGACTCCCCTGACCAAGTTCGGGGTACCTCTAGACAAACGCCGACCCGTCCTGACCAAGTTCGGGACGCCAACCCCAGCGATACACAGCATACGCTCTGACCCTCGAGCTCGAAGCGCTCCCTCGAGTACACCTCGAAACTCGAAAAATCGAGCCACTCTCAGTCTCCACCAAGCCGATCTCGCCAAATGCATGACGCGACTACTTAACGAGCTCGGCCTCGCCAACGACCACATCCATGTGCGGGCCTACGCCCACCTACGTGGTCGTACTCCACCACACTGCCATGTCATATCTCCATAACCGACCAATAACAGTCAGACGGCACCTTGACTACTCCGGCCATGCCCTGCTGTGATTGTCAACGCCCTACCGTTCTTAAGAATGGACTGTACCGCACGTCACCAGCCTACTTGAGCTGCACGCCATCCAGCTCAAAGCCATACCCCCTCATGATGGGGACTGACAGTACCTCCGTCACCTGAGTCACTCCACCAAAGCTATAAATAGCTCGGTCAGATATTTCTAAGAGAGGGTTTCTTTGGACCAAGTTTACCGACTCTAACATGATCGTCGGAGGGCCTTTACCAAGAACACCGGTGAGGCTTTGTGCAGGACCGCGGCCATTGCGCATGAGGTGGTTTCCGTCTTCCCCTTTCCAGCACCGGCGGCTCCCTCGACTTCACCGGCATGGTCACCCTCTGGCCAGAATTGAACCACAACAAGGAGGATCCTAAAGAGGAACTTCTAATATCTTTTCTTCTTAAAAGAAACTTTTAGTACCAAGCTTTACAACTACTGATAATTATTTTTAGCTTTTAAGTTAGTCATTTAATTGCATTAAAGTTTAAAAGCATTTTAAGTTATGCGGCAAAGAAAATTATGACCGATTTTCGCTAGCAACATACATGAGGAACTCAACTCAACTAAGTTAGGGTTGGCTATACGAATCTTTTTTCCGCTCTATTTAGAGCCATAATTTCTAAATAATTTATAGATATCAAATCATTGCTTTTACTTCATCTCATACAATTTATAGTCTACCTCTACTTCTTTTTTCTTATATTTGTATCAAATTATTTTTTCATACTAATGCATCTCTTGGCCTACGTTGTAGATGTCCAAATCATCTAAAACATACTTCTCTTAATTTGTTCTTAGTTGGTTTCACCTTTACTTTTTTATGAATAACCTCATTTATTGTTGCATCTTTTCTTTTATCACATGCATTCATCTCAATATCCTTATTTTTGCCATACTCATCTGATGAATATATTATTTTCAGCTGCCGAATATTTTATCTTATAAAATATAACTAGTCATATGGCTATTTTATAAAAAATTTTCTTTCACTCGGCACGTATCCTCTGATCATATAATATTCTAGTTGTACTTCTCTATTTTACCCAGCCTACTTTAATTTCATGAATAGCACCTTTTGAATCTTTCTTTTCTTATGAATAATCATTTCTAAATATCAAAATTGATCACTCTTAGAAACTTCATGATCTTTAATTTTCACTCTACCTTCATCTCTATTTTTAATTTTACTAAAAATATATTTCTTGTATTCCGTTTTTATGCTACTTAATCTAAAACCCTAAACCTCAATTTTAATTTCATCCACTAATACTATGCCATCCATAAACAGCATGTACCAAGAAATGTCATTTTGGATATGCCTAGTAAGCTCGTCCATAACTAGTACAAAAATATAGAGACTTAAAGCAGAACCTTGGTATATACGTTTTATGATTGGAAACTCAATTGTATTATGACCAAGTGTTCTAACACTAGTAATTGCTTCATTTTACATATCCTTAATCACATTCATATATCTAATGAAAGATCATTTCTTTTCTAACATCCGATATAATTCTATAGGGCCTCTCTTATATGTTTTCTCTAAGTCAATAAAAACAATGTAAAAATATTATTTTTTCTCTATAATTCTCCATTAATCTCCAAAGGTGAAGAATAACTTCCACAATCAACCTTCCTAACATAAAACTGAATTAGTTCTCTGATATATTAGTGTTGCACCCTAGTTTGTGCTCAATCATCCTCACCTAGAGTTTCATAGTATGGCTCATAAGTTTAATATTCAGTTAGTTAAAATGATTTTGAATACCATCATTATTCTTATAAATCAGTACTATGATACTTCTCCATTTATCAGATATTTTGTTGGTCATTAAAATCTTATTAAATAAATTACTCAACTAAGTTATTTCCACATCATCTAAGCCTTTCCATATCTCAACAGGGATTCGATCAAATCTAATTGTTTTTCGTGTTTCATCTTTTTAATGACCTTCTATGGCTCAGATATTCTAATTCTATGTGTATACTTGGTATTTCTATCTCCAAGGGAACTAGACATCATAAATTATTTATGTAACTTTGATTAAATAGCTTATCAAAATAACTTCTCCATTTTTCTTTGATGTCATCTTTCTTCAGCAAAACCTTTTGATTTCCATCTTTGATGTATTTAAATTGAGTCAAGTCTCTATTTTCCCTTCTCTGTTTTTCCTTTCTAGCTTGAGAAAGAAGGCCTAAGCCAAATAATCTATTCTCATTTCAATATCTTACTCACTGCTGCAAGGTGAATGTTGGGCTGCTCAACAAGTTGCAAGATAATAGCTTAAGACCTGGGGGCAGAGAATGGAATGTGGTCCTTGTTGCTTGCTCTAAAGCATCGGAAATTTCTGCTTCTGTGCAGATATTCAGGAGGATGGTAAAGCAGGGGAGAAACCTACCATACTCTCTTATGGAGCATTGCTTAGTGCACTTGAGGAAGGGAAGTTTTCTTATGAGACACTGCAGGTGTGGGAACGTATGAATAAATTTGAGTGTTAAGCCAAATATACATTCATACACAATTTTGGCTTCAGTTTTTATGTGAAAAGGAAATCATGAGATGGTGACTTTTGTTATTTGTGAAATAGCATCATCAAGTATTAAACCAAGTATGGTCACCAATAATGCAGTGATCACAGGATGTGCCAAGAACAACATCAAGTATTAAACCAAGTATAATCACCTATAATGCAATGATCATAGGATGTGCTAAAAAGAAGATGGGCAGGGTTGCTTTCGAGTGGTTTCACCGCATGAAAGTCTGAAGTATCAAGCCAAATCAGATTACTTATGAAATGCTAATTGAAGCCCTTGCACAAGATGGTAAAGCAAAAGATGCGTATGAGATGTACTTGAGGGCCTGTGATGAGGGAGGAGCTACATCTTTCTTCAAAACCATATGAGGCTATTATAGAGTCATGTGGGGCTATTGGCGCAAGCACAGGTCTTAATGCTTTAGGTCCTGGACCTGCTGTGACAAGAAAAAACATAAAGATGCAGAAGAATTTGTCAGATTTCCATGACCATACTTTTGTTAATGTTTCATGTAATTTGCACTATAATTTGTACTATATTACTTCCAACAATATGATTTTTCAATTATACTTTCAGGACTTTTATCATTAATGAATGTTATTAGATCAATGTCACCCACCCTTTATTTGACAATGAAATAATGGAATTATTTTGTCTATTGTTTTGATGCCTCATAATTTTCACTTTTTGGTAACAGAAACAAAATTTCAGCTTCCTTTCTGTGATTTAGCTGGAAAGGCAAATGAACTTTATGTTTCACATAATAAGAAAAATGACCATGCTTCATGAGCTTATGCATCTGATTCAGATTTCAAATTGAACAAAAAAATTTCCACATATATGAATAGAAATTTCTTTCTAAAAAAATTCCTGGTGTGAAGTAATTTTCTTTGCTAAATTCTAGCAATCTATCTCTTCAAAATGATTTTTAACTTGTTCCAAAACACGTTTCTTCTCGTTTAAAACTGCTGATGCTTTACAAATTAGTTTCATACTTTCATAGGATACAATATTGAACCTTGCTTTTAACTTATGCACTAGACTGGATTTTTCAATAAACTATTTAGAGGGCATGAAATTATTTATGCATTTGAGACTGATAATAAACGAACTGCTTAAGTACTTCCCAGAAAACTGCATGTATTATTTATCAGGAATAGCACAGACAGCAGACTTTTATTTTGAGAACTTGCGTCCATGACTTGTGATCAAATCCAGTTTACAGAATGTTGTGAAACTGACCACACAATTTGAATTCTCCATATCGCTACCTTAAACAATCCTGACACCCTAAAAGCTTATTGTTATGAGCCACAATGCTATAAATCAGCAGCCCCAGGATATAGTGGTCTGATGATGATTTATGCTATCAAATGTAAAGGAGATGGTTTCCATAGCAGTCATTTCAAGGTAATAGAAAGCTAATTAATTTCCTTATGTATGTGCGGTTGAAGCTGCTTAGGATTGTCAGGGTTCATGAGATGCTTTGCTGACAAACAGATCTTTATCTTCCTGATAGAGCATATGTCATTGACAAGAAATTTTATAACCAGATTCTTTTTTCAATGGCTTCAAAAGAGCATCAGGAAGGTAGCTTTGAGGTAGCTCCTAAATTTAGAGACGAGTTATCCACGGAGGCAAATGTCTAGATTCTCCGCCGTGTGATCCTATTGCTAAGTTGATGGAATCCATATTTGAGATTGTGCAGCATCTGAGATGTGAGTTGCTTCTATCATAGAACAATGGTTACAGTGACTTAAACTGCAAGAGAAGGCGGTAGTTGGATTTCAATTGGTTTGGAGCAAGGTACGCTTTCTCGATACCAAATCTTGTACCAATATAATATGGTACATTTTATACCATCTGGTTCGGTACAATATGGTGTACCATAGTCTAGAGGATACATTCTGATTACCTTGCCAAGCAGTGAGTCATGCCTTAATCATCTATTCTCCTTATTTAATCTTAACTAAGATGCCTTTTTCAAGGTAGTCTCTATACAGTTTGATATTTCAGCAGGGGCGGCTCAATACATTCTGGGGCCTAAGGCGAATCCAATGAACGAGGCCTCTTTTTTTTAATAATAATTTTTTTAATAAATATAAAATATTTGAAAAAATATATGAAAATATATATCTATCAAGTACACTATTTCAACAAAGATACGAATCTAACAAAGATAGACAAGAAGCTTTTTCAATTTAATATAATTCTTGAATAGAAATATATAAAAGTAATTACTCTAAATGAAGGGTCATAAAATTAATTAAATAATTAAGATAATACTTGGCAATATTGTTTACCATGTCAAGCAAGAGCCGAATAGGAAAAAGGTCATCCTATCGCACTTCAAGGTCTAGGTAAAGTAAAGAATTTATCCGTTTCTTTCTATAAGAGAGAGTAGGGTCATTATGGGAAATTCACACCATTTAATTAATAAAAGTCCCATCCCACCATCTCCCCACCATCTCCCCGTTCAAGTGAGTACCCAAGCAGCGACGGCAATATCACGGCACAGCAGCCATTCAACCCCCTCCCTCCTTTTCTCTCTCTACCACCCAAGAGAGGAGAAGAAACCGAGAGGAGAAAAGTAAAAGAATCTCCACCCTCCAAGAAGTCCATCTCCAATCCGCCTATCTTTCTTCCGGATGGCCCAACTGGATCAGGAGTAATGTGAGGGAAGGAAAACAAAGACCAAAACCAAAAAAGAGAAAGGATGAAAGATAAGAGTGGCTTCAGGTGTCTATCAAGCCAACCAAATCCCTCCTCTCTCTCCCTCCCTCCCTCCCTCCCCC
>JAOXJJ010000263.1:11722008-11743545 GCA_025769935.1 Phoenix roebelenii | reverse complement strand
ATCAAGCCAACCAAATCCCTCCTCTCTCTCCCTCCCTCCCTCCCTCCCCCCACCCAAAACAAAACTACTGTCCCCAACTTTCCAAATTGCCCCTCTGCAGGCCAGGAAACTCTCCATTGGGGAAGGGGGAAAGACTCGTAGCCAGCTCCTGATCCTCTTTGCTTTCTTTTGGTCAGCCTCCCGGGGCCTTCCATTGGCCCGGGGCCTTAGGCGATCGCCTCGGTCGCCTAGGGCTCGGGCCGGCTCTGTATTTCAGGCTCTGGACTTGGTGATCGTTATAACGAAGATGATCCAAATGACTAAACTTTTAATTAGAATCAAGTCTGCTTTCATCAAATCACGATTCTTAATATTTCATAACAAATTATTCAAAAAAGATGATAACAAATAATTGGTGAAATTCAACAAGAAAACATATTACTATAAAATTTGAACAAAATGGGTCGCCCGATGCTTTTACTTGTTCAAGCCTTCCAATTTTTCCGAGTCATGTTGACTTGACTCTTTTGTTGACTTGACAAAATCAATAATCTTATACATTCAAATTCATAGGTCAAGCCAACTTGATGTATGATCTTCACCTCGTAAACTCCGGCTATTAACTCAATGAGATTTTAGCCACTGGTGGCTTTCGAGATGTTGCACTGAAGTTGTATCACAGTCAAGACTAGAAATGCAGGGCCAAAAGCTAAAACAACTGCATGCTGTCTTTGTTACTCGTTGAGATTGGATCTTGGTCCATAAATAGAACACATTTTTAGCTCATGGGCTTATTTATGCAAAGCCATTGGTTGGATTATAACTATTGCTTCCACCTGAGCAGAGAGGGGCATTAGTTATACAATCTAGCTAATATCTCTTGTGTTAGTACTTTGGCTGATGGAAACTAATATATTCAACATCTCAGTTGAAGTTATATCAATATATTGATAAAGAATTTATATTTAATATTTATTTTTAATTATTATACATTTATAATGATTGTTATTATCATTTTTTACGATATTAGCTGCGAGATATCCTGATGAGATTTTGAATTATCTTGGCTTTCTCTAGTATTTCTGAACTTTACGTTTCGGCTAAGATGATTCTTACATCGATTTATTCGAGTCACGGCTAAGATGTTTAAATTTAAAAATCTTGGTTTTAAAGTCTTAACAATAAAATTCATATTTATCTGAGATCTAGGCATAATTAGCAAACTTAAACTTTGTGGATTTGGTACATCATAAATAAAGTTGCGAATGGGCTGGCTCTGCCTAATTATTACATCTCATTGATGTTATAATTATAGTTAACATTTAATTACAGTTTTGATCCGTTCCTTTTAGTCCAAACAAAAGCTAGAGAGTTGTTTATAGCTCAACTTCTACCTACAAAAATTTCTCTAAGTAAAAGTCTGGATTTCGTCATACTAGAGAAGCTACAGAGTTGCATCTCTATGGAATTTTGATGTATTAGTCCTCATTTTCAGAACAATAACCATTTCTTTTAAAGTTATATATACCATATTTCGTTTTCAAATGATAATTTTAAGTTTAATTTTTTCTTCAAGATGGAATACTTCTATCAATGATAGACTTTCCACTCTCATTTCCAAGATAGTTGGTACCTAGCAATACAAAAATTAAAGTCACTTATTCTTAAACATGAGTATATCAATAAAGTTAGTCATCCGTAAATTTACAAAAGTTCATTTGATATAATGTTTTAAATAAAAGATGATTCTTTTAAAATTGGATTCGAAAAAGATGACTCGACTTGTCACTAAGGTGGTAGCCTAGTGGAAACGTGGCCTTACTTCCAACCAAGTGGTTTCGAGTTCGAAACGCTCGGACGTTGATTAAATTGTGGAGACCGGATACTTCCTGCTTGGACATGGGGTCTGGAATGGCGTATCGCTCTGCTGGTAGCTTCGGTGATGCCAAGTGTGACGTACTTACACGTGGTATTCGTGTCGGAGTCCAGAGGGATAACCGAGCCGGGCTCATAGATGGGGAGGGTATGAGTAAAATCGTTTGGGATGCTCAATATACGATCATTTCTGTCCGCATCGAATATTCTTCTGGTAGGATGGGTTTGTCCCTTCCTTTCTTTGTTAAAAAAAAAGAAAAAAAAAAAGAGAGAGAAGAAGAAGAAGAAGAAAGGGACTCGCGCGCCAAAATCCTTCCACTTTAAAAGGACCACCACCACCAAAAAGGTGTAGTGCGTTATCACCTATCAAAAATTTAAAGGTACATAAACCTTACCTCGTGCAGCAAAACAACACGAGTCCATGAGTCCCTGTCAACTGTCAGTCTCAATTTATTTCTGGCATTTGCTTCATTAACATTTGGGCTCACTTACTGTCGCATTGAAGGTTGTAATTGGACTGTGGGAATTAGCTACATTATTCAGCTAAAAGATAAATAAGGTTGAGCTGGACCACACTGCACCTTCATATGATTCTTGCCCTGCCTTATTCCATTCGTAAGCAAAGAAAGATTAACCTAATAATATTTCTTTGCATATTCCATAATATATATAGATAAATAGATAGATGGATAGGTAGATATTATGAACACATAAATGATAAATCTTATAAGTTTCATAGCCATCTTTTATAATAGTAGTTGAGATATTTTGACTACTAAAGAGCACTTTAACTTTATGTATATCAACTACCAATACATAATTCGCTATCGCATTTGTGAATTAAATAAGATTTGACTAAGTCTACTAAGTGGAGTCTACTATAAATCCAAACCACAACGATAAACATAAATATAGGTTCAGAACTCGAAAAATTATTTCCTATGCGGCATGCACCGCATGGTTGTGCACGCCACCAATAATAGCCACTCATTTTCATGGGCTCTCTTTATCAAACACTTATCTCAGTGCACTACTATAAAAACGAACGGCTGGGATTGACGGTATGCATTGCCACATGTTGCACGCCGTGCATAATAGGATAATTTCTTCCAAAACTCAGCCTCGGACCCACCAACAATGGAACAAAAATGTTAAATATATATCGACCCATTGATACCACTCGTCAAAGCATATTCTTTCCTAATCAAACTCGCCGCCCACGCTCCACTAATGGCAAAAAAGGAAGCCATATTGCAACTCAGATTCTATGTCACAGATATGGCCCATCCAATTGGCATCATTTATATAATATTCATAAATCATCATCTAATCTTAGATGGATGGCTATGATTGGATTAAATCCATCCATCAAGTGGATCAAACCAATGGCCGTGGCCAACCTTTTGCTTTGCCTTTCTTACAATACTAAACTACTAATTATTCTACTCTCTACAAGCAAGCATATGTTCTCACTACTTGCTTCTGAATGCCTTCAAATACGTCTAGTTTGTCGTCTCTCGGCGTCGGCAAAGCGGTTTGATCAACCGCCGACTTCTCCTATAAAAGCTCCGGAGTCCCAACCACTTTCCAAATGTTCCCGAGCGGTCTATTCGCGGAGTACCGAGGCCTGCTGTTTCTATATCGGCCATGGTGGATTCGGTGGGGGATAAGTAGGGAAAGAGCGATTTTGATGCAATTTTTGGTGGGTTTTAGAGTGATTGCTCGGCCTTGCGCTTGATTGGGAATTGTTGGATTGGATTGGAATTGGATTTTGAGTGCATTTTGATGTGGGTTTGAAGGGTTTGTCCAGGGGGTTCTTTTCTTGGAGTAATGGAGCCTCCGAAAGGGTTCTGGGCGACTCTTTGGAGATTTCTTCGCTTCTTGCCCTTCTTCCTTGGGCTGCTGCTTCTGGGCATCATTAAAGGTCGGTTCTTTTACCCTCGCTTCTTCTTCTTCTTCTTCTTCCTCCTCTTGTTGGTAGGTGTTGTTAGGTTTGATTTTTCTTGGAGCATATGGATTAGGTGAAGTTATTTTTCTGCTAGAGATTACAGGATTGTGCGGCCATTTTTCTTCAGAATATTATCAGCTGTCAAATTGGTTATGCTAAGCTGAAACACAAAGACACCCAAAAGAAGAAGAAGAGGATTACACTGGTTTAAAATGATTTACTTCGATGAGTTAGGCTCTGAAATGGTTTTGTTGGGTTAATTATACTGACATGGAAATTTTGACTTCACTACTGAGTTTCAAGTCTTAGCTTGATCTTGGGTTTTGAACTCATCTTTGGAGTATAAGTTTATCTTCTGTTGGTTGCAGAGGTGGCAGATTCATTTTCGGTGCTACCAACTCCAAGTTTGAAGTTTCTCATGCTGCTAGTCTATTAAGATTTTGTTGGGTACTAACTAATCCAAAAGCTATCTAGGGCCTTTGAATGAATCCATATTTGGAGTGGGATTTCATGGAGGAGTATGAAACATTAATTATGTTTTAATTATGGATAGTATCTTTAGAGCTTATACTACAGTTGCTTCGGAGTACTTAGGTTGACGAATACTACTATTTGAGGGTCCTATTAGTTGTTGAACTAAGATGACCAACCTGCTTACTGGACTCTAAACAATCTAATCTTGGTCAGGTCACGTGGATATCTTTTAGGTCAGGTTGCTTGACCCAGAGCTAAATAGTTCTGGTTTGCGTCAAGGCCAAAACCCATTATAGTAGTTAGCTAAACCAGCTGGTTTTGGTTTAGTAGAAATAAATCTGCTCACGGTGCCTCACATTCAGAATCCTGAGTTCATGTTTATACTTGAGGCTGATCACCCAAACATCAGTAAATACATTTTACAATTGTACACAGAGTAGCGACCCCATGGCCAAGATAAGCGTGCAAAACTTTGAACGATTTCAAAACCATGGACAGACTAATCAAACTCATGTTTCTTCTCGCTTTGTTACATATGGCTCTCTCTCTCTCTCTCTCTTTGTTTTTCTCTATTTTAATTTTCCTTAATGACTTGTCACTTCTTTTCCACAATAAGGGTTTTTATGTGTGATGATCTCAACTTCAATAATTCCATGCCCTCATTTCCTCTCCTTGTTGGCCACTTGATTAGTATTCGGTTTTTGCAGGTCACAGGAAATATTGATACTCATTTACATGCAGAATGTAATTTATAAGTAATGGTAACTATTGATACTCATTTACATGCAGGATGTAATCATTTCTCCTCTTTTCTTCTTCAGGTGCTCTGCTTTGCCCATTAGTATGTCTTATCATGACAATTGGAAATTCTGCAATCATTCTGGGTCTCTGGCCAGCACATGCAGTCTGGACTTATTACTGTATAGCAAGGTAATATATATCGCTATCTGTTCACAGTTCCTTGTGCTCTTGGTTTGTTGTCTATATTGTTTGTGATGTGTTAATTGTTTTCACTGGTTTTTGCAAGGCAGAACCAAACAGTTAGGACCTGTCCTAAAGCTTGTCCTTGGCACTGGTATATCAGTCATCTTAGTGTTGTGGCCACTGGCTGGCATCTCGGGAAGTATCTTATTGGGTGCTGGGTATGGCTTCCTCGCACCAGTAATGGCTACTTTTGATGCTGTGGGAGAAGGAAAGACAAATGAGTTTATCCATTGTTTTGTGGTGTGTTTTATTTGTTACTTTTTAGGATTAATTTGGATAGTCTTCAGGTATATTCTGTTTTAGAATTTCTCCAAATTTTGGGGTACTAAAAAATGTAGGATGGAACATGGAGTACGATTAAAGGATGCTTTACAGTGGTCAGGGACTTGAAAGATGTATGCTTTCACTCTTATTTCTCAATTATGGATGACCTCCGTCTACATGATCCTCCAGATGGGAAACCATATGAGATCAGGTCTGACATTTGATCTTTGTTACCCTTAATTGCCCTCTGTGTATTCTAATTCCTCTTGTTGTGCAATCTCTTGAACAGCTCTAAGTAAAACAAAATGTGGGAATAGAAAAAGAAAGAAAATAGATGATGTAACTTCAAATCGACATGCTTCCGATTATGTGCTTGTGAATTGTTCTTAATTTTGAAAATTGATCTTTGTTTGTTTTAACTCAATGAAAAAGCTTCAGCAAAATGCATTAGCTTTGAGACACATATAAATGCACAGACAAACACAAAATGACATAGGTGCCATCATGTATATGACATGATTGATTCGTGGTAGTGTCATGCAATGACTTTTGAAATAACTGAACGCACACTGGCTGTTGCATGCAAGACTATGAGGACTGTTTGGGGGAATTTATTTTCTATTAAACGCACACTGGCTGTTGCGTGCAAGACTATGAGGACTGTTTAGGGGAATTTATTTTCTATTAAATTTGACACTTCTTGTAATTTTAGGCAAAGACGACAGACGATGATTTGGTTGAATATTTGGTTGATTTAGTTGCATTTGGCTGTGCAGCTTAGTATACTCCTTTAACTCTTTCTATTGTCTTTTTATGGATTTAAATTTTCATTAGCTGGATATTGCATATTTAAGTGTAAATTTAGCTTGAGAATGAGTGCTTTATTTTCCAGTGGAAAAGAAAAGTTAAATTAGCATGGTAGGGAGGATATGGGAATATGCTTGGTCCAGAATTACCCTATGTCTGTGCAAGGTGTCTGTATCTTTGAAAAAGAATGAATGTGGTAAACTATATGTTTACCAACAATAGTAATTTATCATGTATGTGCCAATATATTTCTCGTGCAACTTGTAGTTTAGCTATAGCCCTTAACCCTTGTTACAAAAGATTCCTACATAGATTGACACTATGATCTTTTTTATTACTGAATAAAAAATGGCTTATATTTTGAACAATTGTTCTTATTCTGTTCTAATATCAAATGTTGATTCTTTCATCATTTTTTCCTAGTGGATTTGCTTTCATCTACTTTATTCACTATCAGGACATTTTGGGGTTTCAAAAACCACCAAAATGGGGTGCAATCGGTACCATACCATTCTGGATAAAATCGGCACCAATACTTGTTGCCGAAATAGCTATACTAGTACATACCATCCATACTGACCTATGTCAGTGCATACTGGCGATACCTTACCGACCATGCTGGTCAATATCAATGTTTTTTTCAATTTTTTGAAAGATGTTAGTTTTGGTACATAGGCTTGAAACCGTGGGGGATGAACTCTCTCCCCATGCACTTAGAGTGATCAGGCTTAAAAAGGGTATGCATCCTCTATGAACTAGTTTGTGTTGTGGATGTTATGTTGTTTGGAAACAACTTTCATTTTTCCATGAGTGTTTAGTTTTGGATAATAATCTTTTGATATTAAAATGATCATGTTTTCTGGTAGCATTGTAATTTTACTTTTGTTCTTATGCAATGATATGGTAATACTGAACTGTGAAGCCTGAAGAAACAGTCAGTTTAAGTACCTAGAAAGCAGGTATCCATCCATTTCAACCTACACAATAATCTGACTACATCTACCAATGTTTCCTGATACCCTTGAATTTGTTGAATAAAGCAACACGTATGCTGCTATTTATAAAGAGTTGCTACTATATTGAACATTCTGTTGCTTAATATCTTCTTTTGAATTGATCATCTTCATATTACTCTTATATGCTTTATGTCCAAGACATGAAATTTTAACCCATCTTGGGTGGGAAAACAGCGGTGGAGGAGACAGATGTGCATACCTCAAAATGTGTAGCATGTAATTGATGTATTGCAAGGAAAAGAACTGTAAAATTGGTGTGTTTATACTAGCTACCTGAACGATAATGGTGTTTCAAGTTTAGAATCAATGGCATGGATTTAGGTCTTGCTGGAATGGGATAGTCCCATTAGTACCGTATCTGTCCAATAGGAAATCAGGATAATAGGACTCCTGTGAGACCCCAGTTCTCTCTTGAACTGGGATGTCTCGACTGTTCCAATCTGTCTCAGGCATGCTGTTGCATTCTGATGCTTGGAATGCAGCAGGATGGTCGCAATGTACTGGCATACAATTTTTTTTTTATGTTTTCCATTTTTATTCTTGTTGTTCTTTGCTGTCTTAGTCTATCTATCATCCTCGTCTGATATTCATTTTCTCAAAAACAAACTAGGACGAGGCCCCATACTGAATTTAAATTCGTGTTCGAGGGTTTAATTGCCAACATCAACACCTATCCTGGTTTAGTCTTGGGTTGATATGGTACTAGGATGAGTTGGGGTTGGACCAAGATGGACTACCATGGTCATCAGCAATAAGAATGAAAACGAAAAAGGTAAAAAAAAAAAAAAGGCATCTCGGATATCAGGCTATCCCAAGTGCCAAACTGTAAGGATGCAATTATCCCGGTCCATTCCAACTGAGATGGTTGGAACATCCCAATTCAAGAGAGAATCAGCGTTCCATATCCATCCTAGGTACCAGTCTGCAATCAGAATGGTAAGGTATTGACAGGGCAGTGGCTTATAAAAACTGGTGGGTGATATGCTTGAAGTTGTTTACGCAATCAGCAGAGTTTATTAAGGAAGACACTAGAATGTCATGTGATAATCAAACCACCTATTCATTTTCTGGGTCCAGAAATTCACGAAATAAAAACTATTTGGAGCCCGTGGCTTCAGCCAATTGTTATTAACAGGCTAGCGGTTGATATCTTTACTGAATCACTTGATGTTATTTAATTGTTTCTAGAAACTAAAGTCTGTAAGTCATGTATTTGATTATAAGATGTTTTCTAGACCCATTATCAGGGTCAATCACTTTCAAGGTTGTAGCCTTTTTGTTACCCAACTACACTAGCATATGTTTCTTGGTCATTCCAACCCACCATCCTGGTGCCTATGTGCTGATAAAAAAAAATGGAGCACTCTATTTTGTTACTCCAACAGAAACCTGCTGGTGCTTTTTCTCCTCCATTCTGTCCCTTATTCTCCCGACTACTCCACTTAACTTCTTTTTTGTTCTTTCGGTTGTTCCATCAATTGTCATCCTTTTTCTCTTTTCCATTTTCCGAACATCTATTAGTTAAAGGGAGAAGGAGATTTTTTTCCAGTTAAGGGATATAATTAGATCTTGAAATGAATTGTCTTCATCTGACAGGAAGTATATGCATGCACAACATGCGGTATTGAAGAACTGAAGTACTAAGTGTCATGCCCGCTCGCATCAGGGGCTGGCACAGTAAGTACCATACCGTATTATGCAATGCCAGGCAAGTTTCTGAGGCTCATGGAAAAAGCAAAGTAGGTCCATGACCAATATGGACTGGCACCGAGCGATATGTGTCATAGAAGGGTATGTACCCTTGTATAGTGTATGGTGCTTTATCTTGGCAGTGCAAGACATGTAGTATGGATAAGCTGGCATGACATGATACTTTGATTATTGTGGTATTAATAAATGCAAGCTTTGTTTTGTTGAAAACAAGTGGTGCAGTGACTATGTCATGTGCATAGGATTGACACCTGATGAATTCTTTTGCTTTTATAAGTTTATTCACTGGATTCATGGGGCTGATGCTCAAATGAAAGACTTGCACTATTTGCTCCAAACTTGGCTCCTCAATCTTCTTAAGTTTCAGCATGCTGGCTTGCTGTACTAATGTCTTGATGAGATGATACAGACGCCTGTTATTGATAGGGTATAAAAGCATGCTTCTAAAGAATCACAGAACTAGTTAATTTAATTGTAACAGTGTCAATAATGTTCAAATAAGGAATCACCACTGGCATCATCATCAAGTCTTTTCCAAGAAATGGGGTGATTGACTATAAAGCACAGCCTTGTGGATAACATGTGCAATTCTTTTTGATTGAACATCAACTTTAAGTCAATTTTCAGTTCTTTAAGAATTTGTTTTGAATCCTTGGCTGAGGTGACTTCAGGCAGATGGGGGCTTGTGGCAGCCTCCTTCTTCATATATTCGATGATAGACAATAATCAATTTCATAGAGGACCAACTGCATAAATGCAAGTAATCAAACCATGACTGGGTCTGGAAAATGATACTTCAAAGTACAAGAGATTGTCTACAATTGTTTCCTTTCTGTACTTATGATCCCAGAAATTTCATTATGATCAGATATTGCCAACATTAAGCTTGGCCAGCCAAATATTTAAACTTTTTAAAATTTTCAGAGTAATAATTATAAGAAATATCTAGCAATTATTCTTTCCATTTTTTAGTATGATTTATAGGCCAGACTAGTCTAGGGGGCTTTTTGGGTATCACTTGAACTTGTTGGAAATAGCTTCCTATATGAATGGAAAGATGGAATGATGTTTGGTAGATTGAATGATTAGTAATTTTCTGTTTTTGCAATTCATAGTGGCATGGAGGATAGGAGCAAGGGAGGAATAGGTAAATGGGTCAAGAATTTAACACCATCACTTACCAATATTTTCTTCTAATCAGTAAGTTATAAGCTCAAAATAGCCCATCTTGATAGATAGAAGTGTTGGTCTGACACAATGCCATTAAAGTGTGAATCTTGGTTTATCTAGCCAAAAGCCAAAATATGTGTTTGGTTTTTGATGGGGACATCGGAGCTGAACATCCGTCCGTATAGTCCACCATCTTATTTGCATTTTTATTTTATTTTATTTCTGGGCTTATTTGCATTTTATTATTGTAGGGCTTTATTTGTGTTATTTTGGGCTTATTTGGGAATTATTTTTGTGTAAGGGGTTTTATGTTAATTGTTCTTATTTGGGCCCTATATATAGGAAACTCTCTTCATGATTAGGGTTTTAATGAAAGTGGATTAAATTTTCTCCCGACGTTCTTTCTCCCTTCTCTCTTCCCCCTCCTCTTTCTTCCTCCTTCTCCCTCCTCTCTTCCTCCCTCTCTTCTCCTCCTCTTCTTCCTCCCTCTTTCTATCACGCCCCCGCCTCCGCGGAGCACATGAGGCACCCAGTGCCAACGTGGGGGCCACATGAGAGGGAAACATGGAGCTCCCCTGCCAGATATTGTCCGGTTTTGGGCTTCACGCAAGCGTCCTTCACCCCTCCCCGGTTTTGTTTTCCTCCCAAAATGCGTCTACAGGATTTGGAGACACCCGCCTCATATGCTCAGGCTCTGGAACGAGTCTTTCCAATGTGGGACTATTGGGCCTCACATCCTTCCCACCATCGGACCAGAGTCGTCCTCGGCTCTAATACCAAATGTCACGCCCTCGCCTGCGCGGGTTACGTGAGGCACCCAGTGCCCACAAGGGGGCCACATGAGGGAAAAACACGGGGCTTCCCTGTCAGATATTGTCCGGTTCCAGGGCTTCACGCAAGCGCCCTTCACCTCTCTCCGGTTTTGTTTTCCACCCAAAATGCGTCTACAGGATTTGGAGACATCCGCCTCATATGCCCAGGCTCTGGAACGAGTCTTTCCGATGTGGGACTATTGGGCCATGCACTTTTTCTTATTTTCTGATTCTGTCACCATAGCATCCTCTCCCGTGCTTGGTCCATCGTCACTATTCCCTGTTCAGTCGCTGCAGCCACCTCTCCCATGATCGGTACTGCATCAACTTGGTATCAGAGCCCTTCATTCAGATGATCCTGAGCCCGCGGATTGTGTTAGACCCAGATTGGGTTCATTTGAGTCCGGGTCATTTTCTTTTATTACATTATTTGCTTTTTGTCTTAGTCAAGTCAATTTAGTCAGTTGTTTTATTATTAGACTAGTCAATTAGGTTTATGTAGTTGGATCAATTTAGTGGACCAATTTTGGTAAAGGATTAATTGATGTAAGGGTCCAAATTTAGTCAGTGTCAATTAATTGATTTGGTCAAGATGTAAGGTCTATATAAAGACCATCCCTCTCATGTATGAGGAATTGATGATTGAATGAAAAAATCCTAGTCTCCCTCTTATTCTTCTTCTTCCTCCTCCTCCTCTTCTCTTCTTCCTGCGTCTCTATAACCTCTTCTTTCTTCTCCCTCCCTTCTTCTTCCTACTTCTCCTCTTCTCCTGCAGTTGTCTGCCATTAGTTTTCCTATCAGCTGTGCACACTAATATATTGGGCTTTCAATTGATGCATCAATCCCATTATGACCTGGAGTAAATATCAATATCATAGACATGCATCCTTAGGCATAAGACAACATAGTGAAGGCTACGCTTTCCTTGAAGTGCTACAAAACAAAGTTATGGGTAGGATCACAAATATCAATTGTAAATTTAGGAGCCCAGGTCTGTGGTCTCTAGGGTTGCAACTCAGGCAGCTTGGGTCTAACCCAAACCAACCAGGATATCTCCCAACCCTAGCCTGACAATCCTACCTTGGGTTAGAATTTCTCCAATCCAACCTAAACCAACCTTATACTAAGCTAAATTCAGGTTGGGTTAGGTTAGTGTTGGGTTGGTTTAGGCCATGTTAATTATGTTAGTTTGAGCTGAATAGGAATTTAAAAATAGGGAAAATTTGGGTACAATTTTGTTGGATTAATATTTGATTGATTGAGGCGTAAATCATTCATCATATTTGATGATACACGATGTTATAATTTAATAAAAACTATGTTGTAGTTAATATAAAACATGCAAATAATTTATTCAAAACACTATTATGAAATATGGACATATTAATTTATATGAAACATTAATATGACTTGTCTATTTGTTTACTTGTTTTGTTAAGTTGGGTGACTTGGCTTGACTTGGGTTTGGCTTGGGGTTTGGGTCAGGATTGGGTCTAAGCTGAACCATAACCCAACCCAACTTGATGTTTGGCAGGGATTTTTGAGCCCAACCCAAATTTATAAAACCTTGACCCAAAGTCCGCCGTACCGATTGTACCGACATACTGATGGACGTCGGTACCGGTACAGTACCGTATCGAATCGAACCGGTACTATACCGGCGAAGACCCAAAAAAAAATACAGTGCGGATGCGCACGCGTCCATGTTAAATGTCACAGTGGCATTGAGTATCCCGCGCGGGTGCGGTTCCCTGTGCAGAAAACTGCGCGCGAAATCGGTTCCTAGCACGGGAAATCACCTCGGCACGGGGCGTGCTGCCCTGCGTGCGGGGGCGCCCGCGCTTGGGCCGGTGTGAATCGGCCTGGTTCGCACCGGTACCGGCTTGTACCGTGTGGACCGGTGTCCATCGACACTAGTTTGGTACGGGCTGAACTGACCGGTTCCATCGACACCAGTTCAGTATGGGCTGAACCGGTCGGTTCAGCATACCATGCCTTGACCTGACCCTACTTAATGAGTGGGTTAGGCAAGTTGAGTTCAGCTGACCCAAAATCTGGGTTGTGCCCCTAGTGTTGTCTAGGCAGATTTTTGAGTATCACATTGTTTTACTTGGATGGAGGACAAAATTTTGTTGATTTGAGTCAAATACAGGCCTATTTTGTTATATATTGCATTACTTCAGGACTAGCTAGTTTTTAGGCCAAGGCAAGTCTTAAACAGACCTAGGTTTTGTCTCTGCAGCAAAGCCAGATTTTGAAGGGATTATCTTGGCTTTTGACAACCCTGTAAAATTAATATTAAGCCAAATCACTACCAAATTTTCAATTACAGCCCGTCTAAAATAGTGAACTTCATTGCCACATTTTGTGAGTCAACCATAGCCAAAGCATTTGCGCGCACTTGCTCTCTCAGTTTCTAGATTAGACAAATAACTTTTCCGAAACTGAGGTGGCATGCTCAACCTGTTAGTTTTCTTGTTCCCTTTTCTTTCCTTATCTTTAACCAAACATATGTCCTTGAGAAATGCTTTTTCTTTAATGTAGAAATCATGTTGGCAGAGGCCTTACCGCGCAACATGGTATCATTTCTTAAAGCATGCCTTTTCCTTACTGCATTTTTTATATCTAGGAAGTGAATCTTGTTATTTTGTCAAAGAACCAAAATTAGCTTGTGATCTTATATCATTCATCAGTACACCTAGATTTTTGGTACTCTCTCCCTCTGGTTTTGTAATTTGGCTGAATAAAGTAGTTTGGCTAATAGGACTTCACCTTGATATCTTCCAGACTGCACTCTATTCCTGGTTCTTTTTTAGTTGGTCTACTTGGAATCGTGATTGATGTGCCAGTGATCACAATAATTGCCATATGCAAGAGCCCATACATGCTCATCAAAGGATGGAATCGGTTGTTTCATGATCTCGTAGGCCGAGAGGGACCATTTCTAGAGACTGCTTGTGTGCCATTTGCTGGTCTTGCTATACTCCTTTGGCCATTAGCAGTTGCAGGAGCAGTTGCAGCCTCCATCATGTCAAGTTTTCCACTAGGTGCATATGCAGCTGTTGTTGCTTATCAGGTTTGATTTGTTTACTAGACCATTATATTTAGCTAATATATATCTTGTACCATTGATACATATTTTTCTGGATGAGGTTTATCTAACCATGTCTGACCTACATCATTGCATTATCCATATTCAATTTGTGAAAGCCATATGAATAAGTACTTTGTTTTTAATTTCACATTTTGGAAATGCCTACCGAAACTCAAATTTTTGATGCCCCAGGAGTCCTCGATTCACATGGGGCTTTGCTACATCATTGCTTCCTTGTCTCTGTTTGATGAATACAGTAATGACATACTTGACTTGCCAGAAGGGTCTTGGTTTCCAAGGTGCTGCTCAAATTCTCATTTGCTCATTCTCCAGAAGCTTTCAGTAAAACACTGACTAGCCATTGTTCATGGATATTCTAGGCCTCAGTATCGAAAGAAGGAATTGTTACATGCAAGCTCTTTCTCCAGGCCTACCTCTTCTCGCCGGGAAAAACAGGAAGGAAAGAGCCCTCCTTCACGTGCTACATCGTTCAAAAATAGCATCCGCGAATTGAAGCCATTCAAGGTAACATATTTAGACATGCAGTAACCATGCCTATTATTATTATGTCAGCTCAGGTGTCAACTTCACCTGAGCATTTGACTCCACTTTTTTGGATCCCTGGACTGTCCTGCCTATGAGAGAAAGGAACTTTGTATTTAACTTTTTTTCTGAAAAATGTGTCACTGTGGGTCCCTTGCCTTAGATCATAACCATCAATGTGGGTCAACCTAATATTACTAGAGTACATCCAACCTTTTAGAATTTAAAATTTTTTAAAAAAAGATGACACCAAGGAATGGAGTTGTATCTCAACCATAGGGAGCTCCCCTCGCTCCCTTGTATTTACTTGTATAGATTCCATAACTTTTTATCTTCTCTCCTTACCCATAACCATGATACGCACCTCTCTTTTTAACAAAGGGTTTGCTTCTATTAGTTTAGTTGTTCCTTTCTTGGAGTACTAATAAAGGTACATAGAAGGGAGACCAATGCACGAGGCTCTCACCATTGCTGGTCTAAGCACTGTGATATGTACAAAGCCTTAACCTCACATGTGGAGAGATTGTTTCCATATTTCAAACCCGCAACTCCCAGGTAACAATAGAGCAACCATACTATTGCACCAAGGCTCACCCTCTAAAGGTATATATATTAAAATTTGGAGTACTATAATCCTTTGAAAGAAAAGGAGGAAAAAAGAAAAGAACACTATTATCAAACATTGTATAAATGAATTTGGGATCATAGCCATCCCTGCTGCATGAATCTTAGCCAGCGTGCATCAAACATGTCAAAATCTGGTGCATATGGATTGAAACTCAATGTTCCGACAAACTGTAAAATTGAATCAGGTTAGTCTGTAATAAAAAAGAACCACTTTTTAATTGGTGGGCTTGGTCCATTTGCAAACAACCAATGGAAGTGCCCAGCAAGAGATGCTCAGTGATGGCTGGGACGTTCAGTGATATTCCTTAAGGTCCTGGTTTTGAATCTTGGTGGTGGCATACCCACCATATTTCTATTAAGAAACTAAAGAAAGGAAGAAATATCCTCGGCCTGTATCAATGCCTTTAGAGTTCAGGTTACCATGAGTGGTCGTTCTCTGCATCGTTGTCTTCATATGGCCCTGTACTTTAAATGTGGAATTTATGAGAGCTGACTAAAGGTACTGTTATAGTTACTTGAACACCTATTCTCGGAGTGTAAGCGCTATGGTGACAATTTGGTGTCTGAAGGAGTCATAACCTTGGAAGATATTGAAGAAGCCAGATCCGGCAAGGGTGGAAGCAGAACAGTAAGCATAGGTTTGCCAGCATACTCCATCCTTCAGGCACTTTTGGAGTCTGCAAAGGCCAACACAGATGGTCTAGTGTTGAGTAAGAGAGGCATCACCTTCTGTTTACTTCACTAATAAATCAGATCTTTACTAGATTAATTTGCTTTATTTTATGTATTTGATTTGTTCATCTTTGATTTCAGGTGACAACACACTGATAACCATTGATAATAGACCGAAAGATAGATTTTTTGATTGGTTCTTTGATCCTTTAATGATCATCAAGGAGCAGATCAAGGCTGAGAAATTTTCAGAAGAGGAAGAGAACTATTTGTCCAAATTGGTCTTGTTACTTGGTGATTCCAAGCAATTGAAGAATCTTAATGCTCGATCTCCCCAACTAAACGAGCGGAGGCGTGCTGAAATCGATGCATTTGCTAGAAGGTATCAAGGAATTCTGGTGAACAGTCGCTATTTTTTTCTATCTTGTTATCCTAGACATTTATTTTCTTTCAATTACAAGGCTGCAAGGAATCACCAAATCTATATCGAGATATCCGACGGCCAAACGCCGATTTGATGACCTTGTGAAGTCTCTCTCTGAAGAGCTGGAAAAGAAGATGAGAGGGAGTCAGTCTGTTAATGGATCTCCACAGACTCAAAGGTCACGAAGTGGCGCTACCCGGTTGTTTAGCCAAAAGTCGGCTGGGAAGAAAGCAAGCATCCAAGGTGACAATCAAGGGGCATAGTTGGCAATTATCGGACCACCAGTTGTATGACGAGGTTGTGTCGTTTGTTTATTATCACCAATACTATTTGTGTATGTTCGCGAATCAAAACCATTTGGTGTATCTTTTCAGGAAGCTAATTTGTATATCCAATGTGATTATATTTGTTTTATATTCATTTAAATAATTTTGGTTCTCAAAATCCTGTAAACTGAACATGCCGTGGATGTTTTGGTTCCAGCCTTGAATCTTGTCTAAATCTTATTGCCATGTGGGTATGCAAGAGTTAGCACACTTTGATGTCCACATTAAAAATTTGATGTCCACTTTGATTCAATTGGCAGTTTACTGAGTTCCAGCAGTTTTATATCGGTTTTGATGTATAATGTGAAGCAGCTTATTTGGAGGCTGCATTGACCTTCAATAATTTGTTTGGCAGCTTGGTTAAAAGATAAATGCATCCAGAGAAGGTCAGTAAGAGCCCGTTAACTTTATGCATCAAGCTTACCTGATGATTCCGTTCTGATCTGTCAAAAATCTCGTACCATGATCTGTCAGCCATTGCTTAATGTTGAGGTTCTTTATCAAATTCTGTGCCCCTTATGATGGTTGTTTTTTTTTTTTTTTTTACACGATTGAGAGATTTTCCATCGTGATGGTTACCAAAACGAAACTATCCATGTTAAGAAGGAATTTTTAGAGCAAAAGTCTATTTGAGTAATGGAAGAGATCAGTCTAAAGTTTTCCATAAGCCCCTGATGATTTAGAAGGATAATTTGACCCACCACTGACCAATTTAATTACTTTGTTTGGATAAGCTTCGGAGACAAAATCCATCATATATGTACGGTTCAATCGTCCTGAATTTATAAGATATAATTTCTAATTCAGAAAGAATTTAGGGTGATGTAGAAATCAAGATCCAACTTTTTCTTAAATACAAAAATTTAATAAATATTTTATTACTTCTGATAATTTTATTTTTAAAAAATTAAAAGAAGAATTTAGTCCAATTTAAGATGGACTCTGGTAGTATAAAAAGAATGTTTTTATTCTCTTTAGACTCTAAAAGGAGATCAGAAGAGGAGACCGACTCAAATAAAAAAGAGAGGACCTTTCTAAAATAGTAGACCTTGCACTTCTCTTTTAGCTAAGAATTTAATTCAAATAAAGATCTCACTAGTATAAATATAGAATATATAATTTTGAAGAGAGAAATAGATAGATTGAAAGCAAAGAACATAGACTCAACTTTTCATCCAACCGAACGAAAGGAGTGAAAGTAAATAGCATAGATACTAATTTCCTCCTGTAATATACAGCTTATGGATCATAAAAAACCAATAAAAGTAAAGACTTATGACCCCTCTTTTAAAAATTCTTATTATTTATTATTTTATTTAAAAGATTCAAATGAAAAACTTGAAAGAAATCCTTTATCAGATCAACTAAATACTCTTCACAATACACTGAACTCCTTACTGCCTCTATCTCATCACGTTTATGTGAACATTTTCCAACAAGAGCGCTCTTAGGTTTTCCAAAGAACCTCCCTCAAAACTGCAAAAAAATCAGTAGTCATATGAGGTCAAATATCTAGGGATTTCAAGCATATTCGGGCCAAAATGCCAACTTTTTCCTGGTGGTTCCTAAAAAGGATGGCCTATAGTTTCTTCAGGGATGCGTAGGGTGAGATGAATTTTGAAAAAGCCATCCTATACTTATGATTCGCCAACAAAAGATGAATCACTATCAATTTAAAACCTCAACCAGCATCACAGAATACATGAATACAAGCTCTAATCCTCGTAATTTACTGGCCGTCAAAAGTTGGTGCAAGAGCAAGGTGAAACAAAATTAGAGCAGAAAAACTCTGATTCTCTGCAGGGCCACAGAAACCAGGTGTCCTAGGTAGTGGAGGACCGCAGTAGTTTCACTCACAAAACTGCAAAGCATTTTATGGTGTGGTATAGTCGGGTTGAGTTTCGAGGACTATATCAACAGGCTGGCTTTCAGAGTCAGCTTGTGATTGAGATGCCAAAAGTTTCGCCTTCTTGTAGCTGCTTGAACTTCTCAGGATCGTGCCTAAAGGCATATTCTTTTTGGATGCATTCGATCTGGTCAAATAAAAGGCAGCAAGGTAAATAACAAATTAATTATTAACTGGAGAAAAATATTAGAATATGAGAAAATCCTTTTACATATTTATTATAACTAGAAAATTAGGAAATGTGAAATCAATTACCTTCAGAAATGTGAAATCAATTACAGGGTAAGAACGTTTTGCCCTTCTGCAAGCATGTATTCAAGCTAGCTAACAATAGCCACCTACTCTTAGCCTCTACGGAACCGTAGGTGAAACTCATAATGTGTATAACTAGCCAAATGCAAGGACTACATTTTATTCAGTTTGACACCCTTGGTCCGAAAAAATGACATTATTCCAGGTGGTCTGCTTGAAGTTCCCACTGTTATCGAATGGTAGCAGGCAACAGTAAAAGTCTAAAAGACTATACCATTATAAAATTCTTCGTGCCAAATAAAAGTTTTTAGTTGTAATACATTGAGCAAAGGAAAGAAAGCATGTAATAGTATCTCCATATGTGTGTACAAATGCAGCCAGACTCACTCTCTCCATCCCTCATGCACACACGCGAGCACACAGAGCAAAATGCTAATAGGTTTACTATATCCAGGGACAACCAGATATGCTCGAAATTTGTGTCAGAAGCTTTTATACTTCGAATGGCTCGGCCAACCTTTGCTTTCCTTTCCTAAGGTTTCCAATTGTCTAAAAAGTAAGACTTTAATTGAATACATATGTTTCAGACAATAAGCAGCAACTTGCCAAATTCCAGATATGCTAATGACAAAATCTGGAAGAGCCGGTTAAAAACATGATACTGAAAGAAGATAAATATTGAATAGTAATAGATTATGCTATAGTACTTCTATGCTATGAGTCATATTCAAGAAAAAAAAAGGGAACAACAAAATTTCAAATAATAACATACAGGTTGAGGGATAAAATTTATGCCTCTGGCTAAAATAAAAATCACATGTTGCAAGGCCATCATCTTTGCAAGTGTTGCAATGCAAATGGATGTAATTGTGCAAAAGGATGTAATAGTGCTGAGTTTAATGATGTTGTGATTCTACCTGTCCAAAATAATATCATCAGGTCCACAGAATGAACATTGGTGCCAAGGAAGCATCGAGACTTTGAATCACATACGATGTCCTTATAGTTTCTGTATTGGATACTGATACTTGTGAGATACTTACTGGATATGTCTCTGATACTCATGTTAAGTATCTTATTTTTTAAAATTGTAAAAGGAAAAAAGAAAAAAAAACTTTAGCTACTTCCCGGATATACTTTAGATACTTCCTTGATACCTCCAAAAATAAGGGGGGATCAATTTTGTATTCTATTGATATTACTATTGAAATATAAATTTGGATCATGATCTATCAAATAATAACTAATAACGAGCATGTAAAAGTTAACAATACAGTGCAAAATATGGAATATGTTATTTTGATAGACCACTGTGCTTTGTGTACGCCTTTTTTATATACTTACATATGTGTCTATGTACTTATGCACGTATATATGTACAAAAATACATATATACACACACACACACACACAGAGATAGGCATATATACATATATGTGTGTATGTATTCCTTGATGTATCCTAGCCATAGAGTATCCTAGTTTCTCAAGATTTGTTGTATCCCATATTAGTATCGTGTCATTTGCTTCATAGAGCAAATGAAAGGGCACTAGGATTGCCACATGAACTACTATCTCGATCTCTTACATCCTTTTTTCACCAATAAAATAATATAGTTATCCTCATTCTTTTATATTTGATCAATTTCTTGCATCTCTTTCTTCTCCACTCAGTTTTGGTACCAGCAAGTTACAACTTGGTACTTCCTTTTTTTCCTTTTGATACTCAACATCCTATTATTTCCAATCCTGTCAACTGATTCTTTGAATCCTGATGTAGCGCCTCTTCCGACTATTGCTTGTCTCTATTACTAAACCAGTTATTTTCTCTTCAGTCCACCTAGCCAGAGCATCTCTCTCATCAAAAACATAATCCTAAAAAAATATTTGGATATTCATGTGCCTAATGTTGTTTTTTTTTTTTACCTCAAAGTCATGGTACAGTCAATAAAGGAAAATCATTGTTAGATTTCTGGCAAACAATCTATTTGGAGGATGAAACGGTTTTGAGCATTCTCCCACAATGCTATTTAATGAAATGAAAGGTTTTGTCCTCTCTATCAACTCAAAACATGTGTTATGGGTACAATAACCTGGGGCATGCAAACATGGATTTCACAGGGATTGACTTGTGGCTGAGACTAGCTAGAGGAAGCAAAATTGGAGGTTATTTTTGATCTAGGAAGTAGGGTGAATAATTTTGTTCAGCAACATAAAAAACTTGCTTTTGGGCAGCCTTGTGTCATCAACAAATTTCTTGGCGAGTAGACTAAGATTCCTATCTAGCAATGAGGCCTGAAATTCTGCAGTGTAGAAAGCTTGGGTAGAAAGAGAGAAGAGACCAAATGACAAAATCAGTGTAGCCAAAATGAAATGTTGAGATAAATGTGTGGTAAAATATCGGCTTCAGAAATGAATACAAAGAAAGATGCACCAGAGTTGTACACACTAGAGCAAAAAATAGTGGAGAGTTGATTAATGATATGGCAAGGGCAACGAATATCTTATGAAAACCAATTGTTAGGAAATGTCGTGGACTCAAAAAAATGGAAGATTATAAGAGAATCATGCACGTTTTTGTGAAAGGGAAGCTCCTTAAAAACTGGTTCCTTCAAGCAAGAAATCACAAAGCTAGTTGCCATGAAATGGCAAAAC
>JAOXJJ010000263.1:11670299-11693676 GCA_025769935.1 Phoenix roebelenii | reverse complement strand
AGGGCATAAATTAATATACCCATAGGACTCACACTGCGAGGAAGTAGAGACCCCATTCACTCACCTTCACTTATGTTGAAGTGCATATAGTATGAAATACATGCTGTGATAGAGCTCTCCTTTTTGAAAAGAGCACATATCTAATGTCTCACCGTAGGGATCTTAGTCTAATCACTTAAGCATCTAACTCGAGTTCTCTATTTGTTCTTCACTTAAGGTGCCAAATTAAGATCTCGCTCTACAGGCTAAATGGAATGTAGGACTATCCATTTCGGTCAACAAAAGAAATAACCTCATCTTGGCTGGTTGGAGACACCCACGGACATATGTCCCACCTTTGCTCGCTATGCAAGCACCAAGGGCGACCGCTCATATGAGTAAACCAATCAATCAACATACCTTTATCATGGACCCAATCATATGATGGAGCATGTGCTAAAACATACCTCATATTTTTCATTTCTATATTTTCCAATCAGAGCATTGAGAACATAGGCCCAATGTTAGTCCTTACCTAATGGTGTGGATTTTTGGTGGGTCTAATGGGTAGAGCCCAGTTGTAGTTGTGACTAGCATTTGGCAGAAGAAAATACATTTGATCTTTTGGTTGTTAGCTCAATAAATGATTTAGATTGTATTCATTATTACAATTTTTTCAGATAGAGATAAATGATTATTCATATCTCCTTTTTTACACAATGATTAAGTTTAAAAGATTGAACAGATGGTGCAAGTCTTTAATGGAAGTGTTGTTATCACATCCACTGTTTCAGGGAAAGAGCTAATTCAGATTCAACGTCTAGGGAAGAAAAGGTAGAATTTATAGTGGTCATGGTGTTAAGGAGTTATTTAAGATTTTGTGTTGGACAATAGAACACAATAAGAGAACAAGCCACTTATCTTAGAGGCCCTTCGAAATGACTTGAAACTTGATAACTTGTCCTATTTATGTTAGCTTGACCAAAGAAGATATAACTATATCTTTGAGTATACAAACAACTTTAGCTTTTGATTCTTTGGTTTAGACCCAAAGTTTGATTCCTAACACTGATAGCAGGGTTCCCACAAGTTGGATGAGGAATAATGAGAGTTGGTTAAGTCGCTGTAGTATTTTTAAATGGGTCAAATAAGCTTTAATATAGATTCACTTGGGAGATCACTATCAGGAACTAGAAGAGGATGATCAAGTGGTTGTCTTTTAATTGACCAGTGCATCAGTACCTTTTATGAAAAAAAATCATAAACTACTATATTATTAAATTGACAGATCTTAGCAAGAGGCTTTATGCATCCAAATTCCTCAAACAATACATGATTTTTTTTTTTTTTTTGTAACAAATTAGCATCAAGTGCTGCTATTTCTTTCTGCTCTCTTTGTGACTTAGCCTGCCGCAGTTGGAGACCGTTGGCATTTTCCCTTCTTCCTCACTTGGTCAGTTCTTCCAAATTCAGGCCTCCAATGGCAAAGAAATGAGCTTATCTTGCTATTTTAATCATCTCTCTTCCTTTAAACCGATCAGCTAAGAGTAGAACAGTAAACAATGGGCTAGAAACCTAATTCGTACTTTGGTACTTTTCCAAGCTAGTTAACTAGTAATCTCGTTATGTATTGGATCATCAACCATTGCTGCATTAATATATTACAAAATAGTGTTTGTCCTGAGGGAGAGAGTTGCTGATTTATCCTTGGATCAATCCAATGTAATGTTTACTTTTCCTAAATACCATTATTTGGCAACCCTCTCCCCCTTTATCTCTGTTTCCTTCTCTAACAATTTGATCCCCAAATAACTCTCCTCTAACTCTCAATATTTATTTCAATAGTTTCTTTTGAAAAAAAAAAAATATTTCAAAAAATTTGATATTTAATTTTTAAATTATTCTCTGTTTTATAAATTTATATAAATGATTAGGACAAATCTCTATTGGAAAAGTAAGATTACACACAGACATCTAATAGAAAGAAAAACTAACAATAACAGAATGCCACCAAAAAAGTACAACAATGAAGGAATGGATAGGATTTGATGCAGATTTGATGGAGTAACGCCAAAAAACTAACAATAACAGAAAGCCAACTATCCTGAATGGATTTGATGCAGAATTAGCACAAACATGTCCAAGAAGGCAGAGGGATGGATAGGAGAGATAGATTCCCTTGTTCTTTTGCCCGCTTATGATGTCAAGTACTAGAACACCAAAGCTAAATATAGCAGATTTCACTGAGAAGCTCCCATCCATCACATACTCCTGAGACATATATCCACTGCATATAGGATTAACTTGATTGCACATTTTAAGGTCAGGAAAGAAACATTAGATGCATCCATATTGTCAATCCTTTGGGATGCATATTACTTCGTCCCAACCGCTCTTCTTGTCTTGGCTATCGCCTCATCACCTCCAAAAATTCTTCCCACACCAGAATTCTGAAATTTTGGGAGTCATATCTTTATCTAGAAGAATGTTGCTAGGTTTCAGATCTCTGTGAACCATTCTGAATCTAGAGTCTTGATGAACATAAAGAAGACCTCGTGCAATGCCTGCAATGATATGGTACCGTGTTATCCAATCCAAATATACTCCCTTTTCTGTCTGGAAAAAAGTTACCCTGAGTATGGCTTCTATCGAGTTCTTACCCAAAAGAATGTACAATATTTCTTAGCAAGAAACTATTGGCTGGTACCTTAGATCGAACAATTCTATACAGAACTTACGCTTTCAATCATTCTGATCACAAAACACAATAGCTGAACATGGCAAGAAACCAAAAGTCCAGGAAAACATTTTTTTTTTATATTTTGGGCCCAAAACAAGAACAAACTAAATAGGAGGCATTAAAACAAATTCCTAACAGAAACAACATCAGGTGGTATATATGATGTTATTACTTTATTACCTAACTTTTCTGGTGCCTATATGCTCTTAGATATCTATATCTTTCCATAGCAGACAGATTGTCTTTTAGCTATTGACAGTGCTGAAAATTTCCATTTGCAGGCCTTAATGATGAAGTTTACCCAAAAACATATATACGATGAAGAAATTAGGACTTGGCTCTGATATTTGGCACTCCTCTCCTCAAGACAATCCACTTTCCGAGTACCAAGGAGCCATGTCCACTGTATTCCGCATTTACAAGAGAATGAGGGACACAGATGGAGATGGGAGCTTAATAGCCAACTAAGGGGGAGAATGAAATGGGCTGGTTTGCGAATCAAGATAGTTTTCCGAGTTTAAATGAACTGGGTTGGTTTAGAGAAAGGTTGCCACTGTGTCGCATGCACTTTTGAAAGCATGAACAAGCATCACTTGTTCACTAATCTGATGCTTCCACCCTGGGTGGTGGTGAGGTAAATCCTTTCCATTGTTGTTCAGAGCCAACAACAAATATAACTGTTCCCACACAACACCCCAACCCTTTCAGAGGTTTCAAACTTCCAACAAACCAATCATCCCTACCACTTGCTGCCAGGGTGACTATAACTTCTAACAAATTGTCCATCCTCAGATCAATATCCTCACCAAGGAATGATTCCCAAACTCTGCTTCAATATCTCCTTTATGGAGATAAATGTCTACTAGCTTAGTATGTGTTGTGGGAGGGCCCGAATTTAGTCCCATATCGACTGTTCAGCGGAAAGGTCTGTGCCTTATAATAGAAAGGCCAAAACCTTTCCTCACGAGGCGCGTTTTGAAGGGCAAAACCGTTTTGGCATCCCCCCGTCAATGCTGGACGTGCGGACCGGAAATGCCTCCCCCCTAGCGCTAGACGCGCAGGCCGGAGCGCCCAAAGCGGACAATACCTCGTGAGAGACGCAGTCTCTTTCTCTGCTCAGCTCGGTTAAAACTATGCTGTTGCGTGGGCCTAAAAAACCCCGCAACAGATGGCGCGCCAAGGATACCCTCCTCCACCCCCTCTCAGGCCCGGAGGGCTGTTCGGATAAAACCGGCACAAGACCTTCCCGCTGGGGGGGCTGTGTTGTGGGAGGGCCCGAATTTAGTCCCATATCGATCGTTCAGTGGAAAGGTCTGTGCCTTATAATGGGGAGGCCAAAACCTTTCTTTACTAGGCGCTCTTTGAAAAGCAAAACCATGAGGGCATCCCCCCGTCAGCGCTGGACGCACGGGCCGGAAATATCTCCCCCCATAGCGCTGGACGCGCGGGCTGGAGTGCCCAAAGCGGACAATACCTCGTGAGGGACGCAGTCTCTTTATCTGCTCAGCTCGGTTGGGACTATGCTGTTGTGTGGGCCCAAAAAACCCCGTAATAGTATGATATTCTTAATTTAGTGCAATAAGTCATTAAATTGACTCTGCTACCTCATAACTTGGAGACATTCTTCACAACCAGCACCAAGAAACAGGCAAATATTTAACCATTGTGAGAGTTAATAACAAAAACAAGAAACCTTTATGAAATCAAGAGCAGTCAAAGACTATAACTTTTTTTTTTATTATAAAGAGAACAAGAATTCATGATAACTGTTAATACTGAAGAAAAACACAAGAGATAAATAGTAATTGTTCATTGGAAAGCTTACCATCCTTATTTAAGACTTGTCAGCAACAAGTTCAAAGGCTAGGCTGCAATGGAAGCGAGGGAAGTAGCATAGGAAACGAGCTCCTGGTCTTTCTCAAATTTCACCATCTCCTCCTCCTCCAGAGTCACCCAAGCCTCCATCCCTCCATCCCCACCCCTCCCCATCAACATAATTAAATTCTTCCAGAAGAACCTCGCGGTGCCCGCCCACACAGGCTTCCCCCAGCCAAAATCCGCCTCGTATACCGGAAACCGAGCCCAGCTGTTGAAGTAGTAGATATCAATATCGTCCACATCGTCATCTCCCTTGCCGTGCTCCCTCGCCGCCTCCCTCCCCTTCTCGAACGCCAGCAGCGGCCCGTCCGCGCCCTGAAGCTGCCCCAAGTACTCCTTATCGATCTTCTTTATCCCATTCCTCAGCTTCTCTTCCGTCCGCCGCTTCGCCCCCTCGTCCCTTGCCTCCACCTCCGACGCGGCCGCGTAGATGCAGAGATTCCCGAACGAGCTTCCATCCAGCGGTGGCTCCATTCTCCCCCGCACGTCGACGACGACGAATGCCAACGAAACCCTCGCCGCCGCTTCTTCTGGTCGGGCCCGCATGGCGCACCGCCAGACGAGCGCCGCCACCGCTTCGACCCGCGTCGAGGACGAGCCTCGAAGAGCGGCGAGATTCGCCTCGTCGAAGAGGAACCGCTTGGTGAGGAGCTTCTTGGCCGGCTTCAGGCTCCATTTGACGGAGGCCAGGGCGAGGTTGGCCTTCTCGGAAGGGGGAAAGAGCGAGGCGGCACCCAAGTTGGGGCGGGGGATGTCGCCGCCGCCACCGGCGGCAGCAGCGGCCCAGGCGGTGACGAATTTGGCGAGCGAGAGGCCGTCGGAGATCTTGTGCGCGACGCAGATGCCGATGACGACGCTGCCGCAGGAGAGGGTGTTGATTTGGACGGCGAGGAGGGCTTGTCCCCAGCAGCTGCAAGAGCGGTCGCAAGGGAGCAAAGCATCCAGAGACTGGAGACTTAGCTGCTGCTGCTGGAGATGGGAGAGCGTGGAGTCGACGCGGGCTTCGAAAAAATCGACGCCCTGGTCGCCGCATCGGATCTGAGATGCCTCGTTCTCGAGGCGGCCGGCGAGGAGGGGGAAGAGGGAGAGGGTCTGGGAAAGGGAGTGCTTGAGGGATTGGAGGACAGGGGAAGGGGGAGGGGAGTAGAAGAGGAGGAGAGGGACATGGGAGGGAGGGGCAAGCTGGTCGAACCAGGAGAGGGAGTGGGTTTGGAGGTGGGGAGGAGTGGGGGAGGAAGGCTTGACGGTCTCTTGGGAGGTGACTTCCACCGTGAACATCTCTGCCGCTGCTGCTGCCGCCGCCATTGGAGAGGGAGTTTGATGGGAGAACAGCTTTTATAATACTGTAACTTTCATGGTCGAAACGTGTTCGTTCCATTAATTTTTTCGCGTTTGGATCTGCCGACAAGAATTAATTTTCGTGCAGCGACCCAGGCAGGGATGTTATGCATCGGTATTGGTATTAAAAATTTTCTATGCTGTTGTGGCACAAGGTAATTGGTGTGATTTGAGGGGAAGGGTGGTATTCTGAAATATTTTTCAGTTAAATATGTGTGGAAGGAACGACGAGCGAGGGCGCGGGTTCGTGCGCGGTGGCCGCGTCGGGAATTCTTTATTGGTTTTGCTCATTTTGCCCGCGTTGATTGCGACGGTTTGGTTCGTATGGAAGCAAGCATCGATTGCTTTGCTGTTAAGATTGCTGATTTCTGAAACTGCTGTATACGGGTTATCTGGTTACTGTAGTCATTCCTGCCAATTCCAATCAAGCATATAAATGATGACAGAGTATAATGCTTGAAATTTTTGTTAGCTTTTTTTTTTTTTCCTTACATGATCTGGCTGCTGCAGTAGTAATTCAAAATTAAGAGATATAAATGCTTTTCAGAAGGATCTTTCTTCGCCTTGAGCCACAAACTAAGAAGTTTTTTTATGGTTTGGCTTCTCATCATGCATCTCTGGACAAAAGATAGAGAGAAGAGGAGGAGCAGAAGGAGGAATGCCATGTGAAGAGATGATAAGACTCGAGCAGAAGACTCGAGCAGCAGCGGAGGAGGATGGTTGCATGAGGGGTGCATATGTATGCATATGGATAGATAAATGGATGGATGGATGGATGGATATTTAGATAGATTGATTAATACATATATACAAACATACATACATATATATATATATATATATATATATATGTATGTATATGTATGTATGTATATAAAGAGAGAGAGGAGTTAATGCCCACCCTTCTATCTTATATTCACCTTACTCTTGAACCCGATCAAAATTTAACTTCCCTTTGCTCAAGTAGCAACGATCGAGTTTAACTGTCCTAGAGCTTTCCTAAAATATCATACTCTCTTCAAGCCCCCTAGGGTTCTTTTACAAAATTATATTCCTTTTGGTACAAAGTTACAAGAATTAGTATGCTGAAAAAACTACTATGTATTAGATGATTATACTCTCTCCTTATTAGGCCATTTCAAAAATGTGGGTCCACCCATTAGCTTAATTCCAAATTAAGGGTGCACATTGGACTGCTTAGGCTGGGCTGTAGGTGATATCAGGCTCAGCTCAGTTACTACACAGTTGGCCCAAGCTCAGCGGTCCATACTTAACCCCACATATTTGGGTTCAATCTCAGCCCAATAAACTAAAAATGAGATCAGGTTGAAATTGGCCAGCCCAAATTACTAACAAATTAGAATGTAAAAACGTTTCTCTGATTCCCCTCTATAGTCAATGTTTGTTTCCAAATATACATCGATGATTTATATAAATAAGAACGATTCCTTAAATGATTAGCATCTTTATCTATATGATGAACAATTTTTAGTATTACAGTTTCACTATTTTTGTCTAATATATATATATATATATATATCTATATACATGCTGTATAAGTATCAAGCCAGTGTGGATTGGACTATCAGGATCATAAGCTCAAATCGGGCCAAAAGTTTGTGACCTGAGCTCAATTCACCCCATAAATTATTGCCTTATGATGCGTGCTAGGTTGAATAACCATGGGCTAGCCCAAACCAATGTGCATCCCTATTCCAAATTGCATCTGAGTGTCCATGCCCCTCAAATCTAATTCCTTGAGATAAGCTTAGTGGGATAAAGAAGAGATATCTAAAATTTATGATTAATTACCTAACAAGATTTTTGGAGAGTAAGAAGAGTAATAAAGTATTGGTAAGAGTGTTTATCTTGGTCCTATCTTGTATTGTGTTATTATTTTTCTCTTGTATCTACTAATCATATTTGTTTGTTCTGGAAATGTGATGATATTCTATACTGCTTGTCACAACCCAAGATTTCACCCAAAAGACTAGTTAAAAGTTATTTTTTTGATTTCTTAGTCCTATATAAATACCCAAGATTTCATCGACGAATGACCAATGTGGAACTAAACACGTGCCTAGACGTGTCCTCACACTTCCAATTTTATTGTTCAACCTTCTTTTATTGTATATATCTTCTATTATTTATCATCATATTGGTTCAAGTTTTTTTTTTCTTTTTTATTCTATTCATTCTTTTTTGTTTCTATATTGTTCCTCTCAGTTTTTATTTTTCTTGGTATATAATCCTCTCAAATTATATTAATAATTTTATTTACCCTTCTCATTTATATTTAATTTCTGTAGAGTTATAACTGAAAATGAGAGTTAAATAGAGTTTTGATTCAACAATTGCACAAGTTAAATTGGTTTTGAGCATATTAATATGTACTTCACTTGTTGCCTTCTTCTCAATCTCGGATTCGAAAATTATAGTTAAAACATGTCATTTTGAAAGGTTATAATTGACAATAGTAAACTTCAGATCCACTGATACTCAACCAATTCATTGCTTATTTGCCCTCCCAAAGCAAAGTCTTTGCCGGGAGTCAAGGAGTGCCGAGATTGGGGTAAAGATGAAAAGTGGAGTCCTCCCTCATCAAAATTGTCGGCATCATACTAGCTTTTTGCATCCATCTGCATGTCTCGTTAACCATTGTTTCGAGAAGTGGAGAAACTCCGGCAAAAGAAGAGAAAGGTGCTATGAAGTCTATAATCAGGGAACTCTCCATAATGGTTTTAGAATTTAAAATTAGTATATAAGCCATGTAATAAGGGATGTGATTTTTTCTATTTTTTAACTATTTTTGAAATGTGATATAGCAATTTAATGAATCATAATTTATAAAAAAAATTAATAACCAAATTTCTGTTGTATATTAAGCAATAAATTTTAATAATAGATGAGTAGAAAATCTAATTATTAAATCAATACCATTAATATCGACATCCATATGGCGAATGGAGAACACTACATAAATTAAGTGTCCATGGAGAAACTCTCATCATTGATACTAGTGCTGTTAATACTAGCCCTGCACTATGCATAGAATATAATTTGACTCTTTTTTTTAACTATTTTTAAAATATAATATAGTAGTGAAATAAATTATAATATATAGAATACTTCAGTAGGTAAATTTTTTATGTATATTGAGAAAGCAACTTTAATAATAGTCAAACAGCAATTCCTATCATTAATACCATGATCAATAATATTGACCATACAATGCACAAGATATGATTTTTCCCCCCTCCTTTTTCAATTGCCAACATAATAAATTACAATAAATAGAAGGCTTTAATAGTTAAAGCTTTTATTGTATATTAGTAATAAGTTTTAATGATGGCCGAGCACATTAATACCGATATCTAATGAAAAATTCTGTAGAAATAGAACCTTCATTTTTAAATAACATGATAGATTATAAAATTCAAAACTATGGAGCCGAGCTCTAGGTTGAAGCCGAACTGAGAGTTTGCTTAATAATAACAGAGATATACCAATCTTGTATATGAGATTGTGTTGAACGTATGTAACATATGGTTGTGTAGATTTGCTCTACGGCTGCATTCTAATAATTTCTATCAGGCAAGGATGATGGGTCGGATCATCTGGGAACTTGACACTACCTCACCCTAAACTGAATCAACTCAAAGATTTGTTAACTGAAACCTTATTCAAATTCATACATTTTGACAACCTAACCTTTGTAATCTTATCAATGAAACTTCCACATTGACCATGACCCATGAGAAGAGCCGCGGCTTGCAGTGGCCCACAATGTCTCACCAAATATATACTATTTTAATAATTCTCCGCCACAACATCTGATCCCATTAAACCTATAAATTATTATTTTTTATTTGGTACATCGACAACTCACACTAATCTCGCATAAGTATAACCAACGCAATCAAAAAAAAAAAAAAACTCAAAGATAAAGGAATATCCAACTCCTGTGCCTAAAGAATTTCTCCGGTGTGCTGAACGGCATAGGTGGCCATCCAGTCGGCCACTTTATTCGTCTTTCGGTATACATGGACGGTCTGAAAGAAATTACACTCACTCACCAGCTGCCAGATGTCGTCAAGTAGCGAGTGCATTGCTCCCCTCCACCCTCCATGTAGAATCCACTCGACTACCACCACCAAGACCCCTCCAGAATGATGTGCCTGGCCTCTAGCATCCATCTTGTGTAGACAATGTCCTGCCTTGCAACCTGGAGCTCCACCCTTAATATATGAATTATTTATCTAGTAGTATAGCACATGACGCAGTTCAAGCACGAATGTTAGAGCACAACGAAGTATTCATTTGCTGCCACTGGCCGGACATCCGCGTCGAGAATGCATCGTTCCCGCACGCCACCAGCTCACTCTGTTCTCGTGCAAGGTTTAAAATAACAAGCCGTTATGACGGTCTTACCTCTCACGCTCCTCCAACGAACTCAGAGTGAAATCCACTTCTTTTGGCCATTTCATGTTTATCAAGAAAGATAACATTCTTAAAAAAATATTGATGTCTTATTTTCCAAATAAGGAACTCAGAAAATAAATTTATTAATTTTACTTTCCATTTCTATTATCTTCCATTTTCTAATGGATGAGTTGGTAACGCCTCTTCCATTTTTCAAACTGATCACAATTGTACTTTCAACGGCAGTCATTACTGTAGGAGCGGTGGTAATTAATTAATTATTATTATTTTTTTTGGGCTAAGGCGGATGATTTATATAATTTTAGTGTCAGTACATTTAAAAAGACAAAAAACAATATATCTTGAAGCGTTCTAGGTAACTCTCATTTTCGACCCACAAGGCATTTTCAAAGTGATTGGCCACATATGAGGCTATCTAGTCCGAGGCCGCATTGACCTCTCTGTAAATATGTTTGGCTCGAAACACTACGCTACTACTAATTATGGTCCGGATATTTTGTAACAGGGGGCGACACACACCGCTAGTGCCTCTCTAGATCCAGCCGATAATCGTGGTTGAGTCACTCTCAAGCATATTTGCTCTGGTCCCGTTAACACATTTAATTTGTTTCATTTTTTTAAAATTAAATTAAATTATATATTTAATAAAATAGTTAGATCCGAAAGTAAATTTTTGATTTATTTAGAGTCTATTTAAATATTTATAGAAGACCGAGCTAAAAAAATTTGTAGGATACATAAATTAAGCTGTCTATCTAAACATGACCATATATCAATCAAACTTCATCGAGCATGGATGGGCTGTATCAATCTTATGTCTTTTTTTTTTGCCCTTTACGCTGAGTTTAAATAAATTCTTAGAAAATGCAATTAGATGGATCACCATGCTTAATTTCTATAAAATTTTTAATATAATTTTATAAAAATATATAAATAGATTTTTATTAAAAAAATATATTTGAATTGATTGCATTTTGATATTGCCACCCCTGCATTTCCATTTTACCAACAGGAAGATTCTTGCCTTCTTCTCCCAATCCGCCTCCCAGGCTTTCACTCACTTCTACTTTTTTTTTATCGACGTGGCAAAATAATATTGGATCAATTTACTGGGCTAGATGAGTCGGACCTTTCGTTAGCCGCCACATCAAGCACAACATCAAACTTGAGAGTGGCCTGCCTACACATTGGAGCCTCAAAACTTTGTTCATCCAGTGAGCTTTAAAAGACCTACATGGTATCCCAATGGTAACAAAGTTCACCTCCATGCCATATGGCACGGTTTGACTGGTCCCACTAACCAAACCGTGCGTGACAGGCGATCTTGTAGCCTCTTATTTCCTTCCATGGTACAAAAGCCAGCTGGCCAACTTCTATCACGCACGGGAGACCTCCCCAGTAATTAATTTAAATTAAGTTGAACAGCAATTATAGCATCGACCGAGTGGGTCGGGGCGTATCCCTCGTGAGAAAGAAAGACTCATCTTCCTTAGCAAGAATCCACGGTCGGATCATACACCGCACAGATCTCAAATCTATTAGTGGATAACGCAACGGTGGATCGCGCGAAGGATGGCAAATCCTTCCTAGGCGGTAAAGATACAACCCCGATCGCAACAGAGTAACTCCGAGAAGCTGCGACCAGAAGCCAACAAAAGGGCCATGTCCCCATCCTCCTGCTCCCCACCTCCCCCTTCCCCACGCTTTCTTCTTTATCTCCCATCACTCCATCTCACTGAACTCCCCCCACCTGCCCCCCTCTCCAGATCTCCGACCTCCCATCTCTCTTCTTCTCAACCCGAAAACCCGCGCGGAAAAAGAAGGGAAGGAAGAAAGAGAGGTGCCAATGCCTAGCGTTGGCGTGAAGCTTTACAGTGTCTTCTTTAAACTACTCCTCCGCCACCGCCTCCAGTCCCGGATCCATAACCCTTCTTTCGATCCCTTCGGCGTCACTTCCCGGCCCGAGGAGTCCACCGCCCCCGTCAACCCCTCCTTCGCCGACGACAAGGTCGCCACCAAAGACATCCACATCGACCCCCTCACCTCCCTCTCCGTCCGCATCTTCCTCCCCGATCCCTCCCCCTCTTCCCCCATCCGCCGCAACAGCCTCCCCTCCCCCTGCCCCTCGCCCTCGCCCTCGCCCTCGCCTGCGGCAGCCGCCTCCGGCCCCCCTCCCCGCCGCAACAGCTATGACGGCGGCGCCCCCTACGGCGGCTACCTCCCCTCCGTTGGCCCATCCGCCCGCCGCCCCGCGGCCGCGCGGCGGCTGCCGGTCGTGATCCAGTTCCACGGCGGCGCGTTCGTCGCCGGAAGCAATGCCTCCGCTGCCAATGACTTCTTCTGCCGGCGGATCGCCAGGCAGTGCGAGGCGATTGTGATTGCCGTGGGGTACAGGCTGGCGCCCGAGAGCCGGTACCCGGCCGCGTTTGAGGATGGGCTGAAGGTGCTTAACTGGCTGGGGAAGCAGGCGAATCTGGCGGAGTGTAGTAAGTCGATGGGGAGTGCGAAGTCTGGTGGTGGGGCTGCCGCGGAAGTCAGGCGGTCGGATGTGCAGCGGCATATTGTGGATACTTTTGGGGCGTCCATGGTGGAGCCGTGGCTGGCGGCTCATGCTGATCCCTCCAGGTTCCTTTCTCCTTCTTCTTCCTCTTGTTCTTCTACTACTACTAGCAGTTCCTTCTGCTCGTTTCTTTCATTTGACTTATTGGTGTCGATGAGTTGGATCTATTGATGATGTCGTGAAATTGTTGTCGTTCTTGGCCATTTTTTGCGAGATCTTGATATATATATTTTTGATAGTGAAGATGCCATTGCATTAAGGAATTAGTTCGAGCGAACCGAATTTGGTAAAAAAATTGAAAGTGGCAATAGCAGCATCGGGTATCACACGGTTTCAATGTTCGACTGTGGAAGGGATATATTTAGATGTTGTTAATTAAAAGGACTGCAGGCTCTGTTTTTGTTTACTTTATGGAACTGGGGCTGGTTTCTCCATTTCACTTCCATAAAAGCACAAAATTTTGATTGTAAAAAAGAAGGGAGTTTCAAGACAGTGATTACTAAAGTTTCCAATGAGTTTGATGGAATTGCTTCAGAGGCTATAAGTTTCTGGTTTGACTATTATTGCATCTTCTTTTTGTTTATATGATGGCTCACTGGTTGGATCTTCCATTGCAAAAAAGCTAATACTCTTAGAATTATTTAAATGATGAAATAAATGAAAGGGATGGTTTTACAGATTGTGAGTCTGTGGCAGAATTTTAATTTTGATCCATAAGTTGAAAAGAAGCCAAGTATTATTTTGATGTTGAAAAAATCATATTTTTCAAATTTAAGTTTCAAGTGCTCTTTTTGGTGAGTTTATTTCCTTTGATGCAAAATACAAATTAATTTTGACTGAATTATTACTCCATGGGTTGGTTTTGAATAAATGATGTAACCAAATTTGTTTAATCAAAATTAGTAATTATTATGAACTTTTTGAGCATGTGTACAAGTTCAAGAATGAATTTAGTAAAAGTATTCTTTGTAAGTTATTTTTTTAATTCTGGAAGTTATATTGCTTTTATTAGCTGATTGGTTTAACAATTCTCTTAAACCATTTTGCATATGAGCATTGTATTTCATTGTTTTGTATCATGGTTTAATTCAATTTATTTATTGATATATTGATCATTTAAATTATCAGCAGTAAGGCTTACAATATTGTATGATTCATTGTGATGGGCAATGGAAAAGACCTGGATGACAAAGATAAGCATTAGAAAGATTAAATGCTTAGGATGACGTATATAGATCAGTTAAGCATAAAATTATGAAAGAGTGCATTCTGCCTGGTAAGACGAGGAACTTTCTAGTAGGTGAAGTGCTAAAAATATAAGGGAAGACCTCCAAAGATCTAGATGGAGTTTGGAAGGATCTAAAATGCAAGTAGATGGAGATATTTTCTTTGTTAGGATTGAGTCAGATAATATCTTCAGTTTACCTAATCTAGATGACCTTTTTCTTGTTAATTTTGTAATGTTAATCAGTTCCTTGAAAGATGCATTGATATATTATACATTGCCCGAAAACTATGCTTACTCAGTGTACATTGCATTTACGATGTATTCCCCATTTAATTCTATTTGCTGGCCAAACAAGATTTCCCCATCTTTGCACTTCTAATCATCAAAATGGTTTGGCTTGTGTCGTATTTATTTAGTTTACATTCCCATTAGTTGGAGTTGCTCTTGTTTACCTACACGACAAATTGCTGGAATTATGCATGCATTTATCATTAAATTTTCTTTGGTTCCTTTTTGCCCCAAAGATGTTAGGTAATGACAATACATAGATGCATTGCCAATTGAAAATTTTACTTGTTCTTGCCAAATAGTTTCACCATTTCCTCCATAGGTCTACCATTTCCTCGAAAGATTCGAAAACACTTTTTCATATTTTGTCTGACTTTTAAGTTTAACAGCTGGCGCGACCCATGGCAAGACAGTAACACTTGAAAGATAAATATTTTGTTTATTAAGATTCATTTTAATTTCTCCAAAGTGAATGTAGCCATCACTAATATATCCCGCTTTTCTGAGTTCCTGATGAATCATGATTAGTGAGTGTTCATGCACAAGCCAAGTGTTTAAGTAGTGTTGCTCTACATCGAACTGACCCTTTTGAGATCTTGTGGTAATTTTTTTCAGTAAAATGCTTCCAACTTGTTGGAGTTGATGTTTTGACATAATTTAAATATATAAGGCAAAAGTGTTGCCCAAGATGACAACCCAAGAGGGGGATGAATTGAATTTTTTAATTTTTTTTAAACTTAAATGATTTTTAATTAAAACTAATCTGAAATTGAAGTATGCACAGCGAAATGAATGACAAATAAATGCAGAAGATAAGAATAAGCACAAACAAATTAAACACCAAGATTTTAGAGTGGTTCAGAGCCAAACTCAGCTCCTACATTCACTTCCCAAGGTTCCCTCATAAAAATTTTACTATAATCTATATACAAGATTACAACTCATTTGTTTTCTAGGCTCACAATGAAACCCAGTTGTTTTTTTTTAGTAATCAAACCAAAATCAAGCTATTTTGCTGGTATGGCTAAACCAACTCCGAGTTTCAACCCTTAGAAACTCTTTGCTGATTTTCAAGCTCAGCAAAACTTAGTCGATTTTTCAAGACAATCGACTGCAAAGTAGTTGTTTCACGGGTACAACCAAATCTTATAAGCCAGCTGATTTTTTATGGTGTTAGCTATACCAAAAATTCCATACAAGATTTCTTAATCTTGTGTAGAAAAGAAAGATAGAAAATACATACAATATAACCTCTACAAAGGTTGGATTGATGTCGTTGAAGCTCAAGTTTGATTGCTCTGAAAGTTGAGATCTTGGTGAGTAGAGTTTAGCACCTCCTCCTTTTTTTCTCTTGCTTGCTCTTGATGTTGTAATAGAATTTAAAAATTTTAAGCTGAAGCTTTCTCTCAATATTTGGAAGCTCTCTTTGAAGTGGGTAGGGGAGTTAAATAGTCACTTCTCAGATTGATCCTTAAGTTGAAGCTCAAGAAGTGGTGATAGACTTGTATTTCTTTCTTTCTACCTTATCCACTCACTTTTTTTGATCCCCGTCTTCTTATTTTTTTTTGATTGTTCCTATACATTTATACCTTCAAAAATCAGTTGGAAGATATTTCGAGCCGTTATAGATGCTAAACTAGTTGTTGGGAGTGAATATGACCGTTCTGGTTTTGTAGAAAAACTAGCTGTTACTGTTATCAGGTGCAGACGGGTCGCCTCGTAATCTTCATGAGTTGACTCGTGAAAAGTTTGTTTTAATTGTTTTTTATTTTCTATCTGTGGCCATTCAGGTGTCAACTCGTGATCTTTAGAGGTTGACTCATCCACTACATAAACTTCCAAAACTCTTCAAAAATTTCTCCATGCTTCTCTAATCTCTCAAACTCACTGAGCTTCCTATATAAAAAATTAACTGCTCCAAAAATATAAAATCATTAGCATCATACTCAATTGTTTTGTCCTCATAAAAATCAATACATTGGGTCAACAAAAGGCCTAAGCTTGTCTAGACTTTTGCATGTAGGCCATAAGGCTTTGCTCTATAAAATATAAATGTATGTCTTGTCTTAGAAATTACACCCTGTTTTGCTCTATTCTCTTAGTACATAATTTAAATCTATCGAAGTTTGTTTTCCAACAACAACAGAAAAGTCTTGTAGTCAAAAAGCAAGCTAGTGATCAACATGATATCAAAATAATGGGCTGAAGACAATTCGATTTGCAGAATTTTACTTTATAGCAATTCGAGAATTTAGTAGGAGGTAAAGACTTCCATGATGCAACCATTTTAGCTATCAAATCACCTGCATTTATTTATTTAAGTTTAAACGTAACTCCTAGGTTGTCATTCCATAAAACTAAAGTACCATGCAGAGGCAACCTAAGATATATGCTAAGAATACAAAATTAGTGTGGCAAGGGGTGGGAAACTTGCAAATAATGATAGAAACAAGCATCCTTGTTCAAAGGCAAAATAATGTGCATGATGCATGCAAAGTGCAAATATAATATTATATGAATAAGTTAAGGCAATACACTTTGTAGAATTTTACTACATAGCAGCTCCAAGAAGGTAGTGGGAGGAGGCAAGGACCAGCCCCTACTATGTAGCTTCTTGATGATTTGTCTCCATGTAGAAGTGATGGAGGTTCTTCAGATAAATGTCTCTAAGGTTGTACCTGTATGGAAATATAACTAGATAGATTTTAGTGATTTGCTATTGGGTTGCCTTGAGATAATTCGAGTAAGGGTTTAAAACTACATTTTAAGTACCTAGCATATTGGGTGATACAAAACATGCCACAACAACCTGGTATGGTTAGTATCAGTACAAGGGCTCAGTATGCTCCTGTATCAAGACATGTTACGGGTGATGTGCCTGCTCCAATGGTGTAACATGTGTTGGCACAGTGGCATACTGTATTGGCAAGATATCTGTACAGGCCAGGAAGTGAAACTTAAAATATTGGTTTAGAGCCTGCTTGAAATCAGATCTGCCCTGACTAAAGAGGAAATGAATCTGAATGAAAGAGAGGAGAAAAGGAAGAGAACGGGGAAGAAGAGAGAGAGAGAGATTAGAGATTGACTGATCTTAACCTCAACTTTTCTCTTTTCTTCAAATTAGACAACTGGCTTCTGTAGTCTTATTTCTTCCTCCTAAAATAATGCAGTCAGCTGCTGCTTATGGATTGGAGTTCTGCTTAGATCTCATCATAAAATGGAGATGAGGAAATAAAATATATAAAATGCTTTCCTTTAAATTCTCTAAAAACTATTAAGATAATAACATTATTTGTTCAGCATCGACTACCTGAAAATTCTCATGCAAAAAATTGCTAGAAACTCATTATGTTTCCTTAAGCATTGGTTTGCTCTATATACTAGCTAGGAAATAGAAATCATCCTCTTATATGATCTTTTAGGCTTTGTGTTAAGCCCAGACATTTCTAAGCCAGTCTCAAAGAGAGCTACTAGATGCAAAGATTGAATTGATAGACAAGGTTCTTCTAGTCCTGTGAGATTTGGTTATTGTCTTAAGGCTTCTAGAAAAGGTTTGGTCAGCAAGGTTTTTGATTAATAAAAAGTGCTGGACTGAAACCTTTTTGTTTTACATATCCTCTGTGAGATAAAAAGAGGAGATGGCCTTTCACTATAAAAGGCAAATTCTGTTTCCATGTGTGTGCAAGTGAAGGGTACCTACATGTGCTGTGTGCCACATGATTCAATAATTTTGCGATTCGTAAGTTGGGTGGGAAAACAAAACTCTGGGATTGGTATGGTACACTGTGCATATAGGTGCCATTGACTTATATCCACTTTTGTTTCAGACATTTAAATTTTGAAACTTGTGTTTTGTTTTGATATGAAAGTTTTAATGATGCAATTCCTTGGTAGCGCTCCATTATTGGTTGTTATTAGCTTGATGTTGGCAAAAATACCCTAGATTACTTATAATACTATGTTGATTCCATGGTTTACAGGTAACCACCAAGATGAAACCTCATCTTACTTATATAGATGTAGGCACCAATAAGTTCCCTACACCAAGAACCCAAATTTCTTTGTACTGCCAAGTTGAGCCTTTTGCCTCTAATATTCTTTTGGCTTTTAACTAGGTCCATTGGGGGTTTCCAATTTATTTTGTATCACCATTTTAGTGATCACATCACCTGCCCTTATTTATTCATTTTTGCTGTTACTTCTAGGTTATCATTGTATAAACTTCTTTAGTAAGCACGCATTATTGGGTAAACATCATTTTCTTGATGTGCTTACTAAAGCATAATGCAAAGATAATACAAAGTATGTGCCAGAAATATGAAATAAAAGTGGCAGGGTATCTTAAATTTATAAGGGTGATAGAGCACCCAATGGACTGTAAATCCCAACAGATCACCAAGGCTAAGGTCACCCCTAACCTACGGATTCAAGTTCTAGACCATATTGGCAGTACATGAACAGTCCATTGAAATAACAAAATACTTAGGATGCCCCTTGGTGTCTGATTCTGGGAAAACTGGGCTTAATCGAGGGCTACCACTGGGCATTGACTAGTAACAAGCGGAAACTACTAGGCTTGTTGGAACCACTTCGATATGGTACCTAGATTGACCATATTGAGTCAAAAAGGATGGAACACCCTGTTATTTTTTCCTATCAATATCAATCCATAATGATTTGTTTTTGACTGGAACTTGACCAATATGAGCCTAGGTATTAGGATTTTAAACCTTGCCCCCAACCAAGGTCCGCCGTACCGGTACCGGTCGGCGTACCGGTGGGGGTCCGGACCGGTACGAAACCGGTGGCATACCGGTCCGTATCGGTGGTGTACCGGTCCGAACCGGTGGCGTACCGGTTCCGTACCGATTCTTCAACAATAAACTACCGGTACCGGATTTCATGCTGATCCGGTACCGGTCCCAGGCCGGACTGTACGTACCGGCCGGTACGGACCGGTACGGCAGACCATACCCCCAACCCTCCTCCCCTCCCTCCCACAAAAACATAATGCTTTCTATTTATGTATCAAACTTAAGTTTGACCATTTTTGTTCTATTACGAGAAATAAGAGCATTCATTCAACATCCAAAACAATTCTTTATGAGCTCAAAAACTTTCAATAAATATAAACGAAAGCAAAAATGGGGACTTATGGCTGGTTAAAGCTCAAAAAGGAGACGCAAAAAACTCACTAAGTTCTAATGGTCTTGAGATCTTTGAACAATATGAATTGTTGAATATGATTTGATGCTTTGATGCATGATGATCTTGTGTCTTATATACTGACCTAATAGACCCTTTTGGTCGATGGGCCAATTAAGATCATTTGTAAAACACTTGCATTGCTCCTTATGCCCATTATATCAGCCCCATTCTTTAAGCCTCTCTGTCATGCAAATTGCATTGATTTTCTAACTCTGCTTTGGCCTTGTTGAGCTCTTCAACTTCTTACATGTAGGATTTGGGCGGTACAAAAGATCCACAATATTGTTGTCCTCACAACTCATGTTTTCTTTCTAGTTTGAAATCTAATTCCTTTTTTGAGTATGCATATTTCCTTATTAATTTGATTGAGCCATGAGAAAGTTGCTTCTATTAATATTTTTGAACCCATTGACCCTACTTGAATGATGTGTAGTCTATGTCATGGTTCTCTAGTCTGGAGACAGGTCAACCTTGAGTTGGCTGCGGGATACGAGAAGTCATGGGATCACAGTATCCTAGTTGTATCTGCCAGTAAACTCCATTGTCCACCTTCCTCCAAATGTCATAGCATGATCTCTTTTCATGACTCGGAGTTAGCCTCCTTCAATCCATTGTGCTAGCCTGGTGGCTAGGTTTTGGTTGGGATCAAATCTTCATCTCGTAATACCTCTACTCCTTTCTCTCTCTCTAAACTCTAACTAAAAGCCTACCTTTTTACCTTTCTCGAGCATCGAAGCACTTTTTTGTGGACACCTACGGCTTGAGACTTCCCTACTGTTCTTCAGCCCTTTGGTGACTATGAATTTTCTACCATGGTGGTGGCAGTGACAAGATCTCAATGAAAGATGAATTTGGGTGCTTGGCATCGCCCATGGGAATAGCGATGGAGATTGCAAAAGAAGGGTAATAGAGACTCATGAAGGGATAGTGACGAAGACGTAGGTTTGATGGAGAGAGAAGCAACTTATGGGAGCTAAGCAAACAGAATTAGAAACCAAGATTTCATTTTTCTTTATTTCCTTTTAGTATATTTTTGTTCCTCGACCTGCACGAGTTGCTACTATCGATTCTATCGACTCCGCTGATTTAACAGTTGAACTATCAAGGTCAGATAGCTTGGCTGCATTTTTCTTAGCTTTAGATTTGAAATCGACGACTTGCTAGGCCTAGCAGACAATGGCTTGACTAAGTCTACCCGAGAAGGTTGACTAGGTCTCCAAACACCAGTTTCCATAATTCCTAGCTGTGTTTCTTCAAATATTGTATAGGACAAGATATCTGATCTCGCCCCAACCACTCTTTCTTCAGCCTTCTTCAGCCAAACTCAAGCCAAACATTTTGAGGATGGATTTAACTCTTCTGTGTTTAGCATAATCAAAAACTTATTTTAAATCATCTTTTTGGCTAGCTATGACAAATTTTTTAACAATTAAATATGTATATGTCAAAACTGATAATGGAATTAAGAGGTTCTTATTGGTAAATTATTGTCATCAATGAATCTTAAAGTTTCTTTTAGCTGACTGCATAATCAACACAGAACTTACCTTTTAGTCTTTTGACCTAATCATTTTTGAGATCTTTATACTCCAAATATTAAAGCTATTGATGGCCCATACCACAATAGGTTCCCGATTTAGTCAAATCGAAGTATTAAAAATCAATGAAAGCGCTTAACTCTATTATTTTGAGGTCAGGTTTGCTTGAAAGAGTTCGTCCAGAATTAATAGGTTAAACTATTCCCGAGCCCTTTTAGCCTAGGAGCAAACTACTTCACCCTATATGGTTGAATGTTTTACAACATGTTAAAAGGCAAAGGTAGCACCATGTGTTGTTTAAAATACTTACCCCTAACCTTGAATAAATTGGGCGGTTAAACATGTTTGTCAAGAATGGCTGGGAGTAAGCAGGTCAAAGGGGGTGCTAATCCATCATAACCCTCAAACAAAAGGGAGCTGAAAAATTAGATTTAATTTCAATTTCAATTAACTCCATTTCCCTAAATAGGACTCACCTATAGTTCTAACTAGATAATATGCCAAAATTAAATGTATTCCATCCTTGAATGTTTATACATATTAGAACTCAATATTAAAGGTTATGATATGTATCCTATATCTCCCACGTCCTTTTGCCATGTGCCAAATGTACGTTTCATAAGAAAACTCTCTTCTTCCCATTCATCTAATTGTATTGAATCGCCATCATGAGGCCTATCCTTTTATCCAAAACATATTTCCCCATGCCTCTACCTTTACGAAAGGTTTGTATGATATAGGACCAGTGACCATGATTGGCATCGTGTTCTTCAATTAAGTGGTGATAGGCTAAGTGCTATCTGCTGAGGCCACCTAAGATTAAAGTTGACATCATACAAAGCTTTCATAAAGGTAGGGAGGAGATGAACATGGAGATGGATGATTAGGGAGTCTTCATGAGATAGGGAGATAGGGTTGGAGATTTAATCTAAATGAATTAGGATATAATAATTTAAATTTTATATCTAAAATACATAAATAATAATAATGCAAATTAATACATGGTTTCAGGATGGGCCAGGCCAATAGACTTTCTAGTCTGTGGCTGGCCTGAAATGTAATTGGGTCACAAATGTGAGGCCTGACTTGGGTTGATGGGCCAAAAACTTTTGGACATACCCACCTAATATCTAGCTAGACAGTCAAGCATGATTTGCTAAGGTCTACCTACGATGCTGAAATTTTTGAACCGAGTGGTGTTACATGCTTGGTCTTGATTATTTGATTCATACATGACTATTTGATGGTATCACAAAGGTTAAGGACATTACCTAAAATAGTCACCAAAATGAGCAGATAGCTTTAATGGACAAATGCATTGGATCAGTCTGCTTCTCGAATGTGTTGAATCTCTTTAATGCCGCATTAAGTGTCGATGCTCAAATCATCAAAAATAGAATAGAACCAGAAAGAGCAATGGAGGCCTAAATAAGCCACTGAGTTTAGAACAAATAAATTGATGGGGTTGGTTCAGGGTACAGCAAGGACAAGTGTAAGAAGTAGTAGAGCCAAGAAGGGATGGTAGTGGAGTTAAACAATCTTGAGCACAACAACAGTCAGAAGGGATGGTATCCTGCTTGTGTGACCTTAATGTTAAGGGCAATTGAAGCTGATAGGGATCAGGGTTGAGGAATGGAGCTCCAAAAAGTGGAAGCCAACTTTGACCACAGTTGTTGATACGATGTTGTTTGTACTGATGGTAAAACAATTCTCTTCACTATGTCGATGAATAAACTTCTCTAGAGGTATACAAGCCCATTATAGGAACGATAACATTGTATATACAGAATATTTTACATTGTCATCAGTTAGCTTTATATGGAAGGACATGTAGGTATAGATCACAATCTATATGGCTGCAAAAGTATAAAGATGCAGCAGATTTGAGCCTTAGAAGGTAGGAAGATAAAACATGTTATTGTTGGTAAAAGCATGTGGGATATAAATGTTATACATGGTAATATTTGATGCTCAAATGCTTTAATTTCTATTTGATTTAGATGTAAACCAAAGATAGCTCTATTTAATCCATGTAAGTTGGTGACGGTATTGCAGATTTGACTGTCATGTCAGACACCTTTTTGTTTTTCATTTCCCAATTCTAGGTGCAGTTGGGGGGTGGGGGGGTGAGGTTTGGGTTTTTTTTTTTTTTTTTGGGGGGGGGGGGGGGGGGGGGG
>JAOXJJ010000263.1:11648932-11660316 GCA_025769935.1 Phoenix roebelenii | reverse complement strand
TACCATATATTGGTGGCAATGAATAAAGAAATACCGGATCCCAAACCATATCCCTTCTGGAGAAGTTCATCTAAACATATGACAATGATACCAGCAAAGAAAAGTTGAAGTATAATGAGAATTGCATTTCCAGTTCCTAATTGGCTGACACTACCATACATTCCAGATAGGACATATGCAACTGCCTCCCCAATAGCGATCAAGATGCCAAGTAACTTTTGTGCACCATTTCTGAAAATTAAACATGAAAACTAATGTCAGGTCAACTACCTATTCGACTTGCTTTAATGATGGATTGCATCTGATTAAAACAAGGATATTTTACACATAAAGTATGCAAACAAGACTCAACGACAACTTACTCTGTAAAGGTAACATGTTTGAAAGTAACAAATGCAAATAATAAACACAAATACATTATCTGCTTTTCTTATTAATGATACAAGGCATTTCATTATTATTTATTTTTAATATATTCGAGTTTTCCATCAGCAAGTGGTCATATAAGACAAATGACATATATATTTTCAGGAAATACACATGCCTCATAGAAACATGAGCTGTCATATGGCCTCTTATTTATGCTCATGCGCACAAGGGTTCATGCATCCAGCTCACTGAGTGCATTCTAAACTTGACATAATCATGATGATCAACGTATTTTAATTTAGTTGACAAAACTCTTTACAGTTATTATAGCATAAGCCCAATAGAGTAAATTCCTTCTCAAATTTTTTTTTCTGATTCACAAATATTGTAAACATTTATGTATGCTAGCAGAATGGAACATGCAATGCATGTTAATGTAAAAGATACTACCTACCAAAAGAAAGGAAAAGGATATACGTTTGTAATACAGAAAATAAGAAGTCAAAATATAAAAGACATAACAAAAAAACTAAAGCACAAAAAAATTAAAATATGAAATAATATAGAGTAAAATATAAACATAAACATAAAAACAAAGCAAACAAAAGTAAACAAATTTTTCAAAAAGGTTTAACTTACAAAAGAAAACAAATTAAAAAATTCCAAATTTTCACATCCATCAACATCATCATGTTCATAGTCCACACTATGTCAGATTCCAGAATTAGTAATTGGATGAGGCCTAGACACTATTCAGGTAACAACATTGTCATACTATCCCTCAAGTATTGTGTCCAATTTGAAATGAAATGCATCTAATGAGTAGATGTGCCCTCAAATTGCTGCTGCCAATGTTTAATTAATTTCCTACATTTTAGTAGACATGTCAATGATCAGATCTAAGACATAGTTGGCAGTGATTGCAAGGGGATAGAAGCATCTAGTCCTGCTACCTAGGTTGTAACCAGCTCCCTTCTAACAAATTAAAAGATCATATTACATCCACCATTTCCTCATTTGCTTCCTTAGTTGTTGGGGATTAGAAGTGGAAGGCTGGTTTATCTGGAAAGAGCTCAACAAGAAGAGATGATGTCTAGGGAACAAGTCTATTGCAAATAATGATGGGGAGAGATTTGTTTCCAAAGTGAAATAATTTTTGAGAGGGTAAAGGTATTCTGAAAAATCTTACAGGGAAGATTCTGATATTCACAACTCGCTTTTCATTAAATGGTATACATAATGCATAGTTGTGCATGTTTAACATGGAAGAGTACCAATATTACATCAATTTAGTTGCCTAATAAATTAGAAAGTGTCTCTTGTATGGCATCTTTGATGTCCATGTAAGCCAAGTGAGATTGAGCTAGGTTTTTCCTTTTCTTTCCTCATATTTTTTCCGAGTTTATTAAATGTGGGATTGCTTTTCATAAAAGACAACAAAACCAACCAAAACCTGCCTGCGAGAGGGTAATGGGTAATGAGTTTTCATATTTATCCTACAGGGAATACTAGTTTAAACTTTAGAAACAGCTTATACAAACTTATGCATCACTGATTCGTTACCTGAATTCCTTTGGGCTTTAATGTCTAAATGTTGCAGTACCATTACTCAAGTTTATCACAGATTCGTACGCAATAAGAAAAATTAAAGAACAGTGTGTTCGATAACAATGGCAACATTTCGGTAGTTGGCACTTACAAAAGAGCACGATCCTCTCGAACGCTGTTATCCACTTCAATGATCTTCGATCCAACCAAGAGTTGCATAACCAGTCCAGAAGTTACAATTGGAGTGATTCCTAGCTCCATGACAGTTCCACGGTTTGATGCAAGAATAACACGCATCCAGTAAAAAGGATCCGCTCCAGTAGTCGAATGTATGCCATATAGAGGAAGTTGACTGCAAACCAGAAAAATGAAAAGAGAGATCACAGTGTAGATCACTTTTTCCCTGAATGGAATTTTCCGGTCAGCACTTTGAACTTCAGGCAAGAATGCCAGGAATGGTCTAACAAGATGAAGCACTCTAAACCCTCCAGCCATTTTCCTGCACAGAGAAAAGAATAACCAATAACCATACAACTAATTGATTGAAAGCCAGAACTACTGGTTTCATTTTATAATCACTTCATGAAGAACAAACAAACAGGGAAGAATTACTGTAGAAAATACCTTGTGAAAGAAAGAGGATATAAAGCAAGACTAAGTAAGGTAATAGATATTAAAATTGGCTAACAGACAAGTTTGCAAAAAGATAAGCAAAATTAGATATATTGCTTTTAAAGAAGGATAAAAGAAAATTATGAAAAAAATATCTAAGTGCCACCCTCCCCCACCCCAACCAAAAAAAAAAAAGAAATGCAACCGCAATTGAAAAAAGAATTCCCTACTGTAAAACCTGTCGACCATATCATTTCTTTGCTAATAGTTAAGTTGACTAGTCTCCTCATTTCTGCATTTAATAGAATGCTAAAATACCAAAATCATCTTGGACCGATATGCCTGGAAGATCTGCTTTTGCTGCCACTGTTACTATATAACTATACCGTATCTTTACCTAGTGGCTGCAGTTGAAGTAAGGATTTGGATTGATCCTGTAACGGCAAACACTCAGGTTTAATTGACATATGACTCTGTCATGCATACGAAACTAATCATATGCATTAATATGAAAATACATAGATATCTTGGACTTCGTAAGAAAAGGAGAAAAAAAAAAGCAAAGATGCAAAACACTATAGCATCCTGGTGATTGGGTCCTACTCTTAAGGCATTGCATGTCTGTGGAGAAGTGATTCAAGATGTTCTCGCATGCCAATTCTTGTGGTTCCTATCTAGAGGATTCCTCTAGTTGGCGAGATGGCTGATCTGAGAGTTTCTAGAGGGCAAGTGATGGAGAGGGAGAGAGAGATGGGAAGAAATAGTTAGAAAAAGGGGAAAGAGAGAGACAAAAGAGAGCTGCAGAGAGACAGGTTGAAGAAGATAGATCAAGAGAGTACATAGATAGAGAGCATAGACCAAAGAGAACGGAAGAAGGACAAGAGAGAGGGAAAGAAGGGAGAGGGAAAGTCTGAGAAAAAGGGAACGAGGTACACAATCAAGGAGAGCAAGAAAGTGAGGAACCTTTCTATTACCATTTGTTATTACCGTCCATGTCAGATTTATTTTCACTGTAACTGTTTCCTTCTTTTTCGATAGATGTTGTAATGGTTTATGATTTTCAAATATGAACTTTACTAGATGATAGAGCCCTGCACCTATGTTAATGGAATAAGAGGACCAACAATATAATTCACACACACACACACACACACATATATATATATATATATATATATAGAGAGAGAGAGAGAGAGCTGGACTTGGGCTACAGTCGAGTGGATTTCCACTCAGATCTGATCAGGTCTATATTGGACGATGGGGGTTCCATATCGATCATTCAAGCTGTTGAATGTGATCTATTACCACTAAAAATCATATGATTTGGAGACCCTTACCTTATGCATCAAGTAGCCAAAAAAAAATATTGTTTCGTGTTATTTAGATTGTCCAATTTCTTGACCACTTGATACATAGACTGCAGATCTCCAAATAAAAAAAAATCGTATATAAACAATTTAGAGGTAGTAGATCATATCCAACGGCTCGAATCATCGAATAAGAGATCATCCTAATCGGATTTAAGTGGAGATCCACTCAAATGTAGCCAAGTTTAGCTATAGATACATACATACACATATACATACATACATATATATCAAACAGCTCACATCATTGATGTGGGACCACCCTGACTGGATTTGAGTAAAGATCCACTCGAGTGCATATATGTAATGAGCAAAAGCTTGCACTAAGAACAGATGAAGCCATTAATAGGGATGATTAGCATAGAAGGATTCACCATGATGACATAAAACTGATGGGATAAACTACATTTAGTCACCATGATCATATCAAGTTACTAAAGCAAATCATTGGGAAATAAGAACTTAAAAAAAATATAATGGCAAATCAGGAGATTGGCAAAAGTAGCATGAAAACTATGAGCAACAAATAACTTTCTTTGTCCTTATTAAAATTTCAAGTATGGACATGAGCCTAGATAACAAAAGTGAAATTAGTTTAGCAGAAATATAACCTTAGCGGACTGTAACAAGAAAACATATGATAAGATAATCAATGATCGTCTCTGGCACGTATTACAGTCATCTCTAGTAGAAAAGAAAACAAATTTATTTGCTACAACATAGAAGATAACTCATTGTAGTTATTTATGTATGTCTACATGACATATAAATATGCACAGATACAAAAATATGTGAACAAAATATTATAATATATGAACAAATATGCATATATATGAGGATAGACTTAACCACATTTAATTAAATTGGAGGGTAAATTAGGCTTTTTATTTTGAAACCGCCAACATAGATTTTAAGATGACTAGCTCAACCTCAAATTCAATCAATTACAGCCAAATGTATGCGTATCTTTGAGCATGTACACGTGTTTATAAACATACATCTTCACATAAAAAAATTAAAATAGTTGGGCTAGTATCATTTTGCTAAGATTGAAGGTTTGATCCTATCAACACAAAACTAGTAATGTGCTTATTAACTTAAGGACTCACATCATTATGATCTACAGTATTTCTGAAAGCAAAAAACTATGTGCTTTGAAGATCTCTTATCCATACATGTTTATAGGCAGGAAAAAAAATATGTCCACACTAAAAAGAAAAGCTCAAACATGATGGAAAATTAGTGAATGAGCAATGGTTTTAATATCTAAGTATGCAAAAACTAAATATTGGATACATACAATTGTTTCAGAAAACAATTTCTGACATTTTAAAGAAAGGAAGCTCTACGACACATTGCTACAGGGCTGATAAAGGCTAGCAGACAAATAACAAATGCAGAAAGGAAAAAAGTGAATAGAAATAAAAATCAAGAAGATTAACTCGTATAATCATCAGCAGAGATAAACTAATATCTACCTAAATCATATGACTTGCATGTATATTGCATTCACCTCAATAGATATGTCAGGGAGTCTGCCATGAAAAAGGCTAGGAATCATTATTTACTATAAGGTCTAATTATTATTTTTTTTAAAAAAACTATTCTAGACCATGTTCTGTACTTTTTAGAAGAGATGCTAAAGGGAAACATGGATAAAAAGAAGCTATCATCCTTGTGAACTAAAAAAGATTTGTAATGAAAAATAATTTTAAATGATTCTTTTTTTTTGGTGTAAATTGGTTCAATCCAAGATCCGCCGTACCGGTACCGGTCGGCGTACCGGTGGCATACCGGTCGGCGTACCGGTGGCATACCGGTCCGGTATGTACCGTTCCCATACTGATCCCGTACCGGTACAACAGTCGTACCGGCCGATTTTCCAATGAAAAGCTCTCGGTACCGGATTCCACACTGATCCGATACCGGTCCCAACCAGAACTGGTTCGTACCGGCCGATACGGGCCGGTACGGCATACCCTAGTTCAATCCATCTACATGTGACAAAAAAATTGAAGAATAAAAGATTCTAAAGCTAACGAACTGTAGAACAACTCCAACCATGTCTCCTGCAACATACAATGAAATTCTACAGATTGGCCCCATTCATGAAACCTAGATTGTACATGTATAAGAATACCATAGACAAAGGAAAATCCATGATAACACTGAAGCGAGGACCAAAATCTTGGTCTCTGCTTCGATTTCAAGTAGAGCCACTGAGTTTCAGTTGCAGTATTTTCTGTAGTTTGCTACATTTTTTTTTTAATTATTATTTTAGAGCCTGAATCCAGCCTAGATTGTATTTTGATAATCCAGATTAAGAGAGCAACAGACAGAAAGTAGACTGTATTACTCCAAGATATCGAACTGGAAGGCTGTAAACATGTGAAATTACATATATACATAGATATATTGCATGCATGCACAAAAAAATGGACATGTTTACACATGCCTCCGTGCATACATGTGCACAAGCAAGCACACCCAGATTAAGAGAGAAATTGACAGAGAAAGTAGAATCTATACTCCAAGACATCAAAGTGAAAGAGTGCAAACATGTAAAATATCATATCTGCATACTTATATTGCATGCATATGCACACAAATGCACACACACTTAAACATGTGTCTCTGTGTATGCTTGCATACGCTCATGCACATGCATGCAAATGCACAAAAGCGTGCACCTGGGTGCACGCATATAGGTATATACATAATCAGTGGCAACGTTTTAACATAATGGAACTTTATCATACAGTGATCAATGAAAAACATGAATTCACCAGCTTCTCAAATAAACTTTAATCTTAAATCAGCGCAGAAAATAAATTTGACAAAATCAAATAAGACCATGTCAACTTCAACTCGATAATTTTACTTTAAGAGATTTTGGTACAACACGAATGAACTGACTTTTTAAATTAGGAGGTTATAATAATGTCCTGATGTTATATTTATATCTGAAGGGATCAAGATTAATCAGCTGCAACTAGATCAATAAGAAGCCTAATAGATATTAAAAATAACCAAGAAAGATACCGCCGCAAACGAATCAATACATAAATCTAATTGATAAAAAATAGCAAACAGCAGAGATAGAGAAGAAGTACTTTATTGCTGAAGGGACCCTAAAATTAAAAAAAAATTACCTCGCCCTTTATTTTTTCTTTCTCCTTTTGTTTTCCTCTCCGTTATCACACTGGACCTGATTAAATCCAGAGATCTATATCGCAACCTGCACGGAAAAAATAAAAGGTGAACAAGAAAGGAAAAGAAGATCTATAACCAAAAAAAATCAAAAATTCAAATTGTCTGAAAAATAACCAAAACCTCCAATCCCCATCAAATACCCCCAAAAAGAAAATCGGGTTTCAGCCACTACCAAACCAGAAACATAAAAAAAAAACTGTTTTTTTTTCAAACAAACAAGCCATCAGAAGTTGTAATTTCAAAACAAAACCAAAAAAAAGAAACAAGAAATCATCGGGATGGGTTAGCTCTTGATGGGAACTTTGGCCTTTCGAGTACCTTTTCCCCGTTCAAATCTTAAATGGATACAGATAGCGGCGAGAGCAGAGAAACAGAGAAAGAGAGAGGTGACCGACCATGGAAGGAGAATCTGAGGCCGGATTTAGTCGGGAATGAGGTCGGATCTGATCGAATCCACGGGACAGGGGAGGCGGAAGATGTTTCAGCGGTCGGTCGGCGAAGCTCTAGCGGAGAAACGGGGCTAATTCTAGGGCTCGCAATCCGCAAAGACCCATTTGTCAGGACTCGGAACGGGCACGATATGTAGTCTCGGGCTCGGGAACGATTCAAAATTTGAGGCGACTCGACGCGCCTCATCTGAAACGATCCCTTTCAATTTTACTCGGACCTAAACGATCCCTTCTAAAGCAGACAAAGAAGAAAATCAGACAAATCCTCTGTCTCTTGTTTCAAATCATGCAACCCCCAAACTTGCCCCTCTATGTAGCTATAAATTCCATCCAACAAATGATATCCAATAAACTCATCCAAAAGGAGCTATAATTTATGTATAATATATGATGCCGAGACAATTGTTGTTCTAAAATACATTGGTGGAATATAGAGCTGCAAATGGATCGGGTCGGATCGGGTTCTGAGTGACCTCGATGCGATTTGGTTTTTTATTCGGATTCTAATTTTGGATCCAGATCCGACCCGGTTGAAAATCGGGTCGAGCCAGATCGGATCCATGCCTACAAATTTTAACCTAACAGGTTATTCGGGTCGGGTCTGGGTCGAGATTGGGTAGAGCCGATCCGACCCGAAAAATAAAATGAGTCCAAATTTAAAACTCGACCGGGCCTCGTGGGTCCTAAAATTTGAGTCGGGTCGGATCTTATGCAGGTCGTGCCGGATCGGATCACAGATCGATCCGACCCATTTGCAGCCTAGGTGGAACATTATTTAACTATTACATAAGCAAAAATGGCAATTCTTCTAAGTTAAGCAATATATTTATTTTCTCTAATATATATATATATATATTTGAGGAAGATATAAAAACAGAAATATATTTTTCTTAATATAAAGTTGTCAAGATATTATAGATTAATACAAATATTATGGAAAAGGTTTTGGATGCATATGTCATCACACATGAAAGTTTATTAAAAACAACCAACTTTCCACCTACTAAGCAAGCCATCGTCGGTATCTTTATACCATGTACTTTTTTGGTGGGTTCACCTAGATGCAAATAAGTCTTGATAAAGTATCCCAAAAAGTCTAAATCTATTGTCTCATTCAGTGGTTTTGTTAGATACAACCTAGAAATATGTTAGAACTTTTTAAATATCTTTTTATTTTCTCCATGAATATCTTTCCTCTTACCCCTTTCTTTCGATTTTGTTGATCTACTCCTACTACTATGTTTTATGCAATTATAGGAGTAAATTATGGATTATGGCTGTTGGAGAATTTAGTGATTTTATATTTGAAAATTTGTTAGGATAAATGGTTGTATCATAATCACAAGAGAGAGAGGGGTACTATGAGAGGAGAATCTAAGATCAAATTTGGTTGGATCCGGTCTGAGCCACGAGGAGGGAGAGTGGACACAATGAGGATAAACGGGAAGAATTGAAAGAGTTCTTTAGAAAGCTCTAATAGGAAAAGGAGGCTAACTCTAGAGTCGAGCAATTGGCAAATAGCAACTTGTTTGTCATGATAGGTGGACCAAGTATGATTTAGGTCTGTGTTTGAGAATGATAAGTTTGCTGATTTGATCCAAATAGTTTAAAATGATCCCTATAATTAATCAACATGGACTTAGGTTTTACTTGGTTAGGCTATTTTCTTTTTCCCTTTTTGATAAACTCACTTTAAAATTATATTTAAGGAATAAAAAGAATATTCAAATGGCATGTTCTTATTTAAGCTACCAATAGTATCTATTCACATTTTTCTTTAAGGGTTTTGGTACTATGCTAGTGTTTAAATAAGTGATATTCCCCTAGTCATCAGTAATATTTTTATTATGTATTATTTATATAACTTGATAAATACAATCTAAATTTTATGAGATGGACTATCAAGTGGGTCGTGCTAACATGGACAACAAGGTTTCAGCCATGGAAATGCTACAACTCAGAACACCCTCCTAAAGAAAACAAATAAAAAAAAAATCATACAAGAGCTCTATCTTTTTTCTCTTTCAAATCGAGCATATCTTCTTACCAAAAACAAAGGAAAAGGAAAAGATAAAAAATCAAATATATCACAAACTTTTAGCCTTTTATGTTTCTATTCAATCTCATCCTCTGAAAATAAGAAATATGGCATTTAATAAGCTCATGACATAATTGTGTATGATATATGATGCCAAGTTATTTATTATTCGTAAGTAGATTGGTGGAGCTGCTTAACCATGACTTGAGCAAAGATGTCAGTCCATCTAACCTTGGTAACATGTTTATTTTTTGAAATATAGGTATCTTGAGAAAAATATATAAAATTTGAGAAATATTTTTGTTTGTGTATAACTGTTAGGATATCACAGATTAATAAAATGTTTCACATTGCGTCACAAGTTGTTGCAGATGCCACCAGACATTAAAGTTTGTTAGAGAAAACTAACTTTCCTCAAACAAAGAAGTTAGTAGTTATAAAGTTTCATTGCCTTTTTATCCGGTTTTTATCTTGTGGACTAGGTTAGATACAAATAAGTCATGATAAAGCAACTCAAATAGTTAAATTCTATTGTCCTTTAACCTTATTATATATAAGCCAAGGTTTAGTATAGGAATGAGATAGAACTTTATTGAATACATATTTAGTTTTCTTTATTAATTTCTTTCTTACTCCATTTTCTTTTTGATTTTGTTGATATACTCCTTCGACTATATTTTAACATTCATGCTTGGCCATTAATTTAGGCTCTCCAAGATCACTCTTGATCTTTTGGTGATACTTTTTGGTCTGTGCATGAATGTTGAGTAGGGATACTTTTTGCCTACATTAAAGGATTTAGGAGCTTAATTATAGATTAGAAGGGTATAAAAAATTAAAAAGTGAAATCTATTTATAATTGCTATATCATATCTAACAGTGTCAAAACTAGGTGGAATAAACTAGTTGATAGTACAATATCAAAGAGATTTTCATTTAACACTTATATTAGGTGGTGCTACTCGATGGATATGTCAAAACCAGTTTCCTGGTGTTCGAGATATATGTAAATCACACATAATCGTATATTTATAGCACTTATCATTTAACTAATATTTAACCATATTTTACAAATTGTTTCTTAATTTGAGAATTAGATGTGGGCCAATAATGATTTGGAACTTGAGACGGAATTGCCAATAAGAAAAAGAAATGAGTTTGGCTAGTCAAGAAAAAATTAAGACAAATTATGACTTATTTTGACTCATGTGTAAATAAATAAAAATATTTAAATTATTAGTACTAACCACATAGTCACATCTTTATTCTTTAATTAATATTACTAACCATAGAACTTCACAAACCATTTTTTCATTAAAGTGCACATATCCATCAGGAAACTCATATGAACAAATATGAAACATTATCTGTCATGCCCCATACCTGATTCCATGACACGGCCGTGCTATTGCCGATTTCTGCCCACAATAGCACGCAACCTCGTATATGGCTAACAGGTAGTCAAAAATAGTTAAACTTGCATATATCATAATATGTAAGTTACAACATACTAGTGGATATAAGGTTTAGAGCTTCTACATAGTTTGTGTACAACAGTATATTTATATGCCCCAAAAATAACGAAGCCCTGATACAAAAGTAAAGTGTCTCTGACAGCTATCAGTGGTAAGGATCTGAAAAAAAATATAAATGAACAGGTATGAGCTACACGGCTCAGTAAGTGATCCTGCATAATCTTATCGAATCAACTAACAATGCTAAACATATTTTTATCAGGGTTTGAGAAGCTGACATGTATACTATCCAATAAATAATCAGAATAAAATA
>JAOXJJ010000263.1:11630683-11641919 GCA_025769935.1 Phoenix roebelenii | reverse complement strand
TTATATCTTGTCTCATGTGCATAGTACTCTCTACTCCACTCACTGAGTATTCATATACTCACTCCCCAATTGATATCTTTGTTGCAGGGCAGGTGCCGTATAGAGAGGTGCAGGACTAAAGGTTGCCTGCTAGCTGTGCTGCTCCATAGTATAATGTAGAATAGAGGTTTATATATTTTTGGTGTATTATAAACCTTTCAGTTGTATATAGTGTATATTTATAAACATAGATCCTGTTATGGCTATGGGTCGGCCATGGATGGATTGGGAACCAAGTTTTATAGAGATCAGTTGTGTGCCTGTGATAATGTATTGCTATATATTGTCCAGGTTTATTATGTGACAGGTTATGTGATTGCTGTTCTGATAGGTAGAGTGGTTGTATGTTTTGATATATCCTGACAGGTTAATATAGATCAAAAGTACTCATTTTGTGCATATATTATGCCAAAATGTTTCGGAGGTTTAAGGATGTTTGTGTTAGGTTAGTAGGGTTCTACGTGGTGGCTGGTGACCTTATGCCTACCCACATTCTATGACCGTCGCGGCGGCCCGCTGGATCGGGGCAGGGGTCGTGAGAGAGAGAGAGAGAATCACTCACTTGTTTCTCTTGTCGGGATATTTAATGATGGGATGTCAATCCCATAGAGATAGAGGAGAGAGGAGAGGTTTTGTTGGTTTAAGCTAGAAGAAAAGGGAGGATCTTCAACAAGTTTTATTTTGAGTAAGAGTTTGTAGGAAGAATGTGGAGATTAGCGGTGTGGATGGAGTTACATGTAATTGGAGTTACAAGCAAGTTGGTTGATAATTTCTTTTGTCTAACCTAATTGAGGACTCATGTAGGCGTGGTTTTAGTTCCATATCAATTATACACTAAGTAGGTTATATGTAGGATTTTTTACATGAATACCCTTCTAAAAATTCAAATTTGCATGAATACCTTCTTAAAATTTATATTTATTTCTCTATCCTCATAAAACATTGTTTTTGCACAAATACTCCTAATATAATGGTTCTTCTAACACGGTTAACTAAAACCATATTTATTTTAATTAAAAAATAAAATTTTGAAATTACTTTTTTTTCCATCGTGATCACCTTATATGTTTTTGCACATCTACTCATAAAGGGTATTTTAGTTATTTTAATTTGAAGCCGTTAATTTTTTAATGGCATTAGATGGTATGGGTATATATACAAAAATACTGATAAAAAAGGGTAAAATAGCAAAACAAGTATTTTACGAGGGTATACATGCAAATATCAATTTGAAAAGGGTATTCATGCAAAATTCAATATTTAAGAGGACATTCATTCAAAAACCCCATATATATATATATATATATATATATATATAGCTTTAAGGAACCTAAGGAATAACTTTTGATTAATCTTTTAGATGAGATCATAGGTTGTTACAAATAGTATCAGAATGGAGCTAGCCCATGGCCCATATAGATTAGGGGATATTACCATACAGGTCCATTTGAGGACAACTACGGGTAAACCATAGTGTTTGTAATTTACAGTATATGCGGATTAGAGAATATTGCAGCATGAGTCTATTTGAGAATAACCATAGATTGACCATAGTATTTGTAATTGAATTTGATTGGATTTGGACCTTTAGTCTAGCAAGGACGTTGGGATCTAAAAGAAGGGAGTATGTAGGGACCTGTTTAAGCATACATTTAGTACCACAACGATTATGTACAGAATATATCTTTAATACATATACAAAGTTAAAGAATCCGAATTAGATCTCCTAACTAATCTTTTTGGATGAGGACCTGGGTTGATACAACCTATAGAGCTATAATTTCAAAACTTATAAGAAAAGATAGTTGAATTTAGATTACCTATTTTTTGTTGAAGGCAAGCCTCGAATTTATTTATTTCTAATAAAGGTACAACCAAAGGTGCTTGTGTTTACAAGATAAGCAAGCTTAGCTAGGATATGATTGTTATAATATATAGCATTATTTTTGGTTGTACCTTAGCCAGCCAATCAACTAGTTGGTTCATTCCCTTCTCTAAAGATATGCATTCCATAGAAGGTAGAAAGGCTTTCTTTTGAGAATTGAAAGCATCAACAATTCATTTAGCGAATAAAATATAATACAAGAGAGGGAGGGGAGGATCCTCTTCCATTGTTGCTATCCAAGTGCCCCTCCTATTGATCTTAGTGGCTAGATTCTAATTTTGAGAGAGTAGTTTCACTCACTTAAGACTCTCTAACATGAATCCAGTTTATTGAAAAAAGATTGATAAAGACCCTTCAAATCTTAGTGGATGCTCTCTTCTTATCCCTACCTAACTTATCAAGTAAAACCAGCTATGTGTTATCTTCATCAAAGAAATTAATCTCCAAGAAATTGGCCTAAGGGATCTAAAGCCTGCATGATCTCATATCTTACTCTCCTTGGAAACGTTTAGATAGTTTATAGCAAATAAGGGGCTGGATGTTATCAAGAGGATTGAGCTAAATGATTTTTTTGTTTTTGAGATATTTTGTAGTCTCCAAAAAAGGGCATGTTTGTGGATACGTAGCATGTTCTTGATTTTGGTCAGAGTGATTTTTTATAGTGAGACTTAAGAGGGAAGCAAACTCTTTCATTTTCTTTTTTATTTTGCTTCTTGTTGTTCCATGTTTAAATGACTTCACCATTTTATTATTTGTTCCAATTTAAAGGGCTTGCATTAGTAGATACCTATGGAGTTCCCTCTGGTATTAGAAGTTTGAAGAAATAAAGATCAATATGTTATATATATCAAGCTTGTATGCGCCTAAACATTCATAACTCTTTTTGATATTTCAAACTCGAATTATTATTATTATTATTATTATTATTATTATTATTATTATTATTATTATTATTATTATTATTATTAGTAGTAGTAGTAGTAGTAGTAGTAGTAGTAGTAATAATAGTGCTGCTATTTTTATTTCTACTGCTACTATGTAAGTTACGAGTTATGTACCAATCTAGCACGTTACGAGGGGATTGGAATAATTCAATGACATTGATGTGATTTTTTTTTTTGGTACATAAAAGGGAAGGGAGAGGGGAGGAAGGGATAAATCCGCCCCACGTAGCAGCCCCACTAGATTCTTACGCCGTCAGGAAAATGTTCGATGCCGCCTTGATGTGAGTCATGTGCATTTGAGGGCGCACTACGAGACTTCAGCTCTGTGACGCTCTCTCTTATTTTATCACCCTCCCTCTCCAAAACAAATCAAAGAATAATCAAAGATAGAATGGAAGTGGATCCCGTCACCTTCCTCTCCCTCCTCCTCCTCCTGCTCGCCACCCTCTATCTCTCCTACCACCTCCACCACCACCGCCGGCGCGACCGCCTTCCGCCATCGCCGCCGGCCCTTCCCCTCATCGGCCACCTCCACCTCCTGACCTCCATGCCCCACCACGCCCTCGCTCGCCTCTCCAGCCACCTGGGCCCCATCCTCTCCCTCCGCCTCGGCCGCGTCCCGTTCGTCGTCGTCGCCTCTCCGCGGCTCGCCCGCGAGGTCCTCAAGACCCACGACGCCGCCCTCGCCTCCCGCCCCGCTCTCCTCTCCGCCCGATACCTCTCCTTCGGCTGCTCCGACGTCACCTTCTCCCCCGCCGGTCCCTACTGGCGCCAGGCCCGCCGCCTCTGCGTCTCCGAGCTCCTCTCTCCCCGCCGCGTCGCCGCCTTCGGCCTCGTCCGCCGACAGGAGATCCATCGCCTCCTCCGCTCCGTCGCCTCCTCCTCCACCGCCGGCGGCAGTGGGGGGCGCGCCGTCGATCTCAGCGCCCGGTTCTTCAACCTCGCTAACGACGTGCTCTGCCGCGTCGCCTTTGGTCGGCGCTTCTCCGCGGCCGGGTTCCGGCTGCCGGAGGTGCTTGCGGAGTCGCAGGCGAGGCCTTGACAACCCCTTCCGAAACAGTATTTTTCCGTTGTAACGGACAACCGGCCGTTATTTATCCGGCCCGTTGCAACGGCTAGAATGCCTAGACTTTGAAGTGCATGTTTTTTCAACTCTTTATTGGATTTTGTTTCCAAAAACTCTTTATTCGATTAAAAATTATATTTTGCAGCTTGTGTGAAATGTTTCTCTTGTAAAAATTATGTTATTTTCATAACTCGTGAAATATTCAGTAACCCTGTTATCTCAATTATTCAACAACCATTATAACAACTAATTGCCAAATTAAGAATAATGATTGTTAATAAATATATCGTTATGTTCAACATTAGATGTTTACGATAAAGAGATTTATGGTCAAAATAACGATTGTTAGTGTATTAAAGGAACATTATTTGACTTAGACCGTTGTTTACTAAATAATGTATTACTTTTAGGCTAGCATGCATGTTTAAATTAATTATAAGTAATCTACTAGTATGAACAAAGAGGACATAAACCATTATAACGGGAGAACGGTAAAATAACGGCTGCTATTCAAATGACTGTTATCTATATTTATTTTAGAATTTTTTGCACGATTATCCTCATAAATATTAAATTTTGTATGAATACTCTTCTAAAATTTATATTTACATATATATACCCTCATAAAATATACGATTTACTATTCTATTTTTTTATTCTTATTTTTGTATATGTACCTATGTTACCTAACGTCATTACAAAATTAACGATTTCAAATTAAAATGATTAAAATATCTTTAATGAATCACGATGAGGGATAAAAAAGTAATTCAAAATTTTATTTAATTTTTAATTAAAATAAATATGATTTTTTTAATTGTGTTAGAAAAACCATTATATTAGAAGCATTTGTGCAAAAACAATACTTTATGGGGGTATAGAAATAAAAATAAATTTTAAAAAAGTATTTACATAAATTTAAATTTTTTAGAAGGGTATTTGTGCCAAAAAAAACCTTTTATTTTAAAAAAAAAGGTAGAGCCCGCCGACGTCGTTATAACGGCCGTTACTGTGGTGGCAGGCGCTGTTCGCGGGGTTCACGTTGGGCGATTTCTTCCCCGGGTTGGAGTGGGTGAACTCGGTGACGGGGCTGCGGCGGCGGCTGGAGAAGAACCGCGACGACCTGAGCGCCGTCTGCGACGAAATAATCGCCGACCACCAACGTCGAATCGGCGGGCCGGATGGCGAGGAGGAGGACTTCTTGGATGTCTTGCTCCGGATCCAGAAGTCCCCGGATCTGGAGGTTCCCATCACGGACGATAATCTCAAAGCCCTCGTCCTGGTTCGTTCCCTAATCCCTCTCTCGTTTCAAGTAGGCGGTAAGAATACCGGACAATTTATTGAGACCCATCGAAAAAATTAGGTACGTCTATCCTTATCTAATTTATATGCGGTAGCTGCATCCAGCGTTCACATGTTGATCTCGAACAATCTAGACCGTTGCGTTTTTATGGTCTGGGATTTGTCGTTCATCTGAATGCCATTGCGTGGACGTAAATACTTGGTGGGGTCTACAGCCGCTTAAAGTCACAGATTTGGAGTCGTGCTGTGGTCGCTGGTCCGTGTCATGCGGAACACGAAAGCGGGTGTTGATTGGTAGATGTTTGGCACGTAGCGACGTATGGCCGTGTTTCATGTTTTTATTTACAGTGATAATGTCGTTTTGGCGGGTTTTCCTTGGAGAAAGCAACTCCCGAGCAAAAAGAGGGTTGACGGAAATAATTTTTGTTTGCTGTATATATAATATTTTTTAGAACATAATTTTTATATATTTGATTGACTATAAAAAGGGGTATATTTTAGAATGATTTATATTTAGTTGACCATGTACTTTTTTTTAAAAAAATTATGTAATATACCATTTATCCGATTCTATCTAAAAACTTAAAGGCATTTTTGAAAAAAAAATACTTCAATTTTCAACGGATGGAAATTGAACTTTCTCATGTTTCACATAATTTTTTTTTCCAAAAAATGAAGAAATTTTATTTCTATAGAAAAACTATTTTCTCATCTCCCTCTCTTTCTTTTTTTTTTGGTACAACAGCGATTCACACCAATCGGGTTTGAATGCGGCCAACAAAATTGGAGAATAAGTAGCTACAAAGAGGCTCCGGCATATACACATGGTCCACCCATATAAAATCCTCTGAGTGATGTGCAGCAAAAGAGGCAACCCAGTCAGCAGCACAGTTTATCTCCTTGTAAACATGTGTGGCCAGGTAGGAGTCACACTCTCTCAGAAGTCGGCGGATGTCATGGAGCAGCGGCCTCTCCTCGGCAGCGCCCCCTCGATCCCAAACCCACTCAATCATAGTGGTTGAGTCCCCCTCCAAAAGAATGCAATTCGCGTCCGATACTCCTCTCTCATAGGTAACGCCCTTCCATGCTGATTTGAGCTCGGCGCACACAACGGACGTGTTGAAGATTCACCGCCTTCTTGCTGCCACCAGTCTGGCGTCGTAATCTCGGATGACAAATCACATGCCTTCGCATCTTCCTTTCTCAACCACACTGCCGTCAAAGTTTACCTTGAGAAAGCTAGGAGGTGGGGGCACCCAGAAAATAAACATAGTCCTGAGTGTTGTAGTAGCTGAGTTGGAGCCCCAGATTTTTCTAGGTAACCCTACAGATGAAACCTCAGTGATGCCGACAAACTTTGCCGCATGCAATAGTGCTATGTCTGCCACTACCCTCGGGTGAGAAACGTCATCCTCGAAGACTCGGACATTCCTATCCAGTCAGCAATGGTAAGCTGGATAGGCAACCCATGACCCCCTCTCCTTGAGTCCAGGTCCCCCCACCAAAGCCTCCAAGAAGTTCAAGAAGTCCTCAATAGACAACCACACCTATTGATGGTTAATGTGGGTTGCAGCACACTCCCAAATCTGACTGGCACGCGAACACTCAATGAGTGCATGGTAGATGGACTCCTCCACTTTCGGAAAGTCCACACAAGCTTTAGGGATTCGCACTCCTCATTTGACCAGCACGCCTCTGGTGGGCAAGCACCCCCTGCCACTTTCTAAAGAAACAAAGCAACACGGGGGTGAATGCGCATCCTCCAGATTCATCCACCATCAATCTGCCACGCCAAAGGTCTCCCAACTTGCCTGGAGACATCCAGGCTCACACCACTGACCTCCCGGTCAAGCTCCAGACCCTTCTGTTCGCTATCTCTCCGATGGGATCGGTACCGACAAGACCCAGTCAACAAGCTGCTCCCCAAACAACAACCTGACGAGGCCTCGTCCCATCTCTGTTCCTCCAAAATGAAGAGATCACAGATTCTGCATCCCTCCTGCCCTCTATGGTCCATCATAGTGGGCCAGCCCTGCAATGGAATCTCATAAAGACACTTATCCTTCGGGACACTGACCGCTCGTCCGTCCTCGATCTTCCATCTGATCGCCAGTAGCATCGCCGGGGCATGGACACGAATCTCTCGCCATATGAAAGAGCACCCACGCCCAACTCGGACTGCAACCGGACACGTTGGAGCCCCATACTTTGCCCTCAGTAGCGCCCCCCATAAACTCTCCGACTCTAGGAGGAACCTAGCAGCCAGTCTAGTCGCTAGTATCTCCCGGCGCTCTACTAATAAATGGACCAACAATGCGCCTCTGCTGGTTAGCTGGCATATAGTCTCCCAGGCTAGAAGGTGGACACCCCCTCTGCTACCCTGTCGTCCCCAAATAAAGCTTTTGAACAATCGCTCCATACACCATAACGCCTCAATAGGCACCAGGGTGTTGGACAATAGATAAAGGGGGATGGAGCTCAGGACTGACCGAACAAGTGCGACCCTGCCCATTATGGACACGGCACCCGTCTGCCAACCCTTCATCCTCCGCCTGGTGCTCATCTCCATGGATATGCTCTCCCCCCTGTGTAGCTGCCGCCCAGTACTCAGCACCCCGAGATAGTGCAAAGTCTAATATCTCTCTTTTAAAAACTCTAACCAAACATGAGACATTTCTTTATTTTTTCGTTGACCATATTTTCTCTCTTTCTTTCTCCATGATCCAAGGAAGTCCAAAAAGATTGGTGCTTTTATCATGAATCACACATGTGAATTGCCCGATATCCTTATGCCACGTGGTAGAAGGAAAAACTTGTAGAAACTTGTCTTATACATACATACATAAAAACAAACCAAGATTTGGTATTGTTTCAGATCAAGATTTAATATTGTCTTATTCTGTTATGTTAATTGCACCGTAAATGAATTACTGTGATCTAGAGAAATTGGACCTCAAGAACCTTAAACCGAATTATGCTATTCTAGTTTTATAATAATTTAGTTCACTAATTTTCTATTAAATGAAGACTAGAGCTTTGACCAAGTGATTAGCTGATGCCTTTCATATAAGCAGTTCTAGGTGTTCTTCCACCTTGATTTAGGATTATGATGCTGATTTTGTGACTGGGCTTAAGCTTGTTGCATCTGCAATGCCTCAGTCTTCATGTAGTTCTTGTGTGCTCCCTCATATGCATCAAAAGCTCACCTCTAACAGTAAGACATCGTATTTACAGCAAGTAGTCATTCTCTTCTGCAGAATTTGCAAAATACTTGATGTCTATATTTACCATCATAAGATTGATGCCACTTCCCATCAACTAGTTCCTTTATTTCATTTTGTGACAATGGCAAATATCCAAATTTAAAGCTGCAGCTTATTTCACTCTTGAACTTTCAAATCAGGATATGTTTGTTGCTGGAACTGATACAACCTCAGCAACTCTTGAATGGGTGATGACAGAGCTAGCCAGGCACCCTCAAGTAATGAAGAAAGCACAAGAGGAGGTGAGAGGGATTGTAGGAAGCAAAGGAATTGTAGAGGAGAGTGACATTGATCAATTTCACTGCATGAGGACTGTAATAAAGGAGACCCTGCGATTGCACCCGCCAGCTCCTCTTCTAGTTCCGCGAGAATCCATCAAGGCATGTGTCATTGATGGCTATGAAATCCCTGCCAAAACAAGAGTATTGATTAATACTTATGCAATTGGGAGGGACACTGAGACATGGCAGAATCCTCTGGAGTTCAACCCAGAAAGGTTTGACGACATCGATATCGACTTTAAGGGACAGCAGGATTTCAAGCTGTTGCCATTCGGAGGAGGGAGGAGAGGCTGTCCTGGTTATTCTTTTGGGTTGGCTACTATAGAAACTACACTCTCTAAGCTTCTGTATCATTTTGATTGGGAGTTGCCACCTGGTGTTGGTGCTGATGATGTTGACATGAGTGAGATTTTTGGACTTGCTACGAGGAAGCGAGAACCATTGATCCTAATTGCAAGAACTAGTCAAGGTTATGAGTTCAAGGAGGATGAACAAAGTGAAGCTTGATAGTAAATTTCAATTACTTTCATTTGGATACTTCAAACTTTAACTATTAAATGCATCTTGATTTTGCTTTGAATATTGCGGAAATGTGTTGTTCGAGATTCTTCAGGCATACTTTTTTGGTTTATGAAAATTTTTCTTTCCATGGATCTAAGAATCTTTGAAGCTCTGGTATTGTTTCTACTATAATTTCAGAATATTTCAATAATTAGTTTAAGGTACTAATCACACCGAATTGATAAAAGAGGACCAGCAGGTAGTCTAACACCAAAACAAGGGGTGTTCAAGGATAGAAGTTCAAAGTATATTCCATGGTGCAATTCGGAGGATCTTTTGTATGATGATTCTTTTTCTGTTCTTAATTTTCATTTACTTCCTGTTTCCCTTAAAATAAAAAAAAAAACTTATCTCAGTTATAATACATGCAACTTATATCTGATGAAAGGTGGACAACAGTCTTCTTTGCTTTTGCCCAGATCGCAATTTTGCAACCCTCTAACTTGAAAGCAAATTGTTCCCTGGATATTTGTATGTTCATGTATATGATCAATAATACAATTTGCATCACAGGTTTTATTCTTTTCCTTTTATTGTGCAAAATTTGCCTCACCGGAAATAATCTTGTCGTCGGAGAGAAGACTAGAAGAAAACCTACGGTGTAGTTCATTCAGCTATGTCTTAGAACAAAGAAAGCCTCTTCACCGGAACAGCCTCCACGGCTATTGTCTCTCCGTAAAAGCGAAGTCTGACAGGTTTACTTTGCCTGCTTTCTTGCAAAGTCTGGTTCAGTCATTGCAAATATCAGCTTATTAGAATCTGGGTATTAATTAGTTTGTAAAGCTTTAATAATAGTTAATAAACCTTCCAAAGAAATAATTCAACTACCTAAAAAGTCACACGAACCAAAGAACTGCAGCTTGCCCGGCCTCCTAATCAATTTCCTTACCCAGGAACCTCAATGCATTGCTTAACTGGATTTCACCATTTTAACATAGTTATATTTATTAAAGTATGCACTATAACAAAGCCATGTTTATCAAAGTATACTTAGATCATAGCCATGTTGCATGAATAGAATAGCTAATCTTTCTTAAGAAGGATAAAATATCTACTCAAATATAGTTAAACCTTTAAAACTGCTAAGATTTCCATTGGACCTTAACCTAAAAGTGCCACTAGAAGTGACAGAGATTTTCCATATTGGATGAGCCCCGACTACAATGATTGTAATGTTAGTAATCTCACCTTATTTTAAGAGCATACCTGGCACTTAAGGTTATTGAGCTTATCGACTAGCAAAGATGATTGTTTCAAAGACTTTACTCCATTTTCCCTAACGAAGTCATCTTATTGCATCTACGAATGAAAAGATTCCTTTCAACAGAAAGTACAAACTTATTTTTCTACCTAAAGACCACCAACTGGTAGGTCAGCTGATTGGCATCCATCTCTCCAATTAAGATGTTGCAGGTTTGAAGATAAGTGGCAATGAATAACCACCATATCTTCAGAAAGCTTTTCTGCTTAAAAAGATAGAATAGTTGACATGACATTGAAGAATAATGAAGACTCCATTCTACTCTCCAATATATTTTGCTTGCCGTAATGCTCCTACTCCCATTATAGTCCTCTAGAGTTTTTTTTTCAGTTTCTAGGGAAGGCAGTAATTCCCAAGCCATCATATTATGGTATTCAATGTTTGTCACAAATACAAGCAAACTGCTCATTAGAAATGATACAACGAATCAACTAATGACTCCTCAGCTATACTTCCATCAGACCTAGATTTTTTTGAATTCTCTAGCAGCATAACCACACAAGTCACACCATAAACATTCTGATGAGAAAGCAAAAGATGGAAAAGATCTGCCAATTCCATTTGAAGATCAAGAAATAGACAAAAGCTTACACAGTTCTCCAGTTCCCCCCCCCCCCCCCCCCCCCCCCCCCCC
>JAOXJJ010000263.1:11588436-11620999 GCA_025769935.1 Phoenix roebelenii | reverse complement strand
ATCAAGTTTTCGTGTGGATCAATGTTGGAGGGTGAACACTTGGGCACCTAGTGAAAATTCTGCATATTGGATTAGCGTTAGAGGTATTTTTCTATTTCTGCATTTATATTATATTATTTGATTGCTTCCATTAAGGTGATCTTGGCTTATAAGGATTTTATGTTAAGAAACTTTATTAAAAAAATTTTAAAATTTCTAGCTTCCGCTGCCCATCATGACATGATCGAAACCCAACACGAACAACAAAGAAATAACAGAAAAGTTCCACATCAGCTGATCAATTTTTTTTACTAACATGTTTATGAGTTACTAAACCATTTTAGAACCACCCTTATTTCACATATACCATAAAACTATCATCATGAAAATGGCATTCTATTTACTCATCACAAACTCGCCCAGATACAGGTTCAACATTCTCCACATTTAGTTCCCTGTCTTCTATAACTGAACCAACCATTCTATCGCAATCAAATCAAGTAATTATCACAAACAACCATGACTACAATTTTTGTAAGTAAATAACGGCACAAAGAAACAAAGAATTCATAAATAACAACGCATTTTAATCATTCAAGACGGCACCAAGAACCGCAAAACGACTGTTTAAGCATGAAAAATCCCCAAAGAAAGAAACTAATGACCAAAACAAGGTGAAATTATCATAAAAAAAAGGGGCCCATAAAAGGAGAGAATGAAGAAAAAGAGAAGGGATTGAGAGAGAGACGTTTGTGGTTCGGATGAAGATGACGAATCGGGGGTTGCCATCGTCCTCGATCTTGGGGAGAGCCGGAGGGGGAGGTCGCTGGAACTGGCGGGCCATCATCCCTTTCTTTCCCTTGGCCTCCACCACCATCAGCTGCCGCTTCTTCTCGGACTCCCTTCGGCTGGTAGGGTTTCGCAAAGGAAGAGGCGAGCCCAGGAAGACACCATTTTCGTGGGCTATTACTTTAGAATTGGACAGCGGAAGGCGAGCCAGACCTCGGACGGACATGGCCACTTCCATCTCTCTCTCTACAAGGAGAGAGAACCGGGTTCGTTGGAGAAGATAAAGCTTATAGTCTCAAGACCGGTCTCCCCCTCACTCCTCCGTCGTTTATTTTTTTTCAGCTCTCTCTCTCTCTCTCTCTCTCTCTTATCCAATTGCTGGGCTCTCGATAGCAAATTTGGATTTTTATACCTGGGCGAGGAAACAAAATGTGGACATCTTTTGTTTGTGGATATGAAAAAAATATATTTTTGTTTCTCACGGATAGACCATTTATCTCTTGCCACGTGCCATAGCCGCAAAAGATTTTAACATCTTCACTCAAAAAAAAAAGAAAAAAAAGAGCATGACCGTAAATTTTGAGGACTGATCCGATACCTAAAAATTTTTAACCAGCTAATAAATAATAAAATAAGAAAAAAAATATTTTAGCTGTCATAGGTCACTCGATAGCATACTTGTAATTTTATTCAAATATAGAATTTAATTTTAAAGTAGTTTTCCTACTTTCAAAAATTTAAAAAAAAATTTCTTTACTTTCTTCTCTCCCTCGTATGAAAGAGGAGCCGCATATAAAAGAGGATAAGATAAGAGAGTTAAAAAAACACCATAGAGAGAGCTAGGATAGAAAAGTTTAAATCACAGCAAGGCTGCTACAGCTCGTTCTTATCACCTATTTATGCACTACTTTTTTCCTTTCCATCCCTCCCTACCCTCCTATTCTTCCTTTCATGCGGTTTCTCTACCAGCCATGTCCTTCCAGACGCTCGCCATCGGCCACTAGCCCCCCACCCCAAGTCACCTCGTCACCATTGGTGACCTCCCCAGTGCCCTCCTGGCTCTAGCCCTCTGCACTTGAGACTGGCACTCTCCTAACGTGTGATTTTGGGATGGACGAGTAGAGAAATTATATCTTACATCTGGTGTACTAGTTCAACGGTACATTGGACCAATCCATTTTTGCTATGTAGCCATTATGGCCACCTTATTGTTAGGAATAAAAAGAAAGAAGCACCAACGCACCGATGCAGCTCTTGTACAAGGGGCAACTCTTTCCAGCCCACCTCTCGTTGGGGTTGTCAATGGTAAGGACTCTCCTCCTCGCCTTTACCTCCACCGCCTCCTCCTCCAAAACCAATATCGCCAGCTCTCACGACTCCAACAAATAGCTCCTCACCCACCGACCTTCGTGGTTTCCTCTCCGACTGCAACTCCTCTTGGCCTAGCTCCATCACCAAGGACGATGCTCGTTGCGTCTCCCTCACCGCCAAGCTCATGAATCAGGTCGAGTGGGAGGGTAGGGTCAAGATCAGGATGCAGGCGGCGTGTTTTCATCCTCTTGGAAGAGGGGGGTAGCTAGGGTTCCATTTGCTCATGAGGGGGTTTTTTTCCCCCTCGTGCTGAGGTGGCCAGAATGGCCACATGGTAGAAATGGATTGGCTCGGTGTTCCTAAGCTGGTACACCAAACATTGGATATGATTTCTCAAGGTAAGAGGAGGTGGACCACCGCCCAATCTCAGGTGGGAAGAGAGCTATTAGCGTATAAATAACTAAACCGAAATCCAATGGAAGTGGAGAAATTGACAGTTTGAAGAATAGATTGGGCACTTGGATATTCCAAGTTGGCCCTTTGCTTTACCTATTGTAACGTCCTAAACCCACTTCTCAGATTGGTTCATGGCACAATCACATGCTCTCTATGGTAAACCCCAAGAGAGTATACAAGACCTATTGATATGAATCAAACTACTTAATAATAGGAGATGAGAAATTACGAGTGCCAAAATATTCTATTAAAAGCTAGTAATAAAGTTGCAATAGCCTGCTATTTGGGGCTAATGGGCCGGCCTAAAGAGGCCAGGCCATTAGCATTCGATTGGAGAAGATGACTCCAACCACCCCAATCACGATCACGCCAAAAGATCTGAAGTTTTAAGGCGATCCAAAGACCAGATCTCACCTATTTAAGACCACTCATCCTCTTCCTTTGAGATCCATCAAAAAATAGGCAAGAAATCACTGCAATTTCAAGTTCTTCCTCCAATTTCCGCCAGGAAGAGTTGTTGGAACGCTTCGCAGGACCGAGTTAAGATTCCTTCATCTTCTTCCCTTTCTTCTCTGGTGTTTTGACCTTCGTTCACTTTGATTTGAGCCAGCAACTGCCATATTTCATCCAAAATAGGGCACCCCTATTTTAATCTTCTTCCATCGAGTTTTTCCACTGTTGACCACTGATTTTGGCTGGAGTTTCAGCTGCCTATGGCTTTTGTCGAGTGAGAGGCTGGGCCACCGCGACTGCCACCTGCTACCGGTGAGAGAGAATGGAGAAAGGAGATAAGGAAGATGGACTTCCCCATTCGTGAAGAGAGAAGAGAGAGGGTTTCTCTCTTCTTCCCTCTTCTCTTTTCTCTCTTTTTCTCTCCCTTTCTCTCCCCTCTCTATTTCTCTCTCTAGTTTTTCTCTCTTCATTCTCTTATTTTTCTCTCACTTGGTGTCTTCTCTCTCTAGTTGACTAGTGTCAGTGGTAGTAGAGATTCGGGGGACCTAGTGATCGACTCTGGTGGACGTCGATAGGCAGTCTAGTTTACTAGTCCACTATATGTTTTTCTTCTGATAATCAAGTTTGATTCTATTGGAGAAGAGTCATTTGTGCGACAAGGTTCTGATCAGGGCACTCTGCACCCCAGCTTGTAGATCGTGAAGTGGGTCAGTGATTGTCGTCTTTATTCAGTCTTCAGTAGAAGGATTCCTATACTTGGTTACTATTATAAATATATATACATGTTATTGATTTGTACTACTGGATTTGCATCATAAGTTTTACATTGATAAATTTGATTTGGCACGTGATGGTACAGTTTTTTCATTTTCAGTACGAATAAACTTGTATGGATATTATATGTATCAGTTATTAAAAACATGATTATGTGAACAATGATACTTTGAATTTGAGAGAAATACATTATGTAAGTAGAAAATTAATTTGACAAGGGTAACATATAAATCAAACTGATAAGATATGTTTGTAATAACTTTGTCATGGAATAGCCTCCACAGGCTTACATATGGGATAGCCTTCATAGGCTTATGCATGGGATAGCCTCCATGAGCTTATGCATGAAATAGCCTCCATAAGCTTATATATGGGATAGCTTCTACGAGCTTATGCATAGGACAACTTCTACGGGCTTACGCATAGGAATTTGTCAGTCTTGGATTGAGTCATGATCTTGGTTAGTCCAAAGTTGGAAAAATATTGCAATAAAATCTGAAAATTAGGTTAATAAGAAATGGATCATATGATATAAGAAACTATTGTTGAACAATTGATTAAATTTGAGATATATATAGATATATATGTGTGTGCGCGCGCGCATATGTATGCTTCTTTGGTAAAGTGATAATAAGGGCTTATGTGCAGGTTATTTGTATGAGCTTTCTGAGTATTGATATGTTATTCATTTTATTTGGTTTTATTTATTTGATTATTACTTATATCGTAGTGGTTCAAAAATCTTATTAGGCTGGAAAAGCTCATATCCTTCTTTGCATTTTTTTTTCAGTCACATGAGGCATAGTTTGGAATTGGGAGAGACAAGGAGTTTGTGCAACTAGTAGTTAGTTAGCTTGTCATCTCTTTTATTTTGTCGATACCCATGGATACTTGAAATTTTGCAATTGGACTAGTTGATTATTTAATGTTAGTGGTTTTACTAGATTGATTTGATTATTATTGGTTTTATGTAGATATTGTTCATTTTAGGCCTTATATGATCTCTAGAGCTTCGCTTTAGGGATTATGTGACTGTGTCATATATTCGACTAGGATGATAGGTTTGGGGTGTGACAAAAGCTATTCCATTATAGATCCATCCATTATCAAATATAAAAATCTAATTAATACAACATTACTAAAAGTTCCAGATCAAACCTGTAAAGCTAGATATCTTGCTCCTCCATAAAGGTTTGGGGTGTGACAAAAGCTGTTCCATTAAGGATGCATCTAGTATCAAATATAAAAATCTAATTAATACAACATTACTAAAAGTTCCAGATCCCCCCCCCTTTACACACACCAACAAAAAAGATAGATTAAAAGTTCTTAACAAACATATATAACTTGCTCAAGTAAAGCTAAATTACTGCTATTGTGAAATACATATGCCAACAATTAAATATTGATTACAGACCGATATACATGTACATGTACATATAGCAACTCTACTTCCGTGTCATGTATTAGCAGTTCCAATGGATATATATGCATGCATGTGTGTGTATCATATTTTCAATTTAATGATTTCATTCCACAATGAATTCAGATAAATTATCCATTATCATTATTCACATATGCAATCAAAGATTGACAAGAGGGTGATATGATGCACCTTTGAGGGACATCATCCAAGTATGTGTCCCTGCCTATTAGACATAGTTGAATAAAGCTTGAGACACTATCTTGAGATTTATTCATGTATGTCCAGTAGCCAATGTATAACATAAGAATAGCATAGACCATGAGGAAGAGGAGGGTGGGCTATCTAGAAAACAAGCAGTGGATGAATTATCAAGTGAAACCAGCTTACTTAATATAGATGATGTCTGAAAATAGCACAATGTATGGCAGAAAGATTTTTCCATATTAATGTCGAATGCGGCCTTTCGATAGAATGTAGGAGCCCATGATGTTTGTTTGAGAGCACTGTGGACATCATTTGCTTGTGGTACATATAAAATTAAAATGCATGTTTTTAACCACCTGATGAATATTATGAAGAAGGCTATAGACACAAAGTCATGTATGGAAATTATATGGTCATCATCATTGCACAATGGTTGATCTTTCAACATAAAGCATGTTAGTGTCTATCAGCAAATCACTTTGGAGAATTTGTCAGTTCAAACAATATCCTCTCAAATTTTATAGCTGAAACTCAGCACATGCATATTCCAAGCAGAGAAGCTCTTGTCTATTTGGAGAGAGCATTATAATTCTAGTCATCATATCTACAAAACATAGATATTATACCCCTACTGTTCCCCTGGTTCTATAAACTCTTCTTGCACCTAATATCTACTAAGCACTACAACTTCTATGGAGTTTGTCTAGTTCCCTTTGATAAAAAAAAAAAATGAAGGCAGTCTATTTTATAATGTGATTAGGCCACAAGGTGAAGAGCAGAACTCTTGTGCACCGTAAAGCAGTTTCCAGTCGAAATTTTACTCAAAAAAAGAAGAAAAAGTTTCCAGTTGAAATGGTATAACATACTCACAGTACCTTCTACTGTAAATCCATGATGATTGATAGATATACCAGGAAGATAGTTTTGGCAAGCAAGATCTTCTATTGTAAATGAAGCTGTCTTCTAAAAGAAGTGGAGAAACAAGGCTGCAAAACCTTGATATACAAAAAGATATAGCAGTTACAAACACTCATTCCTTTCCATGATACATTTCATAATAAAGCAGTGACAAGAATGTAATGAATTGCTCAAATACCTTAACAACTTGACTATCATTTTTTAATTAGCACAGACCACAGAGCATGGTACTGATGTTAGTAACATATAAGAAAGAAGACCAAATGGACTGCTCTATATATTGCAGCAAACCACGGTTTAAGCATTGTGCTGATAATAACATTGTTCAGATCATATTGCAGCGACCTAGTCCATCCTTAATTTGGAAATTAAGAACAGAAATATTGGTGAACCTATGTGGACGATCCCCTAGTGCGAAAATGAACAGCTCTGGAGGCCATAGCTCTCAAATTTGCTCGAGCAGAATGAAGTGCACTCCTCTGCTGCTCACGGTTGTCATGAAAGGCTACCATAAATTCTTCCCTCTGCAGTCTAAGAGCTAATGCAGCATCTTCAGACTGGTTCGGGATGGCTCTTCTTCTAATAATTCTTTCCCTATCCATCACTTCAGAAGCCTGGGTTGCACTTCTTGGATGACTGCTTCTGGTGTTACTACTTGCATGCCTATTTCTAATATTACTGCTGCTTTTTTCAGGACTTTGGACAGTACTGCTGCGTGAAGTCGCAGAAATTGAGTTCTTCCTTGCCTCAACTTCCTCAGGAAATAGGAGTTGGATGGTGTTCCAAAGTACCGTATTCACCGTGCAAGATCTCCCATTGCTGCAATCAAAATCAAAAGTTTGCATTTGATCCTATGACCTTCCTCTCTTTCTAGCAAATAAAAGTTACTCAAATATAGTATGTTAACTGTAAGAACTTATTACTGAAGGTGAAGATCACCTGATCAGTTGTCTGCATTTTGGACAGCGTTTTCCGCATTTAGCAGCAGCACATTTCAAACATTTTATACAAAAGCTGCAAAACATAAAAACTATATAAGAACTAATATGATGGAGCAATGATTTGGAAAATCAAGGAATTAAAACTAATGCTTTAAGCCATGTTAAAGCTCTTCATAAGGTAACACCTTAAGAGGGCCTTTTAACGCTTTTATGGCTCCTAAAATCACAATTCTAGAGGCTCTTTCAGGATTTATAGAACCAGCCAAGGAGAAAAGGTAATGTATCCTTATTGATATGCAACTTTAGAGAATAGTAACAGTAATTCACCAGTTTCTTTCCTCCTAAAATCCAATTGAAAGCTGATATATGTATACCTTAGAGCAAAAATGTTGGATTAACTAGTTATTTTACAGCTTGTATTTTTTTTAAAAAAAAAAAATAGAGAGATTATAGACAAAAGTCTAATCTAATTCATTAAGATAATGAAAAACAACAAAAAATTTGGAGCTTGGGTGTTACCTGTGCCCACAAGGAGTTGTACTCGGTTCAAAGCAAATGTCCAAACAAATCTGCAAATGTACAGAGACCACGTTTGTATATATATATTTAAAAAAAAATCTAAAGAAACTCTAACAAAGATCATTCCAGAAACCAAATCAAGAGAATAGGTAGTGGAGTAGCTCCTCACAGCACAAGAGAGCTCTTCCCTCAGCCGATCCATGCAGGGAAGGCCTTTGCTCGAGGCCTTTTCAGCCGGAGCTCCTTCTCCCTCTGTCTTCTTCTCTTCGGCAGCAACAACAATCTCCGGATCTTTCCTTTTAGCGCCAGGATCTGCAGATGAAACACCAAACATGAATCAAAAACCCAATATGAAGACTCAAATCGCATGAAACAAAAGGAAAATGATGGAATTGAAGAAAGAATACCGTTTTTTGCAACAGTCTGTTCTTCATCATCATCGAGACAAAGAACAACAGGGGGGATTGCATTGGGAGATTGCCTCCGAGATCTTCGCTTCCTGCAACATTAAAAGGGACTTATTAGGACTTCTATCACCTTAAAGAAGTCAGAAAATGAACAAAAGAATCAAGAAGAAAGATGAAAAGAAATGGAAAAGGACAGAGGACGTGTGTGATCGGGATGGGTATTCGTCCTCCTTGTTCTACTACCTGTTGGAGTTGGTGGGTGGAGGGGTCTTGTACTGCGGACTGGGGCGCTTCCTGCGTCTGGATTCTCTCACGGGTGTGTCTTCGACGACGAGACTGGCGAGCAGGAGGGCTTCCTCGTCCCAGCCGGCCATGGCGGCGGCCGACCGGAAGCCAGGGCTAAGAATGCTCTCTTTCATCGGCGCCCGGGGAGATCTTCTGGGTGGGTTTTGTGGATTGTTTGGGCTTTTGTCTTCTTCAGCCGCCATTCTTGCTCATCTTCTTGCCCAGGGCTTGGTGGAAGTACAGGAAAACCCTCCCCTCTCTCTGTAACTCAAGAGGAAGAGCAACGGTCGAAATTTTGAAATGGGCATCAATTTGCCTCCAACGGCTACAATTTGGGACCTGATAAATTTGGACTGGAAGCTGTATCTGCCATGATAGCGAGATTGGAAAGTCATAAAAAAAGAGTAAAATAATTCATTTGAGATGGGATGGATGGCAAAAGGTACAGTCAAATACAGGCGAAGTCAGCGAGGTAAGATATAATCCAACCGCATCCATTTTCAAAACTGATTGGATTCGAAATCTGAAATCTAAGACAGTGATCTTCGACATTTTTTACTTTTATATTAATAATTTATTTTTTTTATTCATATGCGTTCAAGTAATTAATAACAGTTAGATTTATGCTAGGATACTTTACATTTCAATCATTATTTTTGTAAAAATAAATCCACTTCCATTTGATTAAAATAAAAATTAAAGTATTTTATTTTATTCTATATGATATATCATGAGAAAAGTTCAAAAAAATTTGATTTCTCTTTTCACAATGAGTATCATAAGAGTTGGATATCTAAATTCAAATTGAAAAATAAATTAGTTCATATTTCAATATTGATTAAATTTTTTATTCAGAACAAAATAATCCCAAGTATACAAATATTTAGGATTCAATCAAATTAACTCAATTTTAAATATATACACATATGCTGATATTAATATTTCCCATCTTGCAACTTAGTGGCTAATTAATTGGATCTCCTTTTTCTAATTGCATATTTGTAGGAACTTGGTTTACTTTTTTGCCCTGCAAAATGGTCGACAATTAATAAAGTTGGCTCACAGCTACAAATAGATCAAATATTGGTATATCTATATTTGCATCCATATTTTTCAACGTAATATAGACGCATATATTAAATGGATACCAAAAATAGTATCCATATTTGATCTAAACGGATATGAAAATTAATCGGATATTAAACATATCTATATTTATTATGTATAAATATTGATACAAGTCTAATATTGGTTACATGCATATTTTTTTATCTAAATACAAATATAAGTTGAATATCATTTGGATATAAATCGGATTTTTTTATAAAATTTAATAATGAAAACTAATATTCATTATATAATTCTATAAGAAGTAACATAATTCACTATACAATTGCATGCAATATAAGATAAATAAAGATTTAAGGTATGGTTCTTAAACTCACATGGAGAGTGATTTGTTCAAGAGTCTAAGTTACTCATTTGACTGAATTCTCATTAAAATTTTAAAATTAAAAGTATTTAAAATAAAAAATATTATATTTTTGTATAAAATATTATTATTACTCTTTAATTATGGTAGAAATAAAAATTAATCATGAATTATCTATTTTTTAGAAGGCTTGTAAGAAAAGTATATATAAATATAGTAGTACATAGAATTAATAATATTTCTAAATATTTTTTAGTAATAAAGTTTTGAAAATATATAAATTTAATTTTTCATTTTTATCAAAGAAAAAAATCTATTTTTTTATAGAAAATAATAATTAAAATATGAAATATTGTAATATATACAAGATGATTATTTAATGGCTTGAATGCTATAATAAGGCAAAAAAACTATATATGTAAGTTAAGAACATTATTGTGGCTCAGTGGTTGAGTGTTTGCTTGCTAAGCAACACATCTCTGGTTCGAAAATATCAACTATGTTAGTATAGTCCCACATCCACAATTACAAAATTATTTTCTACTGGTTCAAAAATGTCAACTATATTAGTATAGTCTCACATCATCGAGTCAGATAGCACTAACTTGCAACCCAAGCATGGCAGGTTCCACTTAGTTGGACCATCTCTATGAAAGCTGAGGCTTCTTGTCCTTCTTCTCTCCTTGGTCTTTCGGCCGTGAATAAAGGTAGCAAAATATGGCTCGACCCATGTTCGACCCGCCATAAACAAGTTCGAATCGTAAATAGGTTGACCCGTTTAACCTGTTTATTAATTGGGTTGGATACATATTTTAGATATCTGATCCGTTTAACTCGTTTAATCCGTTTAATATATGGGTTGGGTTGGATCAGACAGGGTCGGCCTAAGGCCCTCCCAAAAAAGAAGCCTCTGGTTATCGCCTCTCGAGAAAGCGACGGAACAGGGTACTAGCTACGATCAAGGCGTCCAGCTGCTCCAGCATAGCTGGTCTTCACCACTCGCTTCAACGGGACAAGACGTGGGATGGCCAGAGGGGAAAGTAGTCGTCCTTGGTGGCTCGATCCTCCTGCCCGTCCATTATCCATAGGACCATAGCTAGTCTAAGTGGTCTTCTCCATCCGCTTACCAGATAACCAGAGATCCAGAGGACTAGAGCGACAGTCAACAGAGTGGCCATCGCCCATCGTTACAGCCTTAGGACTTCTCGACTTTCTCAGTGACTTAGATTAAACTCTTCTAACTCTTCTTCCTTCCTCCTTCGCCCGTTCCCTTGCCGATCCCATTCTCCCCTGGCTCCAGTGAGCCTCCTCTCTTCCCCTCTCTCCAACACCTATTCCCATTCTCCTCATTAATGGGTTTAACTCGCTCGTCTCAGGTCCATCTGCAAGGCTTTCGATGATTTCAAAAGAGATCCTGGCGGCGCCACCGCCGCTCACTTCAAGAATCTCTTAGAAGACTGCATCAACAATTTTTCGGATGACGAGCGCTACAGCAACGACATCAGATTCCTCAAGATCTGAATCCTCGATGTAACTATGTAAGCCCTCCTCCCATCTCCTCCTCCCATCTCAGATTCCTCCCATCTCCTCAATGTAACTATGTAAGCTCTATTTCTTCTGTTTGTTGGTGTGGTAGGGTGATGCGATTCAAGATTTCAAAAGAGTCTTCGAGATGCTGGAGGTGAAAGGAATCTGTCAAACCCACTCTCTGCTCTACGAGTCGTTTGCATTATTTCATGCTTACAAAGGAAATTTGTTGGCGGCCCACGACGCTTATCATCTTGGCCTGTCCAGTACAGGTTCGCCTCTTCTTGCCTCCTTTTTTGTTAATTAGATTTCTCTCTAGGTCTAGGCAATTGCATTTTGAAATTATGTTTATTAAACAGGTTAAACGGGTCGTGTCGTTTTACCTGTTTATTAAATATGATAGGTTCAGGTTGTAATTCCTAACCTGTTTAATAAACAGGTCGGATTCAGATTTATGATTTTCTAACCCGACCTGCATCTGATCCGATCCGTTTATTTCCAGCCCGACCTGATTGCCACCCCTAGCCGTGAACCATCCTGATTTGGGCTAGCGAATCACCGAGAAATTGTCCAAAAAAAGGGTGCCCTATTTCGGTCATCTTCTCCTACAATTTTGCCGCCACCAACCGCCGGGTTTGGCCGGAGCTGCGGCCATCTGTGGGCACCTTCGAGTGGGGGCTGGGCCACCATGGTCGCTACTCCATTGGTGCTGCTGGGGAAAGGGGGGAAAGAAAAAAGAGAAGGGGAAGATGACTTCCGCATTCATGAAAAGAGAGAACTTCTCTCTCTTCTCCCCTCTTCTCTCTTTTCTCTCTTGTTCTCTCTCCTCCCTCTATTTTATCTCTCTCTTCTTTCTCTCTCCTTTATCTACCTGAACTTTCTTTCTCTAGAGTTGATTGAATCCCGCAAATACGACTCTTAGTGATTTCTGGATCAACCTTGGTAAAGGGTCCTAATCTAAGGTCATCAGGCAGTGTGACAGCCCCTCTTTTATACACTATTAGTTTTAATCGCCCCGATCGCTATTAAACCATATGTGCCCTAGTCTAAGCATGACCTGATGAAATCATCTTGATCAGGCTGACCTAGATATCGGGCACTCTTGCTTGGTCAGTCCTATGAGGGTGTTGGAATTTAGGATTTTTATGATGAAATTCTAATAACAAGTAAAATTTTGAAATATTAGGCTATGAGAAAAATTTTTGAAATTAATTGAATCTATTAGTTGGATTGCATTTGCAAGATAAGTAATGATCTGCCTTGTCTAAATTCTTCATTTATATAATATTAGTTTTATATTGAATAAATTGTTAATGAAATTATATGTGATTTATAAATTTTATAGGATAGTGATCTGAATGAAAATAGATATATAAATTAGAGTTATATTTTTCAGACTATTGTTAAATTATCTACTGTTCTTGCATCGTATATGCATATTTTGATATGTCTAGTATTTTATAAAAAAAATTGATGTATATCAGATTTGGAACTCTTAGCCTAACTATATTTTGAATCCTACCAATTGGAGGTTATGCATTGGCAATATGATTATTATTGATTCTGGCCCCACCATAAGGTATAAGTGCGAATTCTGGGCCACTCTACAAGGTATAAGTACGATATTCTAGCCCACTCCGTAGGATATAAGTGTGGTATTCTGGCTCACTCCGCAGGATATAAGTGTGGTATTCTGACCTACTTCATAAGATATAAGTGTGGTTATATTTCTAGTCTAGCCACAGGATATAAATATGGTTGTAGTTAAAGACTGTTGAGTTGAATGTGATTTGTTTCGAATCAGATTTATGATTACATATGCGAATATTTGAAAGACATTGATTTTTAATGGATTTATGTTTTGAAACAAAATTGATTATGTCTTTATACTGATTCATTGTAATTTGTATTTATATTTTATTATATGAATTGTCTAGTTAAGGTATCCATTACTTAGTGGGTTGTATAGCTTTTATATGATTTCTTAGTATTTTTGTAGATCCGAAGAATTAGCTCGACTGGAGTTTTCAATATGGAAGAGCGACTAGAGAAACTGTGGCATAAGTTATCTTAGATTAGAATTTATTTAAATTGATGTATTACCTTAGACTAGTGTTAGAATTGTGAGACATTGTAAGTTGAGTTAGTTAATATAATAAAGATTGCATATTATTAGTTTAAATTATTCTATTGCATATTTATGACTTCATGTTGAGATGCATTGCATGCTCGTAAGAAGAGTTTTCTATGAGTGTGTGGTGGTTGCTGCAACCCCTGGGCTCGCGATCATGGTTGCTGATACATTGTAATTTTGTGAGACAATCTTTTTAGGTTTTATTCAAGCAAAAAAGAGAACCTTCGTATCTACAAAATGGAAATTGTTTAGATGGTAGGGTGCTGATTGTTTTTTTTTTCACCCCTCTTACTACTATGTTTGAGATTAATTTGATTCAAGGGAAAGGAATGTCCATTTCTTCTCCCCATCACTAAAGTCAATTGAATGCTTGAAGCTGTAATTATGTGAGATGATCTTTCAAGGCTTTATTCGTGCAAAATGGAGAGAGAACTTTGTGTCTATGAAATGGAAATTGCTTAGTATGTAGGGAGTTGATTGAACAGCCATGTTGGTGCTCTGAGCCACCAAGTTATTTGTTAGTATAGTTGTTTTCATTGCCTCAATGAAATAACATCAGCTTTATCCTCTTTTATCCAACACATAAAAAGACATATCTTCGAACATATTTAGCTTTAAAAGAGCAGTTACGGGCAGCAAAATATTAGAATCTTTATTTTTTCTAAGAGAGTCAATCATAATTCATTTGTCATTTTTGGTAATTAATAAATTAGCTACATAAAAAAAAAAGTGGGCCTTGGGGTAAAGATAAAATTACTTCATTATGGCTTAAATATTACAGGTTCAAAATACGAATATAGCCTCTTTGTACATAGAGATAAGGCCATATGTGCATATGACCATCCCATATCCCACTATATGGTAGGAGTCTTGTGCACTATAATTCCTTTTTAATTAATTAGCTAGAAAAAAGGAATATGAAATCCAGTAATAAATCAGGTGAGCTCTTCAAATATTAAGTTTATAAGATTGCTTGAAGTAAATATTTAAAGAAAAGAAAAACACTTAATAAAAATTAAGATAGTAGGTCTCAGTGTTGATATATGGAATGGAAAGACAAAAATACATGCACAGCTAGATTGGTAGAAATTTTAGAAAATAGTTAGTGACAAGTGATGTCTTTAGAACTTAAATTGCGTAAGGTATATTATATGTTTAATTACTTCTAAAGGCTTTACCAACTAGTATCAAGACACCAATAAAAAAGATCATATAGTATAAAATAACAAAATATAGTTTATTGTTCATATAAGCTGAACATTTATCCTCAAAAAAGTGTTACAAAAATACAAGATACATAAGGAAAAGCCTAGCTAGAATCATAATTAAAAAATGCAAAAAAAAAAGAGAGGAAAAGTTTACTAATCAAAACATACTCTGAGTATTGCCTTTAAAGAAAGATTTATCCCTGCCAATATAAATGGATTGCTCAACCACGAAAAAACAACCTTTATGGTGGTAGACAACTAGAACCAGAACTCAAGACATATAAATGGATTGACACCTCCGTGCTGGAAGTAGAGCTATGAGCGGCTTGGACCGAATTATGCCACGCTAGGCGAGCGCTCCGGGCTACCTCGATCATATTGAAGGGTGACTCAGCCACCGTCATCAGTTGGGTCCAAAAGAATCCGAACGGAGGGGGAGGGGGAGGGGTACACCCCTTATTTCGAGACATTTGGGACATGGTGTATGATACAGTGGCCTTTCAGGCTCCACATGTGTACCGAGAGGCCAATGGAGCAGCGGACTGGGTGGCAGCGTATGTGGCGAGCCACTCAAGAGACACCCTGTAGGTAGGGGAGGAGGAATTACCTAGGGCATTGTGTAACTTATTGTTTGCTGATTCTACTAGGTATATTCGTTCTCGTAATATATGAAATACTTGTTTTAGCAAAAAAAAAAAAAAACTAGAACTCAAAGATAGTGGGGAGGTAGAGAAGAAGAAAAATAGCTCAAAAACATAGATCGGGTTTCAGAGATGGCCATTTTAAATAAATATTTTTTCTATAATTATTTCTTGATCTTAGTTCTTCAATTAAAAATGAATACCCAATGTAGAATAAATAGCTAGTTGATTAAGCCAATCCCATCATGACCTCTCTTTTTTATAGAGAGCGAGAGCAAGAGAGAGCCTATCAAATCATAGTAGTCAAACAACAAATACAATGGAATCTCATATAGCAAAAATTGTACAAAGAAATGAAGAATCAATGCAATAAATATATTAAAATATTAAAAGGCAACAGAAGCAAAATAGTAATATGTTTCAAATCATAAAAAGAGTACATGCCCACTTGTGCCATGCCAAATCATAGATATATCCACTACGTCTCTAACCTAACCTAATAACACAAATAATTCAACAACACATGAAAGAAATATCTAATAAAATATTGCATAAAATCACTAAAAATGTGAAGGATTTCTAACAATGCCCCATGCTTTTAGAATTTTAGAGAATAGAAAACTAGGTAATATTATATACTGTGTTTTTCAATGAAATATGTCTTTTGGTATTGAAAAATGTCCTTTGGGCTTGAATAATCATCCAGCACGAGCAAGCTTCAACGCATGTTCATCTGAAAAGTAAATGAAATGTTAAACTTAGAACCTTGTGCAAAGTACCAGTGTTTTAAAGTCAGGTTTGTCTCGATGACACATTATGGTCATGCACTAATATTCTAGATTTCATAAATTGACTAGAGAAAGCCTTAGTTCTCATATATTGCTATTCCATAACCATGCTAATATAATTAAGCTCTCCAAGGGTGTTAGCAAAGCCCTAGCCTTTAAAACTTGAACATATTCAAAATAAATGCTTCTCATCTAATTGTTGTAATTGGGCATTTATATTCTGAAAAGGTATAGAAGAAGGATTTTTCTGTATCAATTTACTATCCACATTGAGGCTATCTCATGGGATCTCCACTCAATTACGTTGGGCTACCATTACAGATGACTAACTAATAGGTCTCAATTCCATCCTTTAACATGAATTATGGACTAGGTTCCTTGCAAATCTCTTGCTAGATAGTTTAGCTAGGTTCTTAGCAAACTAATATAGTACCATATATCTATTTTGATTTTCTCATACATAAACACATGCGGGCATAATATATATGGGTAATTAATTTCCCACCTTCCAAAAGACGGTGGTATAACAAAAAGTTTCCATTGACCATAACTAAAATCTTCGGTCCAACAACTTCACTAAGTTTAATTTCTAATCCTCGAGAGCATTTTATTTTTTAAAACAATACCGAAAATACCTCCGCCCCTACGATGGGGAGGTGTTGAACCCCCCATTCCCATCGAAGAAGAGGAAGAAAAAGGAGGTTAGTTGCAACGGCCAGGACGTGGTCGCCGCCGGAGGAGATCTTCATGTCAAATCGCTCTTACCGACGATGCAAACTATTCCACTTTAAGGCATGCCTCGACCCCTCCCGGGCACTCCGACGAGGAAAGCTCTCCCTTGAGTTGCAGGTGAAGGAAAGAGGAAATAGGAAGAAAAGAAGAAGAGAAGAAGAAGGGAGGCTGGGCCGCTTCCACCGCGGTTGCTGCAGGTGCCACCGACCATGGCCTGGCCCTCTCTCACGGCCGTCGCGGCTGCCGCTAGCGCTGCCGGCCTTGCAAGAGGAGAAGAAAGGAGGGGAAGTGCGATTGTAGCTGGCCCGCCGCGGCCGCCGCCATCCACGGCCCGGCCCCCTCCTGGGCCCCCTCCTGCCGTTGCCACGACCCAGCCCCCTCCTGGCGCCGCTAGCCTCGCAAAAGGAGAAGGAAAAAGAAAGAAGAAGGAAAGAAAAGAAGAAAAAAAGAAAAAAAAGAAAAGAAGAAAAAGAAGAAAAGGAAGGAAAAAGAAGAAAAAAACAGAAAAAGAAAGAAAAGAAGGAAAAAGAAAAGAAAAGAGAAAGTAAATAAATAAATGCATAAATATATATATATATATATATATATGAATGAACGAATAAATAAATAAATAAATGCATAAATAAATATATTTCAATGAAATAAAATAATAAATAAATAAATAAAAAGAAAAATAACGAGTTAGTAGCAAATAATTTGATCTTTATGATAGTGATAGGTACAGTGGATTTGTCACCATTTTAATTAGTTAAGTAAGCTTGGGACTCAGTTCATATAGCCTCGAACATAGTTAACTCACCATTGCAATTAGGTTAGCAAGCTTGGTACATAGGTAATATAGCATAGCACACATTTAAATAAGCTTGGCATGCAATTAATCAATGTTGAACATTTAATCTAGCCTGGGACACGGTTAAGTCTTCTCGATACACAGTAAGTAAGCTTGTAACACACTTAATCTACCATAACACAAAATCTTGGAACACACTTAATTTAGCTTAAAAAAGCATACTTAAATCTTCTCTGCACATAGTTAAGTCTTCTCTGTAATTAGGTTAGTAAGCTTGGTACACAGATAATATAGCATGATACACATTTAAGTAAGCTTGCATGCAATTAATCGATGTTTGAACACTTAATCTAGCCTAGCACACAGTTAAGTCTTCTCGGCAAACAGTTAAGTAAGCTTGGAACACACTTAATCTAGCATGGCACAAAGTTAAGAAATCTTGGAACACACTTAATTTAGCCCGAAACACACTTAATTCTTCTCTACACACAGTTAAGTCTTTTCTGTATACAATTAAATGTTCTCTGCATACAGTTAAATTTTCTCTGCACACAATTAAGAGTTAACTATTCAAAAAAGAGTTAACTAATTTCAAAGTTTTTGCAATATTGAGCCATCTTAACTTAAATGTGTGCAGAGAAGATTTAACTGTGTTCTGAGATGATTTAACTGTATGCCATGCTAAATTAAGTGTGCTCCAAACTTACTTAATTGTGTGCTGAGAAGATTTAACTATATGCTGGGCTAGATTAAGTGTTCCAACATCGATTAACTGTGTGCCATGCTATATTACCTGTGTACCAAGCTTACTAACCTAATTGCAATGGTGAGTTAACTATATTTGAGGCTATATGAACTGAGTTCCAAGCTTACTTAACTAAATTCAATGGTGAGAAATTTATTGTACCTATCAATATCATTAAGATCAGATTATTTGCCACTCACTCATTATTATCTTTTTTGTTTATTTATTTATTTATTATTTTATTTCGTTAAAATATATTTATTTATTATCTTATTTATTTATTTATTTATTCGTTCATTCATATATATATATACATTTATTTATTTACTTACTTATTTATTTATTTCTTTTCTTTTCTTTTCTTTTTTCTTTCTTCTTCTCCCGCGAGGCCAACGGCGCTAGAAAGGGGCCGGGCCATGGCGGTCGCGGCGGCTTTATTTATTTATTCATTTATTTATTTATTATTTTATTTCATTACAATATATTTTATTATTATCTTATTTATTTATTTATTTATTTATTTATTTATTCATTCATTCATATATATATTTATATATGTATATTTATGCATTTATTTATTTATTTATTTATTTATTTTTCTTTTCTTCCTTTCTTTTCTTCCTTTTCTTTTCTTTCCTTTTCTTTTTTTCCTTTTTTTTTCATTTTTCTTTTCTTTTCCTCTTTCTTCTTTTCTTCCCTTCTTTTTCTTTCTTCTCCTCCCTCAAGGCCAGCAACGCTGAAAGGGGGCTGGGCCATGGCGGCCTGGGAGGGGGCCGCAGGAGGGAGCCTGGGAGGGGGCCGGGCCGCAGCCGGCGGCCGCTGCGGGCTAGCGGCGAAGTTTTCTCCTCCCACGAGAGGAGGAGTACTCGGTCGAGAGAAAGAGGAAGAGGAGACGATCAAGAGGAAGAGGAACACCCTTTCTACAACTGATAATCAATGTCTTGCCAACCCTTAAACTCCCGCCTGAGTTTGAGGATGGCAATAACAGTGTTTGTTATTCTATGTGTCTAAGCCAATTGGTTTATCAACTATTATATCACTATGCATGAACAAGCCAATCTAAAGGAAATGAACCTCTCCACAACCTTTTGGGGGCTTCTATCTCTAAGGTCAGCTGCTGCTAATGTCATTCCAAACAAGATGCCACGTGGTTGGAAGAGCCAAACAAACATAGTTTATATAGCTCTGATGGGATCCGATGCGGTAGTGCTAGTATCATCGCGCCCAACAGCCTATTTAGTTGAGTGACATAAACTTGCTTGTGTTGATCCATACCATAATCTTAGCTTATTACAAAAACTATTAATCCAACCTTAATTAAGCAGATGCATTCTCACTCAGAACATCAAAGGGATTAAAACAAGCATTTGTGCTTCAAGAACCACTAACCCAAACCAAACCAAATCAAACCAAGAATTTGGCAATTGGCTCACCCAATCAAATGGAATCTCAAAATGGGTAGCAGTATCTAAAGAACAGCATCATAGATGCTGTCCTTTGAGGACACAGCCTCCGGAAACCCTCCCTCCTTCCATCCCTACTTTGTGACACAAATGGGAGGCCACTCCTTGAAGACAGAAGGCAAGCCAAGCTTCATGGGGACCAGGGAATCCACTCCACGTCCGGGTTTTTCCTCCAAAGAAAGCGTATGGGATTAAATGGACCTGGCTGCATGTCTGCGTGCTCGTCAACCACCTCTCCTTTCCTTTTTTTTTTATGCCCATCAAAAGAATCTTTCAGCGATATTTTCGAAGGTGATTTGCTCCGAGCCACTTTTTGTTAATTTGGACGGTCCTCCATTTCTGTTTGTCCTGCGAGTTCTGTGGACTGACTCGACTTCTTGTGCCTGCCCTTCTTCAATCATGTGGCCCTCAAACACAACCATTTCTTTAAGCCGGGCATGAACTGGCAAGAATCTTTGGGCCTTGGGTTATAACTCCTTCGATAGGGTGGTCCTCATGCACTAGCTTTCCACCCAAAGCTTGTGTCCTTCTTGTTCTACTTGCTCTTCTCTCTCTCTCCCTCTCTCTCTCTCTTTCTCTCTTGTTGGATATGGGGAGACAGCCGTGCTGCGATAAGATTGGATTGAAGAGAGGTCCATGGACAATGGAGGAAGATCAGAAGCTCACCAACTTCATCGTCAATAATGGGATACCTTGTTGGCGTCTTGTTCCAAAGCTTGCTGGTATCTCTCTCTCTTTTTGGTTAGAGATTATGTTTTATGAAAGCAAGCCCACACGAGACTAAAATGAGTGAGATGTTGCTTTTTGTTAATTCCATTTTGAAGAAGATATATAGCTTATAGAACCTGAAGAATGGAGCTTTTTGTTTCGAAAAATAAGCTCTCCTTTTCGGGAAAATCTTTATGCCTGAAATGAGGATTTAGGATCACTATTCTTCATACATGTGCAAACCTCTCCTAGCCTGAGCTTAATTTTGAGTTGAGTTTGGTTCAGAATTAGCTAACAAGATGATGCGGATATGCTTTTGTTGTTGCTGCTCTACGGAGGTTTGATGAGATGTGGGAAGAGCTGCAGGCTACGATGGACAAATTACCTTCGGCCTGATCTTAAGAGAGGAGCACTCTCTGAGGATGAAGAGAACCAAATCATCCAACTCCATTCGCGCCTCGGTAACAGGTCTCCTCCTTCAAGATCAATCATCATATTATCTCCTTGAGTGGCTAATAATCATTTCATTAAACATAGCAGTAAGGAATGAAGCATGTTAGCCATTAATCTTCTCCGCATGACTTGAGATTTTCTCCTATATATGCATGGCAGGTGGTCCAAGATAGCTTCTTATTTCCCAGGCCGCACCGATAATGAAATCAAGAACCATTGGAACACTCGAATCAAGAAGAGATTGAAGCTCCTGGGATTGGATCCTGTGACCCACATGCCCCTCAAACAGCCTGCAAAAGGTGGCAGCTTAAAGAGTGACTCTGATTCAGAATCTAATCCCCCACAAGTCCAAGGCAAAAGCATAGAGATTATGGACTTGGTGGTCTCTGGTAGCCAAGAACTTCTGGTGAAAAATGAGAAACAAAAGGAGGTCCAATTGGACTCCAATGACACTGAAGCTCTTTTGCATGGGGATGTGATGCCATGGGAAAACTTGGAAATTGAAGAGATGAAGCCTCGGCCCGACCCTTCGAGCAGCTCCGGCGCCTCATTCTCGATGGATGACACTCTCCACCCTTCTTCTGTGCAAAGAGACTCCAGTCTTGGGGGCTCCAACCTATGCTGGTTTGATACTACTGATTCTTTTCCTTCATGGGAAGCATTGTATCCTCTTGAAGATATCTTTCCATTTGGGAATTTCCCATAATTCCCATCATTTTTTCCATGTAAGAGTCCATGTCAGGCTTGTAATTAGTCAATAAAAGGGAAGAAGAGGAAAAGGGAAATAATACACAGAAACATATTTCAATGGAAATTCTGCTATATCTTGTATGATGAGGAGTCTCAACAATGTGAAATTGCTCCTTTCTTTTAGTAATATCTGGCCCTGCAATATAATCACAATGTCCAAATTCCTTTTTGCATTATTCTCAGCATTCTTGCAAAACAGATTTCTCTGAATTTTTACATTTGACTGAAATTAAAACGAAAACGATGAATCTAAGATCTAAACTTTTAATAGTTTTGAAGTATTTATGCATTTACAAGGCTTTTGTGGTTAACATATTGGTAATATGGCATATCTTGTTAAAATCATATTGACACCATTGTTGCATGCCAGACATATACATGATCGCACTTGAATTGAAGAAAAAGAAATTTGAATTAAACCCCAAGCACAGATACATCCTCACATCGTCGTGCCGACAAGTTCAGACACATGGAAAAATATCAGAATGTCAAATTTGTCTTAATCTATAAATACTTGTGATATGATGATGGCATCCACAATCATGCATGGCATAGATGTCAATGCATTAGGTAGATCTGCCACTGTGATGGAGAAAACCATTAAGAATTTGTCGGTTAAATTTGCTAATTAATATAAATGGCTAAGTTGCTGAAGATGTTGCAGAACCAGATTGCATATATTCTAAAAACAGCATATAAATTTAACAGTTTTAACCACCCCCCTGCGGTCTCTAAGTGTACTACATAGGAGTTTGATATTATGAACTATCACAAAATTAATGATCTTGAATATTATTTATATAAATACTGATTTTATAAAGAAAAGGTGTTTGAGTGTGGTTTACCTTTCTTTCATTTTAAATTATGTTTTTAGATTCTCTTTTCCCAAACAATTTCAATTTTGCAGTTTTGTATATTAATATAATGAAAAGGACATACTTCTAAAGCTAAATTATCCCCAAAGCTATGGTTTATGAGTTAATGTTCTCCTCAATAACTGTTTGAAGTTTCAAAAACATTGGACAGGAGAGGGCAGATAAATGTGTATGACAAGATCTGACATGCCTTTTCTTTCTAGAGGGCATGTACAATATATGCATCCTTTTGAGAAGCACTGTATGTCAGATGTCGGTTAACCATTTATATTTCAAAAAATAGAGCTTACCAACTTTTTTCAAGGGTGTTGGGGTGTTTCTTTTCAAGTAGGTGTGTTGCTTCTGATATTGTGTAAGTTTGCAATTAGAATATTTTTCGCAATCCACATGTTGTTATTGTAGTTGTTAATAGTGTTCTTCATTATTAGCATCAACCACGTAGCTCGAAGTTTCTTGTTAAGCAATTCTAGATCTAATTTGTTCAAGGTCAATGAATTAAAATAAATTTGAGATCTTTAGGATTGATTTATTTTATGCATGTAGGAAAAAGAAAAAGCGAGAAAGAAATGGACCGCTGAACCGAATTCAGATCATCTTTCCTGCTTGACTTCATAGTTATCACTTTCAGGGTGGATTTCTCAATCCTTTCCTTTCTTTTTCTCTTCTTAATTCCTTGTTCTTCTCTGAGAAATGGTGCATAGCTCAATCCTTTCTTTTCTTCTCTGTTCCCCTCAATCTCCATCTTGTTGAATAAACTTATCTTCTCTCACCAATCATTGATATGTGCTGCTGTTTAAAGCTGGATTCACTGTACTTTGATAGTTCAGCCTCTACTATTGGTGGTTAACATGTTGGTTGGAAGTCATCTTTAATGCACATTGTTTGAAAAACATAGAACATGCATAAACTATAACATACAGGTATATGCATAAACTATAACATAAACAATACCAATACCAATGCCAAGTCTAAACTAAAGAGAGCTCTCAAGCCTAAAATCTAGGGCTTGTATTCGTCGTGGAAGCGCACAAGAGGATTAACATATGTTTAATCACATGCATACTTTCCTTCATTGAATCAAGGGAAAGGAATCCCATAAAGATTGATCTTCTGGGCTGCTTGTAGTTTATAATGCGTTTAGTTGCGCAGTTGTTAAATGAGAAATTATTATTTTTTTGTCATACATTTAGGAATCAAATCTTCCATAAAGAAAAAAGATGGAAAAAAAGAAGAACCACCTAGCAATAAATGCACCGTGATTTTAAGAAATCCCAGACCTCTAAACCTTATAGCTAGGTTGTTGCAACATAATGAAGGACCAGCAAACTTAGTCTACTTACAAGGTTTTTAAAAAGAAGCCATACCATACTGGTTTTTGGGGTACCGCATGGTCCATATTCCACATGTCATTAACATATATTATTTTTATTTTAAAATACAAGAAACATAAAAAAATAAAAATAAGTAAAAAATAAAAATAAATAAGATTTATAAAAATAAGAAAATTTAAGCGTATATTTTTTAAACTGCTACAAGACTAGGCTGCATTTGGAGACTGAATAGACCTAGTACAATTTGATCAGAAGACCACATCCAGAAATCTTGAGGTACATATGACCACCTAGACCATATTTTAAAATAATGCACTTAATTTTTGTTAATTTTATGCCATCAAATAAAAGATAAGAAATGCTAATTCAACTTTGAATAAGTACGACTTGAATCTCACATTACACCATGCTTGAATCAGCCATATTGGGGCAAATGATCTTTTTTTTAATTCAACAATACTAAACCAAATAATTTCTTTTGTTCTCTATATGGCTCGACTGCATATGGATACGACATCGGCCCGATGTAATGTAGTTGCTGAACCTCATTTGTATCTGCAAAGGTATACCTACAATTTTTATTATATTAATGTGATTAAATGAATATATGTGAATTGGCTAATTCAATTTTGAGTTGGTAAGAATTGGGTAACTCACATATGTACTTCATGCATGGATCAGTCAGATCAGGCCAAATTATCATTTGATTCACTAAGATTCCGCAAATGCATAGAACTCGATCTGGCTTAGGACCATGAAGCAACATGAATTAAGTGGTCCAAATCCAAATATGTTTGCTAACTATTATCTCTTTGAGATTCATAAGAGCTTCCCTAACTGGAATTTGTGGCCATGGCTTGCATATTTACTATTTAGCTCTTTGTCCCCAACGTGCTCCAATATAAACGTAGTAGAAATCTCTTTTCTTTTTTTTCTTTTTCTAGAACTTTTATCGACTTATTAATTCATTGCTCAAGTTGTATTTTTTTTGTTCATTAGTATAAACTCAGTAATTATACAGGTCTCCATGGGATAACTTTTTGCCGTGTACAAAGATATTTTTTGTTCTATCATTTCCAAAAAAAATCACATTTGTCTTTCAATAAAGCCTTGTCATCTTCTCTAACAAAATGCAGTCAAAGAGAAATTTTCTCAAACTATTTGAACTAATTCTCTAGACGCTATGCATTTGGTTGCTAAGTAGACCCATAGTAAATGTATTGACTTTATTCCTAAATAAATGGCTGCTGGGTGAGTAGACCAAAAATAAATGGTTTAATGTTCGGAGTAAACTATCTACTCCATATGGTGAAAGAGTTAAATCTGAATTAAGTGTAAAAGCAGCTTTAGCAACTTCCTAAATATCTATTTTGCCCTAAATTTCTTGGCCAACTTTCAACCAATTAGCCTTAGAAATTTAGAGCCTTTGTGAAAAAAAGAAATGCTCGGATCTTCCTTAAAACATGTACAACTTAAGAGTTATACTCTTGCTATTGTACTGGCCTTTTTGGCATATTGGTCCACAGTTTGTTAATAGAAGCATCTCACTAGTTTCTCTAGACTCCATATAAAACTCTGAAATCTTTGAGAGCTGCCTTTCTTGAGGGGCATCTTTCTTCTTGCCTCCTTGAGGGCTATCTTAAAGGGAGAGTACAATGTTAAAGATAATCAACACTGATAATCTCATTAACCTCTTGGACATTTAGCTGCTCGCCATGGAGTATCCTCGAAACATTAATCTAATAAGCATGATCTCGACAAATTGACTCCTGATAGTTTAGTCTACAACTTGAATGCTCTTTAGAGGAGCACAATCTGAGCTGTTGACCACATTTCTTGATTCAGATGCCACTGCATAATGGAAAATTTGCTTGACTGCGTAACCTATGATCTTTTCTGTTGACCTGCATCAAGTGTTGACCTTCGGAGTTAAGAAACATGAACAAAGTCTAGACATTCAGACCACTTCTTACTCGCTCTTAGACAGCATTTTGGAACCCATTATTTAACAAAAAATATGATAAATCTTCTTCATCATTTGTTTGGAGATGATCGTACTCTTTGCAATCATTCGCTCCTATGCCCTGCCGGGATGGCAGGAGTTATTATCCGCCCGATAAGAAACTTTCTGGCAGGAAGAGAGCTTGAGAAGTCCAATGGAGAGAATATGCACATCTGCGATATGAAACTTTTTCCCTTTTTTTTAGGTTCTCATAGCATTATCAGATAGTAGCAACGGGTAAAAACATGAAGAGCCTAGAAAGGCTTAACATAAAGTCCCTTTTCTGGCATACAAGTCTCCAGCAAACATACTTACAGATCTCTAAAATCCACAGTTACTCCAAATGCCATTGCTGTTACTTCCATTGTTACACTTACAATTCAAGGAACTGAGAATAAACTACAGTGAAAACTTCCCTCATGTAGTACCAAGAACGAGGTTGTAGATAGCAATCTAATTTTATCTACTCAGTCAAGCTAGCTGAGAAGAATTTTGCGGAAAATACCACAGTCAGCATCATGTCTGATAACAGCATATTATATAGAATTTTAGGAATATTTTCATGCAATTTTGTTCAAGAAATATGCAAGGGAATTTGGTTCTACCAAATCAGAGACATCAAACAAATCATTCCAGTAAACAGACCCGAAAGGGGCTGAAGGATGAAGATATTTACAAAAGAATTGAACAGGGCGAGTTATGTGGAGATGTGTGCAATGGTTGCTGTTTGATAGATGATACCACTAAAAGATGATGGGCCTATACTGCGAATTTCCTGAGAATTATCATCATTATTTGGATTTTTATAATCAGAAAGATACCGGAAGATGGGAGGTAGATGCTACAGTAAAAAAGATGCTGAGGTAAATGAGCAGCTGATGCAGGACCAAGAGATTAAGCTTGAATAATAAGATGAAGCATTCTTCATGTGCTATCACTAATAGAAGTTAATGTGGAAAACCATAGGATCCATGACAACCTCTAGTAAGACATCCACTGCAGTTATTTATGCATTAAGCCAATACCAACAAATAGAATGGATTGCAGTCCAGAATTAAGATATGCACAGTGACATTCAATACTTACAGAATGCTGAGAAAAATGACTCGTACTGGCAGCTATAAAGGGAGTTAACAAACTTGGACAGATAAGGAATTTTGCTGATTACAGCAAGAATTTCTGGTGCATCCACCACCTGTCATATCTTGTGTCAGAAATGTATTTCAACTCAAAATTTCAAAGAACCAAATACATATAAAAAAATGGTAGAATACCTTTTGTTTACGTAAGACTCTATCCAGTGATATAATGCTTGAGAGGACAGTATAGAAGATGAATGTGACATAAGAGGAGCTCATAAGTTGTAAAGGTTGATATGGAATCCAAAAAAAAAATTGCTGCTTTCTTAAAGTTCATGCAATATAGGCCTTCATGCACTTTTAAACGGTTCTTCCTCTCCCAGTCACCTCCCTCCTCAAACAAGCTGCCATCATCATACAGACAACAAAAGAAAGGTTTGCAATCATGCTTCACCAATGACAAAATGGTGCGGAGTAGATTTCAGCATAGAACTTCTAAATTACAATCTTACTTCTTAGCCTTGTCAATAGATTTGGAAATGAGATCATTGTCCATGTAAAAGAATCTGAGCTTTAATGTGTAGAACACCTAGTCCATCTTTTGACCCACAGCAACTGTTTTCCCTTCAGTTATTTTGAGCTGCTCCAATGCTTTCTCCTGCATCGAGAAATGATTGTAAGCAAACAACAATATTCAATGTAAGCAATTTCGCTAATACGACAGTATAAGTTGATACAAGGACTACAGACATACCTTATCACCGATCCAAATATAAAACAAGGACTTAGCCAAATGAGCTTCACAAACTTCACTTTCTCCAAGATTTTCTTCAGCATCAGCAATCCTTCACAAAGATAAAATAATGTTATTTCTGACAGTACATCATAGTGGATGAATAAAGTAATGCCAAGGTCTAATTCAGGAAGGTAAAATAATTGGGCAGAACCAGGTTTATCAAAAACACACTGTAAGATCTATCAATTAGACAGCTCAAGATTTTGTGTTCACTTTGGAATGTCCAAAAGGTCAGTTTCTTATAGAGAATGAATCATGGTCTTTTGTAACATCACACTGCCCATTCTTAAGCTATTGCACCAGCCTTTCTGCAAAGATTCCTCAAGATAGAAGGCTCGATATCAGACAGGGATGGTGGCATGTATGATTACTCCAGAAAAAATGCCTTTGTCAATTACCCTGATTTGGTTTTTCAGATTCATTGGTGCCACAGGCCCAGAAGTGTTTGTCAATGTTTGCAAATTGCTTATGTTTCTGCAGACATTTGTAAAGCCAGATCCTATGGTCAAATTGCGTGCAGTATGTTCTGTGTGACTGGAAGTGAATGAGAGAGTGAGTACAAACTTGACAAGTAGCCAAGTGAGATGTCCCATAACTCACCACAATTGACACAAAAAACTTGCTAAGACAGATAAAGCTTATATAAGGCCAATCCTAATACCTAGGGGAAAAAATCAAATGCAAAGGTGATGCAACCAGCTTCCAGAGAACCAAGAAATGGGCCTTAGGCTTTAAATGGACCCTTTCTAGGCTACATGGTTGTCCAAGCATAAAAGATAACGGATCTGCTTTCTGCCATAATAGCAAAGGAGTTTTAAAGATTGTTCAATATCTTTTACCTTTTTTTCGGTGACAAAAAATAAGGAACTATTTCCTTTTTGTTTCCCTTCCTTTTCTTTTATAATAACCAAACAGGTGGATAAGTCCGTGACTGTACATCAGATGGATATGAGAAATTTAAGTTTATTGTATTTTCGAGTTAGGATTCCTAGTCGCTCGTTTATGGTGGCAGTAGTAATTGTTACCAGACCTCCTTACCAACTGTAAAGGAAAGACTACCAACTACCAGTTTGGAAGAAATATGAAAAGTGAGAAAAGGGAGGAGAAATTGGGTAAAATCATATTATAGATAGCATGATCTTAAATAAGCTTTTGATCTCCCTCCATGACCATCCAAGAACCAGGAGCAGCCCAATACATTTGAGAGCCTAAGGCGAACTCACTAGGAGAGGCTTTTTTATTACTATTTAAATGATAATTTTTTTATTAAGTATAAAATACTTTTAAATTTTATTAAAAAATAATTCGTCTAGCTTTTTGAGAAGCTAAATTACTAATTAAACTTTTATACTCAAGATCCATTAAAATACTATTTTCAATCGATAATATAGCTAATCCATTTAGTCTTTCTTGTGACATAGTTGACCGCAAATAAGATTTTATCAACTTTAATTTTGAAAAACTTCTTTCAACAGAAGCAACTATTACAGATATTGTTAATAATATCCTATAAGCAATGCATGCATTTGGAAAAGAATCTGTTTTTTTATAAAATATAAAATATCAATAGGAGTACTAGTTTCTATTTGTAAAACTTTTTTTTAAAACTTTTAACTCTGAAAATATATCAATACCATCAATATCAAAATATTCACCATACTTTAAAAAGTTTTTAAGATTAAGACAACACTTTTTCAAATCATATTTATTCAAAGATTTTAACTTTCTAAAATTAAACAAAAAATCAAAAATATTATCATATATGGTAAATTGTTCAAACCTATTTTGAATTGAAGAAATAGCTCGATCTACTATATATAAAAAGTAATCAATTCTAAAAGATTCTTCAGCTGATCTTGTTGTCTCATCATTACTATTTTCATCAAAATATTTTTTTCTACGGATCACATGTTTTTTACGAAATATAAGTTTTATTTTCATTTCATTTGCAATTTCTTTAGATGAATTCAAAGCATTCATGAATCCATTTTTTCTATAACTTTTCAAATAAGAAAAAAGATCTTTTAATTGATCTATAGCAACTTCAATATGCATGTCTTCAGATTGTAAAATTTTACTAACTGAGTTAACAGCAAACAATATATCTTCATACCTAATAAGTATTCAAAATTCTCAATCTCATATGTAGCTCAGCATGTGGCTTCACTTTTTATTTTAGGATCTTTACTAGGCTTTTTATTTAGAAGCTTAGTTTTTAATTGCTTTGACACTTTCAATTCGATTTTCCCAACGTGTCTGTGACAAAGGTTTAAGAGTCAATGTGGATATATTATTTTATAAAATTTTTCATCATTTTATAGAAGAAGAAAAAATGTATAAATTTATTGTATCACTCCAAAAAAAATATAGCCTTAGGACATAAGTTAGCAGTATCGCATAGTACTAAATTCAAGTTATGACATCCACATGGTGTATAAAACACTCTAGAATTTATATCTAATAATCTTCTTCGTACACTTTGATGTTTTTCTTCATATTAGATCCGTTGTCATACTCTTGTCCTCTTATATCGTTAATCTTAAGTTTATATTTTTTCTATTATATTTATAAGTTTACTAAAAAGGCCTTTTTCCAGAGGTATCATCTACTTCTAAAAATTCTAAAAAATATTCTTCTACTTTTACTGGACTTATTGAAGTATCTACACATCTTAAAACTAGGGTCATTTGTTCCTGATGGCTTGCATCAGAAGTACAATCAAGTATTACAGAAAAGTATTTTGCTTCTTTAATCTTTTTAATTATTATAGCTTTAATTTCATACGCTAATATTTGAATCAATTCATTTTGAATATTATGACCTAAATAATATTTATGAATTTCACCATGTTGAATGTGTCGAACATGTTTTTACATTACTGGACCAAATTCTGCAATCATTTCAATAAAACTTAGAAAATTTTCGTTATTACTTTAATAGATCTTTTTATTCTTTCCTCAAAATGCTAAATTATTTTTTGCAAGATTTTTTACGACAACAATAATTCTCAATAGAATTTTTTCCAATGATCCTTCTCTTGGTTTATTTGTTCTTGAAGACTTTTATCAATTATCTTATTTTTTAGCAATCTCATTTCTAAATCAATCCATCTATTCATTCTAATAATATGTTCATTAGTTGTTTCATGAATTTTGAACTTGATACCTAGATTTTTCCAATCCCTGCTTCATTGACTAATTGACTGCTAGGCTTTGAATCAAATAATTTACACAAAAATAATACACCCTATCCAAATCTTTCGAATACACTAAGCATTTTCTATCATGTTTTTCACCATTAGGTAACTTACGAATGTAATATATCGTAGAGAAGTGTCTATTATTTTCATCCTTAGGAAAATGAAAATCATAATCTCTAATTGGACCTCTTTCCACTATTACATCTCTAAACTTTGTATCAATCCTTTTCCATTGACCATGATCAAATAAATTTGTAGGAAAAGAACTAGTTTTACAATCTTTTTTCTTGTTTATCCTATCTCCATATGATTCTTCATTGTGCTCTTCACTAGATATTGTTTCACTAGCAATCTCATTTTCTAACTCTACTTTGGGTGCATGTTCTGTTGTTAATTCCTGAGTTAAATTTGATGTGGTATTTTGTTTGTTCGTGACAACAAATCTAGCTAGAGCTTCTTTTTGAGATTGAATGAGTTTATCAATTTTTTTTTCTTTTTGAGTTTTTCATACCCACAGTCATATTTTCTATTGGACATTTTAATCTAAAACTAATATTATCAAACAAAGCAATTAAAAAAATACCAAATCAAAATATAAAAAAAGTTAAAAATGATAAAACTTGATTGTGGCAAGAAAAACAAACTCAGATCCCAACTAGTAGTGCTAAACTTAATTCTATCGAGAAGAGGCCGAACCGCAGAAGTCACAACCAACCTACAATTGGACCAAAAATCCTTTTGTTCAGTAATCACTAATCAGTATATACTATTTGATGAAGTACATTAATCATAGTTTTCTTTTTTGATGAAGTACATTTGATGAAAAATAATGAAAAATAACTATAGTCTGCAGAACACTATCTTATTCAGGAATACTATGTTATGTGCCACTTTTTGATTGAGATAAACGTATAAAACATCATAGATTTGTCACCCGTTAGTGAAAACCTACTTTAAAAAAAATAAAAACATAATTTATTCGAAAAAAAAACATAGCCTTAGGATATAAGTTAGCAATATCACATAATACTAAATTCAAGTTATGATATCCACATGGTGTATAAAATACTCTAGAATTTATATCTAATAATCTTCTTCGTACACCTTGATGTTTTTCTTCATATTAGATCCGTTGTCATACTCTTGTCCTCTTATATCGTTAATCTCAAGTTTATATTTTTTCTATTATATTTATAAGTTTACTAAAAAGATCTTTTCCAGAGGTATCATCTACTTCTAAAAATTCTAAAAAATATTCTTCTACTTTTACTGGACTTATTGAAGTATCTACACATCTTAAAACTAGGGTCATTTGTTCCTGATGTGTTGCCCAAGGTGACAACCCAAGAGGGGGGGTGAATTGGATTTTCTAAAAATTTACGTTCCCTAATTTACTTTTAATTATTAGCAGCGGAATGTTGATGTGTAATTGCAAGTAAATTTGTGAA
>JAOXJJ010000263.1:11562935-11579306 GCA_025769935.1 Phoenix roebelenii | reverse complement strand
ATGTTATGTGCCACTTTTTGATTGAGATAAACGTATAAAACATCATAGATTTGTCACCCGTTAGTGAAAACCTACTTAAAAAAAGTAAAAACATAATTTATTCGAAAGAAAAAGAAACATTATGCTAACATGTCTGATGTCTTCCTAAAGCTAGTTAAAAAGTAAGGGCCGTGGACGGTGGACTTTGGCAAACGAACCTTAAGTTCTTACCTCTTGGAGACAAAGGACAGTGGTCGGTGGACCGTGGACAGTTGACCGCTCACCGCTAATGAGGATGGCGAGGAGCCGAGGACAGCGAGGAGCGGAGGCCGAAGGAGCCGAGGAAAGCTGGAGTTTGGAGAGGAGGTCCAATCATCGAGACTCCGGTCTCTGGACTCCGGAGCAGGGGTGGCCAGCGGCGAGGAGTCGAGGAGGATTAGAGCGGAGGCCAGAGATCGGAGGAGCCAAGAAGAGCTAGAGAGGAGGTCCGGACTCTGGAGCAGGGGCGGCCGGCGGCCCAAGAACTGAAGAAGTCGTCGACGGTCAAGTCATCGAGAAACTGGAGAAGAACTGGAGTCTGGGGATGGGGGGAGAGCCGGAGAGGACTGAGTCATTGAGATTCTGAGAAACTAAAGAAGCCTAGAAGGTTCAGAAAACAAAAAAAGCACTAGGAGAGAAGAGGAGGGGGGAGAGAAGAGAAGGGGGAGGAAATGTCCGTTGGTGGTCCTGTTGTAGGCTCGTAGCTCACCTCAGTCACTGACTCACCTATAGCCGTAGCCTGTCTCGCTGTCCGTCGACGGAAACCCACTATAGCGGCATTGCCCGGCGGGACAGACATCCTCCTATTCCTAGCTTTCGAATGTGAAAGTTCTAGCTGTGCAGGTGGCAAAACAGGGCTTTCCTTGAGCCGGAGACTTAGGCGACCGCCTCAATCGCCTAAGGCTCAGTCGCCTAAAGCTCAAGCCGGCCCTACCAAGAACCAATCCTTAATACCTAGATCACTTGCTCGAGCAATCAAAGAGCAGTACAGATAATGATGATTAGCCACCTCGTAGATAATGAGACGCAAAAAATGAGCAAATTAGGTAACAGCCGATGCAATCGTAACTAGATTTATATTTGGTTATTCTAAAGTTTAAATCTTGTGACATGTTTACCATCATGTGTTAGATTGTCAAAATTAAATGCATCTAAAATCATGTGAAACAAGATTTTTTTTTCTTCTTTTTTTCTTCTTTTTTAGTTGAAATATTTGACAGTTTCTAAGTATCAAAGAACAAACCCCTAGTTCAAACAATAAAAGACATTTAAGTATGATATTACCTACTTTTGACATTTCTAGTACTTTTATTTTGGTTAATACAAAGAACCAGATAGTGAGAACTTCTGAAATTGTTGAAACTGGAACTCATCTCACGATGTGATTAATCAAACCTTGACAAATTGGTTCCTCATTTTCCAACTGAATGCAAGGTTGATGATTGCTTCATGGATGTTACAAAAGGGTGTAACATAGCTAAAGTCATCCATCAAAAACATCCCTCCCATACCCTTTGAAGCAGGCTGCAAAGCCTAGACGAGCTTCAGAGCTACCTAATGTAAAACTAAAACAGCCCATGCAAGAAGGTAAATCTAAGCTTAGAATTTTGAAAGCAATTATCAATTTAAAAACTAAAAGGCAAAGTGATCTAAAGGCAAAGTGATCTAAATGCATAAATTAAAAGAAAGGAAAGGAATAACTAGTAGCTTCTTGCCTTGTTACTAACAAGGCCCCATTGTCACCAAGGACTCCACCGGTTGATGCCTTCAAGATACTCTATAGCAAATGACTCCACCAACTAGCCGCATCGCCATTCCTGAAAATCAACATGTTTTATTCTATAAGAGATAATTTATTTTTTTATTATCTTTTTTAATTAATAAATTAACTTTACTGGATTTTAATCTTTTTTATTGGATTCTTTTTAAGTGTATACCCTCTTAAATATGCGTAATTATATGAATACTCTCACAAAGTTGCTATTTGTATTTATATTCATATAATTTTTTTTTTTTTTTTTGCATATCTACTTGTAAGGATATTTCAGTGATTTCAATTTTAAATTGTTTATTTTTTTTAACGGCATTAGATAGAATGGTACATATATATATATATATATATATATAAAGGAGAAGGATGTACACCCAAAATATTTAAATAATTTTATATATTTTGAAGGATATACATAAAAAAATCCATATATATATATATAACTGGCCTGATGACATGGGTCAGCCCACGCACATTCTGTCTCGCACGTGCCAATCACTCGAAAGCAAAACCCGATATAGCTCGTGAGTCGTTGAGTCATAACCCCAGTTACGGTATACATGCCACTGGCTGTGCCCACTTCAATTTCGGTTTCCAGTTCCTGTTGCAAGTTGCAATTGCTCTCGAAACCCTCTCTCCTTTATTCTCTAATCTCTACCCAGCTCTCTCCCCCTGTCTCGCTTTCGCCGCCGCCGATGGCCGCGGCGGAGCCCCGGAAGAAGCCGACGCCCGGCCGGGGTGGGGTGGCGATCCCGCCGGGTCTCTCCGAGGAGGAGGCCCGCGTCCGCGCCATCGCCGAGATCGTCTCCGCCATGGCCGAGCGCTCCCGCCGCGGCGAGACCGTCGACCTCAACGCCCTCAAGTCCGCCGCCTGCCGCAAGTACGGCCTCTCCCGCGCCCCCAAACTCGTCGAGATGATTGCCGCCGTCCCCGAGTCCGACCGCGACGCTCTCCTCCCCAAGCTCCGCGCCAAGCCCGTCCGCACCGCCTCCGGCATCGCCGTCGTCGCCGTCATGTCCAAGCCCCACCGCTGCCCTCACATCGCCACCACCGGGAACATCTGCGTCTATTGCCCTGGTGGGCCCGATTCCGATTTCGAGTACAGTACTCAGTCGTACACCGGCTACGAGCCCACCAGCATGAGAGCCATCCGAGCTAGGTCATTCTTTTGCTCGTTTTTTTTTTTTTACTTGAGAAATTTTCTGTTTGTGGTTCTTGAGTTTAGTTCTTGTCTTCTTTTGATTTGGAAACTGTTTGTTGGCTGGAAACCCTTCATTCATGAAAAAATGAAGTTTTTTTTTGATGAATTACGGGCAAAAATGGCATTTTTGAAGCATGTGATATATGTGCTCTTTAATAAAATTAAACATGTGCAATTGTTCGCTGCCAGTTTGTGGAGACATGACCTCAAATTTGGTTCAGTTTGAGAAGTGAAGCTGCTGAATTTTATGCATAATGAAGAATGGTAATAAACAAAGTCATTTCCCTTTAATTATAGGCATTAACATATGTTTATACACTTTAATAACTGCCCTTATGGTGACCACCATATCATCATTATTGATACATTTATAATATCTAGTTATAGTTATACATCTCTGATACCACTGAAGCTAGTAAAAGCTGCAGATAACTACCTGATACACCATCACTGAATTCTAAATCTGATTCTTTTAGTATACTTTTTTCTAATAAAATAAGCATGTAACCCTCCTGCCTCCTTAACGCTCTTTATCAAGGTTGATATGCATACAATATGCAATGCCTTCAAGATTCCATCTCTTAGTAACTTTAATTATGAAAATTGATTACCTCTTTCTTTCCATATAAGATTTCTGCAAGCTTAACCTTCTTAGGACAAAATGAAGATGAACAAAATATGCCTTCTCATCATTGGAAAACTCCAGCAATGAAATAAGCTGATGGATTTGCAAAGTCAGGGCCCCTGAATGTGCATCTTGGAAGATTGAGCAATGTCCATGAATTTCATTTGTTTGGGATGTGCTATGGCATTGCATGTCTGATCTTTTAATACCACTATTGTGGTCTGAATGCCTGTCATCCATATCCATGTGAACCTTATCATCTCTGTTTAGGTTAAAAAAAGGGAAATTTGTTTTGACATACTCAAAATACAGCCAGTTGTTATGTCTTGAATGTTATGGCTTCGTGAAATGTTTGCAGTTAATTGGCTCTTTGATATATGAGCATGTGCATTTAGAATACTATGCCCACTAATGTACTAATTCTTTAATGTATTTAATCATTTCAGATATAACCCATATGTCCAAGCTAGAAGCCGTATAGATCAACTCAAAAGGCTAGGTCATAGTGTGGATAAGGTTTGCGATTACATTGCAGTCAATATTTATATCATTAGGCTCTTGATCTTGATCTGTTGAGATCGTCTATATCCTTTAGGAGTTATGTTCATATTGTAACTTCCAAACTCTTTGCAGGTTGAGTTCATCCTAATGGGGGGGACATTCATGTCTTTGCCAGCTGATTATCGAGATTACTTTATAAGAAATCTTCATGATGCTCTATCAGGACACACTTCTGCAAATGTTGAGGAGGCTGTCTGTTATTCGGAGCACAGTGCAATCAAATGTATTGGCATGACAATTGAAACGTGAGTGACCATCTAAATTTGCAGGTTCTGTATATTCCTTTTTAGAAATGCTGAAGTAAATTCAAAGATGAAATCGAAATGTCTTTTATAAATATTTTAATAAATAGAACCACTATAAGATCACTTTGTTTTGTGACTTCATTTAGCATTGCTAAAATTTCAAGCTGTTTTTGTAAGCTTTCTGTGAATCAGCTAAAGCTACTGTTTGCTTGTTGACAATCAGGAGACCTGATTACTGTCTAGGGCCTCATTTACGTCAGATGCTGTCATATGGTTGTACCCGACTGGAGATAGGAGTTCAGAGCACATATGAAGATGTTGCTCGTGACACAAACAGAGGTCACACAGTAGCTGCTGTAGCTGATTGCTTTTGTTTAGCAAAAGATGCTGGTTTTAAGGTGCAAACTGTTTTATCTTACATATCAATTGGATTGTGGCAAAGTGTTCTTTAATAATACACTATCCTACGCTACCATTTTATTTTAAACCAATGATGGTTTAGTGCTATGAGATAGACCTGAGCTTTTATATTCTGCTGTTATTTTTCAAAAGTAATAAAATAGTAACTCTGTTTTACCTTGATCTTGTATCTTATTATGCTTGCCTTCCGTGGATAGACCTTAAAGTTGATTTATTTTTTGATGAGTGAATGGATAAAAATAATCATTTTGTCAAAAGTATATTAAGTGTCCATTTCGCTGGCTCCACCTAAGCTCTAACAGAAGCATGTTGCTGCATCATTCTGTTTACTGTCAATTTTATATTGGTAATTATCCGACATAATATGTCGGAAGCAGAAACATTATAGAAATAAATTCAAATGACTATTCACTGGAAATGCTCATTTCAGGAAGCACTTCAGGAGAAAGGAAAGGACACTCATGTAACATTTTACCTAAAACCAATCATTGGCTTTCCCTTTTGTTAGTAAGATCATACCAATTACACAGACACAGAGACACACTCAAACCTTGAATAGCCAGGGATATCAAGTATTAGTATCCTTGCTAGGAAGTACATAGAATACTTATATTTTATACATAAGGTTTGCGATAGTTGAGACACCATCTCCATGGTAAGAGAGGGAACAATCCCTACATCTGCCAGTAAGAATCTATTTTGCACTGTTGCTTTTGACTGCTTATTTGAAGCACTACTATATATCCTAATATGTAATGCAGAGCTAGATCACATGATCAGATTGGAGGCTCTACTAATCAGGTTGGTAAATTATTATATCAGACTATAATGATTTGCATATTCAATGGTGATAAGGAGAGTAGCTCATGTAAAATAGTTACCAAAGCATCAAAATAGGACGACAAAATCTTACAAGTCTGGTTGTGGAAGTGTTTATCTGATGAGAATCTATAAGATAAAAGCAGATTTTATTGGAAGATACTTAGCACTTTATGACAATTTCTAGAAAGTATAACATCCAATATGATAGTAGGAGGGTAAAACACTTCAGCTAAAGGTTTAGTACTTCTAAATAATGATGCATTTATTTTGGTTTGTCATGTAGCTTTTGTTGGTGCATTTTTTAGGGCTTTCTAGATCTTATTTGATAGGAGCAGATGGCATATCCATCTTTGTTTTTTGTTTCAATTCTAGAATTTGAGGAGTATAGTTGGACTAGATGAATTTTACATGGTCAAGGGCCAAGTATAAGTCTCATATGGATTCGCTGCCTAAAGAAAGATGCCATATTGATGCTTCCATATATCATTCATGTCAGCATGTACATGCTTGTAGAAGGATTAAAGAAGTCATGTTAAAACACATTTTACATGGAGTTTTCATAGCACATGCACTTAAGACGTATGCTTGCTTGAAAGAGGATTATTGCACTTGGACTAACATTGACCTCAAACTAAAGTTGGGTTTGAAAAATAACAGGATAATTGTTGCATGTACACATTGAGTCTCTAATACTGAACTCATGACCATACTTGTAGGGAAGATGGAAAAGCATAAGAGACAGCTTGTTCATCACATATATTTCTTAGAAATATACAATGCATTTCATACAAATCTACAATTTTGAAGTTTAACGCCTTGTCTAATTCCTACTTCAGACTCTGGATCATACTACGGATCATACTCCTTTGAAGACAAAGATGTTTTGACTATTAGGTATATAATACACACATCAACTAAGGAAAAAGGCAAGTTCATTATTTTTGAAATAGTAGTATGTGAAATATTAGATAAGTGGTTGCCATAATTCAAGTCTGAAAGTTGTCGGTGATGAAGTTTGTAGACATCCAAACATGTCTAGAGGTCTTGAGCATCAGGCAGGACCAAGATAACTAAGAAACATGGAGCGTCTATGAGTGAGCTGAATAGTAAAGCTACGTGGAGCATGTTTTCTAGTAGTAAAAGTAGCATGTTAGATGAAGGCAACACGAACTACATGTATGTTTTGGATAGATGTTGGGTCAAAAGCTGGGAGTCCTCAAAAGCACATGGTAGGAATGCCATTTTGAGGAGAAAAATAGGAGGTATTCCTTACCACTGAGAGATTTTTTTATATTAATTAATTTTCAGTATTATTTGTGAGCATTGGCTGTAAGATAGGCCTGATGTATATTTTGGCAACTCATTTTACCTATTTTTACATAGATAATCATTACTTCTATATCAATTGCTATTGTTTTTATGGATATCTGGTACTTAAAACTTGTGAATTAGATGTTTTTATGTCATTGTATAATACCATGCTGAATATATGATGCTTTTTAAATTCTTTTTCCCTTTTTCATTAATTGCCTTGCTCATATTCTAGGTTGTTGCACACATGATGCCTGATCTTCCAAATGTTGGAGTTGAAAGAGATTTGGAAAGTTTTCGAGAATTCTTTGAAAACCCTGCTTTTAGGGCAGATGGCCTTAAAATCTACCCAACACTCGTAATCCGTGGGACTGGTCTCTACGAGTTGTGGAAAACTGGCAGGTACAATTTATGTTGGAATGTCTTGCCAAATTCCATCCTTTCATAGAAATGCATGCAAATTGTCCAAGTCTTCTCTGTTGTAGTTATTTGTCCTGCAAATTGAGCGCAAATTGAACTAGGGATCATTGTTGCATGTTGACTTGTGGTTCATTTTTCTTTTGACTTTTGATAGCGATTTTTATTTGGTATTAGAAAAAGGGTAATTTTCTTCCAAGGAGCATGTCCATTCTTGGTAATTGTCATCCCACCATCCCTAGTGTCAAGACTAGGCACTGCTCGAGTTTTGGGATGGGATGAGTTAGCAGTGGACCAGGATGGGATGCGACATCCACCATCTTGAGTGTTGGGATGCGACATCCACCATCTTGAGTGTTGGGATGCATGGTGTCCAAGTTCCATGGAAAATAGGGGCAGCTCTTGTCCCTACAATTTTTAAAACCTTGATTGAACTAGTCACTTTGTAAACTATCTAGCAATAATATTCGACTAATATACTTGCTTATTTGTTGCAGGTATAGAAATTACCCACCAGAGCTCTTGGTAGACATTGTTGCCAGGATTCTTTCCATGGTACCACCATGGACACGTGTTTATAGAGTCCAAAGGGATATTCCTATGCCCCTCGTTACTTCAGGAGTTGAAAAGGGAAATCTCCGTGAGCTTGCTTTGGCTCGCATGGAAGATTTAGGCTTAAAATGTCGTGATGTTAGAACACGTGAAGCTGGGATTCAGGTCTTTAGATGTTAATAATCTCTTGCTGTTATTGCTGAAGATATGAGCTCTATACCTCGTTTGATTTTTTCTCTTTCCTTTGTGAACTATTTTCAGGACATTCACCATAAAATCAAGCCAGAAGAGGTAGAGCTAGTGCGGCGTGACTATGTAGCAAATGAGGGTTGGGAGACCTTTCTCTCATACGAAGATACACGTCAGGTAGGAACTTAAATAGTACAATGAAATTTTATTTTTGCGTAGATTTCTCTTAAAGTATGAACTACTAAGCCAAGGCATTGTTTATATCAAAAAAAGTCGGAGCATTTTTCTATTTTAGCTACATAAACTTGAAATTATATTATTTATTTTTGAGAATTCAAGCATTTTTGCAGCATATTATATACTGGAGTTTCTACTTGACTAACATTTGGTTATATGACCTTTCTGGTGCTTTGTCATGGTGCTAATCATTGTACAATTATTTTATTTGTAAAATGATTCTTGAACCTTTGAATATTAGATCTCTATCATTAGTAAACCTCAAGCCTTCCAAAATGCTTCATGTGGTCTATCATGTTTTTAGTACTTTGAAATGGTTGAATATATGGTAATTGTTTTTCCCAAATTCTTATGGTTATAGTTTTTATTTGTTTGTGGTACCTAACCCATAATGTTACGTATCGGGTTGGTAGGGTAACGTATCGTACTGACAATGGTATGCCACAAGGTGTTAGTCAGTTATTGGCTTCACCAGTTTAGGGTTTCACACAAATTTTAAGAGAGAGGTTTTACCAAGAGTGAGGGGGAAAGAGGCAATGAGGTTGGCATGCTACCGATTGCTAGGATTAGGAGATCAAGGGCGTCGAGTGCAACTAGGGATGCAGAGGCAAGTTCAGTGGGGGTTGTTGCTGGTGTTCTAAGCCATCAAAGGCCATCGAGGCAAGGTGTTCGTCAATGGTGAGGCTTGCTGTGGAGCTATCAGATTCAAGTTGCATTTAGGGAATTCAAGGAGAGGGAGAGAGATGAGAGAAATGGGATAGGCTAAGGTATTGGGATTAAGACAAAAGAAGGGAGGGGAGTTTTAAGATGTGGCACTAGGTAGGCACAGGCGAATTGGGTCAATACCCTACCTGAAATTGGTTGAGCGGTTGAACCAGTCAGTTTGGACCGACATTTTTGACTGGTTCTGGATTTGCCCATGCAAAATTGACCCGATTCCATGCCAATTCGGTATGATATGTCCCAAATTGAGCAGTTCAGGTCAGTTACATAGACCTTGCTTTTGACATTATGACACTTTGTCAAGAAGGAACTAGTAGTAATTTATCATGCTTTAGGTTTTGAAATAGAAATCATACTATCATTATTAACTTGAAGTTTGGCAACTAGATGCATGTTTGTTTGTAGAAAGCTAGATATATGTTGTTAAGATGATACATTGACAGACTATACAAGTGTGTATGGTGAGAAAATAGGGGAGTTACACAAGCTGAAGTTGCGAGACCATGGATTTCAATAATCACTGTATGGCATGTTCAGCATCCTTAATGATTTACTAACTGGAAGAAGTTATTAAAAAATATAGTTATCTAATATGACACTTTATGCTCATCACTATGCCAACAACCGCTATCTGCATGATGCAAATATAATTGCTTAACATACTGCTACAATTACAAGTAGCATAAAATTGCTAATATTTTTTTGCTTAAACTAGCAGTTCTCATGAAGCAAACAATCAAAGGATCATGTGATGAATGGAAGCATTTTATATATTGAACAAAAAAGAAGATAAGAATCTAACAATGAACGGAAATAGCATTCTAAAGAAAAGTTTCATGTGCAAGAGTGTCAGGAACTGTATGAAATGAGCACTTGATATGCCCTTTAATGGATGTGGAAAGAGTTTATGAATGTGTTTGAATGCCAAGCATCTGGACCATTTAATTGAAGTTTTCGAATCAAATACCTTTTGGTTCTGATATTTCTCCAACCTGGTTGAAAGAAGGAAATTATATAACATAAATTGCTTCACCATTTTTTGGTATGAAATCATGTCTACTACTCAACAAAGTTTTTTTATGCTGACAGCTTATTAGAAGACTGACATGTTCAGGGTGAAATGTTCAAATAAATATGCTTGGTCATATAAACTCTTTTAAAATATGATTAATACTAACAAAAATTGCAGGAGTCATTTAATCCGAATCCTCATTCTTATCCCACAAATCCCCCCTCCCAACTTCCATTCCTTTCCCTGGCCGAGAAACCTGCTATAGTGGTGGTAGTAGACTTCAGGCTGGGGTTGCAGACACAAACGGAGCAACAAAGGTAGACGACTATCGGTATGAGGAGCATGATCTACTTTGGCTTGAGTTTGGTGGGTTTTGGTTGTGGCAGGTCAGGTTGGTGGCTGATTTGATTTAGTTAGATGTAAATTAAATTAGGATGTCTAAGTAGGAATGAGATGAAGCTGATGGTAAGTTCCTACATTGGATGGCTTTTATGTGACAGTAAAATTTCAAGACAGTAAAAGTTGATGGAAACTTTCCTATATCTGTCCTAGTTGCAAAAGAATATCAAATAATTAACTGAACTACCTTTATGTACTATGTTTTAGCTTCTTTGAGACTTCCTTTTATAGTTATTCAATTTTTTCCTTTGCAACCTACCACATAATTTCTAAATTTCTTAATATTATCTTCTCAAGAGGCAACATAAATGGTAGAAGTGGAAGGATGAGTTGTGATCTTTAGAAGGACAAAGAGACAATGGATGCTAAATGGTAGGATATGGGCTGGGTTTAGACAGGTTCTTAGAAAATGAAAGCTAAATGGGCCAGCAAGCCGGATTCCTACAGGATTTTCAGTCCAACCCTGTAGGAATATCGAAACAGGCCCTTATTCAACAATTGGTGCCATTAAGTTTTACCTCCTATTGCACATGGAATTTTGAGATGTTGGCTTGAGATAGTTCAAGTTGGCTTCTTCAAGGATGTTGTGAGTTCTTACAATTGTAGCGGACGCCATTCTATAAATTCTAGAGATGTCTTCAGCAAATCTCTGTAGCTCAAAAGAAGAATAACGAGCCTAAGTAGTTTAATAAACACTTGTCTTTCAGTTAATCCTTTTCCTTTAGTGTGAATGTCAGTTGCAGTTTGGATGTTCATTATGTGAAAGTAGTAAAAATAATTTTTTCTTTAAAATTGTAAATAGGTGAGCCTTGATTTGTTCTTTTCCCCTTCTTTCTTTTCAATGATTCTGTTAATCTTGTCCAAATGAATTAACAAGCTTTAGATTCATGATCTATCTTTAAGAGTTGACATATGTGGGGAAACAAGTTACATAAACCACCCCCACTCTCACATAATGGAAGGGGCGTGGGCGCTAAAAGTTATGCTTAAGGTTGGTGCAGCAACTGAAACAAGGGTTTTATTTTATATTTTCTATTAGTTCTTGAAATATTGCATATTAATCTCTTAATTCTCTGAATTTGCATATTAATCCTTGAAATCTGCTCCATTATGCATATAAGTCGTTATGCTTGTTTTTTCGGCCAAAGTGTGGTTAAAGGGTTACAAATTTTGCAAGACAAAAACGCTGTTTAAGTGGGCTAAAGCTATCAGAGATAAGGGATCTAGGGTTTTTTGAAGTCTCTTCTTCTCCTTCTCATTTGCTCTATTACTCTCCATCCTGTTGTCCACCTTGAGCTTGGAGTTGTGTGGCTCTAGGGGTTGCACCACCAAGGTCTGCATCATGTTTGTCACTTCACATGAGAGTTGTGATTTCAATCCAAACAAGTTTTTTAAGATTCAATGCGTAAAAGAAGGAAAACACAAATAAAAATGCAAAGCTCAAAGTAGTGAAAACCCAAAGAACACTAACTATGAAGCAAGAGAAAGTTTACCAATTTCTCTGCTCCTCGGTAGAACTAACATGGGGGTTTCACCTAAGGAGATAAAGGTCACTCTCTCCTCCAAGGTTGTCACAGGTGGCTGCCTAGGGATCCCGCTTGGGTGCTTGGACAGCCCCCGCCTAGGCCTTTGGTGCTTTCCAAGCCTTCAAACAAGATGGTCACCCAAGTGCCTTGTTTGGTGGGGCACCTCACCACCTAGGGCCACCTTGTCTCAGGCAGGCACCTGGCTCATTGATTTGTTGAAGGCATAAAATTTTTTAACGAGTTTTCTCCTTAAATATTTAGTTCAAGGGAGAGAAGTCGATTCCGTCTACGATCTGGTCCCTTAGATACTAATCGATGCTTGAGCATGTTGTGCTTGTAAGAAGGTTTAAGTACTTTAAATCACTTCACAAAATGTTACTAAGTAAACTAGAGTAAATAGGTCAAATCATTCTTAAATAAATAAAGTAGTGTACAGTGTTACTGTTTAATAATATGATCCTTGATGTGCTTTCTATGAACTATATATCCATTCTGAACGAAAACGTACAATTTATGCTAATTTTTTAGCCTTTTTTTTTGAAACTTAAGTGCCTGCTTGGCCTCCTAGTCATTCCTCCTAGTCCTTTAAAAGGGCCAACAAGTATGACTGCCAAGGCGATTTGACGGCCTTGCTCTTCTCAAATTGGCCTTTAACTTGCTCAAATAACTACATGATGGAACATTGGAGAAGGTTGGGAGATGAAATCACTCCCAACTGTAATATTTTTGACAATTGGGGGGAGGTTCAAAATTGGGAGATCAGCAACCAGTGAGGGAGAATGAAGATCAGAAAGCATAAAACCTATTGAGCCATCCTACTAAGGGCAAAATGATCAAGCTAATAGAAACTTTTGGTAAATCAACACTGTTATATGAATAGAATATTTTGTTCACCTCTGGCTAAGCAAACCCGAGGGACTTATATGCAAAGACTAATGTAATTTCAGGGATTAGGATTCATATACCAATTTAGAGAATCAAAGCGTTAATATGCAATATGAAAGATCTTCGAGAGAGAGTGTGCTTGTTTTTGGGGTTAGGTGACTTGACAAAAACTATCATAATAATGAATGAAAGTCAAAGAAATAACAACCATAATAAATTTATTTAGATTATCTAAAAAATGGAGCAAGTGAGCAATTGCATATTTCATAATCTTATGCAATTTGCCAAAGTATCATGATTGGATTGAGAATCTGTTTAGGCAAATAATGTCATGTTTTGATCTATTTTATTATGGAAACAATAAACATCTAACAAAAATGAACTTAAAAAATTAAAAACAAGGTCATTTATTCTGGTGTTTGCTTCCGATTGGTCTTTTTGAAATTAAGAAATAATTTGTCTGAAACTTAAACCATGCTTTGGAGAGAATGATATTGTTGACATATATGCTACTATCATCTGTGACAAGGAAAAGTTGTTCATCTAGGTTGAGCTCATGCCCCAAATATGGTGACATGGGGAGGGTCTATATGTCCATATGCACAGATATAGACTATTGCTAGTGCTGTAGTGTTGTTATATGGCATTGATGCATGTTAAACAGGCACACTAGGCACTGCAACATGGATACGTTTTAAGTAATTGTGCAAGACACTGCAACGTGGGCACTATTTAGCGCATGTCCAGCAAATCTTGTAGGATTACTTAGGTATGTATAGATATATATAAGTATCTAAGTGTCATAGCGTTGCTATACGACATGGACACATGTTAACCAAGCATGCTAGACACTGACATGGCCATGCTTCATGCACATCCATTAAAGTCATTGGATTACAAGGACTGTCAATCATCGGGTCACTAACATAAGCTGTGATGAAAGGAATGAAATAGACTGGATTGGCTATGTTGAAATACCATATCCTTTTATGCAAAATATATGTGGTTGATAATATGAAAACTTAAGAAAATCAGCTGTAAGTTGATAGATTTTCTTTTTCTCATTGTCTATCTACATGTTCTCCTTTTACACTGTCTTTTCTATATTGAAGGCATCAAAACTCAATTTTTGTTCACACAGATCCTATGGCCTGAAGCTAAAGATGATCTTGTTCTTAGTGCAATATTGTTAGTAGGCTTGGGTATGATAGACATATGGATAATGATTTGTATTAGATTTCTGATGAGAAGTTTCACCTGTGTGTGTGTGTGTGTGGCTTTCATTCTTGGAGTTACATTACTCTGAGGTGTGCTAATATCTTTCTGGCTGGTAAATTATGTTTACTTATATTTATGGTTTAGGTCTAGTTGCTTTTATCCTTGTGTTACTTAAGTTCTGAGAAGTATGGGTTTGGACTGCAATGTGTCTAATAAATCTTTGCATCGGTAACAGGATATTCTTGTTGGACTTCTACGCTTGCGTAAATGTGGCCGCAACACAACATGCCCTGAACTTATGGGGAGGTGCTCAATTGTTCGTGAACTTCATGTATATGGAACTGCAGTTCCTGTGCATGGACGTGATGCTGACAAACTGCAGCACCAGGTGACTGCAATGTTTGATTCATGCTGTATATTCTAGAATTAATAACAAACGGGCACTTGCAATGCACATTTGAGGGGAGACTTTATGATTATAATTTAAAAAAAAAAAATGCATTCCATGCAAATTATAGAAAAATAATGTATTCGAATAAGAATTATATTAAATTGATTTTTGAGAGTGGGGAGGGGGGGTAGAGAGTGAGAGAGGAGAATCTTTAGAGGAAATATTTCCATAAAGCTATGGAAGATTCTAATTTGAATAACTCAAATAATCAATGGTTTAATTGGTCTGTTATTGGGGAGAAATTATTTGAGCAGTAAAAATAGGAAAGACTAATAGAAGAAAGATAGCTAATATCATCAGAATGACCCTCGAGAAGTGAATTCAGGCATTCCTTGACCACATGCAGAATCAACTTCTTGCCTCCACAATCCATTTTCATTGGTTTCTATCACACTTCAGTAGCAATCTTTTGTGCCAAGAGTTGAACTACCATATCTATAATTTAGTTGAAGTATATAACCGCCTCACAGACAGAAATTAAGCTTTTACATGACGGCACGTGCTTTATGATGTCTGCTTACAAAATGAGTTTGCTTGTTTCTCGTCATGCAGGGTTATGGCACACTTCTGATGGAAGAAGCAGAGAGAATTGCTAGGAGGGAGCACCGGTCTACAAAATTAGCTGTAATTTCAGGTGTTGGGACCCGTCATTACTACAGAAAATTGGGCTATGAACTTGAAGGACCGTACATGGTGAAATATTTAATGTGACATGAGTAGGAAATTTAGTGTTCTTTCGCTAGTCCATGTTGGTTGAGAGACTTCAAATCATCTGCAATTTTGTAAAAACCATTAGGGTAGCTATTCTGTATGTATGCATATCCAAAATTTGGAACACAGTGTGTTATAATTTAAATGCTTTATCAGAAGTTTCATATCTGGTAATAGTTCAGCTAGGAGAGATTCCAAACACAGCAAAAATGTGGAATTTGTGCCTTTTGATGTGGCTTAGGACATGAAAACTTCATAAAGTAAAATTTAAATGGAAAAGAGAATGTTCTTGCTTTTTGGATTCCAAGTAATGCTCTTGTTCTTTTAAATTTTGCCTCCAGTCTTTCTCCTAGTATAAACTGTTGGGGAAAAACGGGTTGCCCTGAAGTATCTGAACGTGTCGTCGGCACATGACCGAGGCGCACGACTCGGAAGCGCCCGACCTGGGAGTGCCTGATCTCAGTATCGTCGACGATGCTACGACGTATCAGGGGCCATGCCTTGAGCGACTATCAACAATTAATGTGCATTGCCCCTGCAGACCTCCAGCTTACTCAATAATTAATGCGCATGACTCCTGCATACCTCCAGCTTACTCAACAATTAATGTGCATGGCTCTTGTAGGCCTCCGGCTTACTCCAAATCTTAGGCCATATACGGTAACTCATTAATGCACATGATCATGCGGAATCATGACGGTAACTCGATCAGTCACATCTCAGGTAGCTCTGTGTTCACTTATAAAAGGAAAACTTTCCTTCCGGGAGGGGGGCTCCTTCTTCTCCCCACTGATCCCCAGAATTTATATTCTGGTTATTCTCCTCCTTAGCCTCCTCTGACTTAAGCATCGGAGGGCCGACGCCGGAAATCCCGGCCACCGGCTTCTTTGCAGGTCCCCCGGAGGATGTAGTTCGCCGCAAAGTCGTCTCCCACCGCGCCATCCGCCGTCTCATAATCGGAGCTCCTCCTCCTCAGCCGAGTGGTCACCCCCGTGTCCACTTTCCAGCAACAGTTGGTGCTAGAGGAAGGGCCCGAGTTGTGGCCATGAAGTTGAGAAGCAAAGGAGCCTCCAACGC
>JAOXJJ010000263.1:11535963-11562835 GCA_025769935.1 Phoenix roebelenii | reverse complement strand
AGAGAGACAAACATAAATTTGCAAAAAGAAAATTTTTCATTGATGAAAGCCCGAAGGCTAAGTACAAAATTGAGGTTCGGCCGTACAATGAGTTCGAAGGCCGACCTTGCTTACAAAAAAGGAGAACAAAATGAAAAGACGAAAAGGAGGAAAACAAAAAAGAGGCTAAGTCCTAAGGGGCTGCAGCTCCACTGGCGTCGACCTCGGGGTCGTCCACGACGATCACATGAAGGTCCTCAGCATGAGTCGGTTCGGGACCTTCCGCGACAATCTCGGATGGGGCTGCCTCGGAAACCCCCTCGGCATCTTCCTCGGGAGGGGCCTCTCAAGCCACCTGCTCGGTAACGCCGACTTCAGCCTCGGCGTCCTCCTCCTCGGCCTCAAATGTCGTGGGAAGATCGAACTCGCTCTCCTCGCCAACCTCCGATCTTGGCCGAATACCCAAGAGGTCGAGCTGGGGGCAGAACCGCACCATCTGCCTCCAAAAGTTATCGAAGCTCCGGAGGAACCCGTCCACGGTCTTCTCCTCCAACATGTCGCGGAACTCTTCCGATTCTTTGAAGAACTCCACTGCGTTTTGGGTCTGCTCGAGCGCCCTCTTCTCTTGAGCCTCAAGCTGCTCAACCTTTAGACGGAGAACCCCGCCCTCGTACTTGTGGCCGGCGGCCTCGGTGCGGGCCTCGGCCAAACGCGCCTCAAAGGCGCGCAACTCTGACCTCGCTAGAGTGTGCGCAGCCTTTCCTCCTCGAGCTCGTTGAGGGCCAATCGCCGCCCGGCCTCAGCAGCCTCCACCCGCGCGATGGCTTCCGCACGTGCGGCCTCGGAGTCGGCGAGCCTTTTCTCCGCCGTCTCCAGCTGCTTGTGGAACCTCCGAGCTTCGTTCTGGCATTCAGAGGCTATGAATACCAGGGTATCGATCTCGTGGATATACTGCAGGAAAAAATGACGATAAGTAAAAGTGAAGCAAAGATTAACAACTGAAATAAAAACAGTTACTTACCCGAACAACGTTACAGTAGGTCTGGTCGACCAAGTTGCTGAGCTCGACAGCCTCGAACTCAGCCCGATCGGTCGGGAGCAACGCGCGGGGAAATATCTCGCGCACGGCGTCGCCATCTCGGAGGGCCGAGCTGCCCTCACGAATTGGGGACTCCGGGTTATTAGTCCCCCTCTCGGAGTGATGCCCACCTCCCGACGAGCTCGGCCTGTCCGAGCTCGGAACCTCGGATGCCTTGCTCGGCTGGAGGCCCGAGCGCCGCAAGCGGATGACCGGCCGACCTGGCCGCTGAGAAATGGGGGTGGGGCAGGCAGGGACGCCGAGCCCGCCGCCCCCTTGAACCCGAGCTCGCCTGCTCGGTAGCCGGGGCCTCTGTCCGAACGGACCTGGAAGGTCCGGCCCCGGAGTCCCTTGCCTCAGCAGGGGCAGAAGTGGAGGCCGACTTGGCCTTCTTCCTAGGCTCGGGAAGAGCACCGCCAGCTTCCGCCACTCTCCTCTTCAACCGAGCGAAGAGCGCAGTGTTGCTAGTCGACATGTGGGGAACGTCTGAAAAGAGGAAAAGTTTCTAAGTGTTAGATTAGCATCGAGAAGAGAAGAAAAGCAGTAAATAAAATCAAAAACAACAAAATGAAGAAGGAGCAGTGCGACTGCTCTTACCCTCGGGGCGCGCTGAGCTCAAACCGACATTCACCAAGGCCTCCTTGTTCAGAAGGCTGGTCAGAACGATCTCGCCCCCGAGGCTGCGCAGAGCGTCGAACGCCCTCTGCTCGTCCGCCGAGAGCTCGGTGAGCCGGTTAAGGGCCTTCAGCCAGAGATGCCCCCATCTTGGGTCAAATCCCCACGAGAGCTCGAAAGAAAGAAAGAAAAATTTTTCCTTCCACTCATGAATAGAGGAAGGGGCACCTTAGAAGAGCAACATACCATCCCGAAAGGTAAAGTAAAGCCACTCCCCATCCGCCGGGTTCGACTTCAACAAGAAGCACCGGTGGAAAATACTCACCAGGGTTGGTATCCCGTGCGCAAGGCAGAGAGATACGAACTCGATGATGGTCCTCCACGAGTTTGGAGCGAGTTGTGCTGGGACGAGCCAATACTCCACCAGCAACTCATTCACGAACTCGTAAAGAGGGAACCGCAGGCCGGCCTAGAGTGTCTCGACGTACTCTCCGATCCAACTTGGAGGAGGTCTCGTTACCCGATCCTCCGGCCCTGCGAGTTCGAGACGAAACCCAGCCGAAAGAAAAACTGGGAACAAACCAACTCTAGTTCCTCTCCGATCAGGGAAGACCCGACCTCACCGGGACCACGACCCATCTCAGAGAGGGAAAAGCGAAGGAAAAGACAAAGAATGAAGGGAGAACGGAGAAGAAAAAAAATGGAAGGAAAAAGAAGGGTCCCCCGAGCTAACGTGGGATAACTCAGTACCTACTGTGGGGTCGTCGAAAATCGCCCTAACTCACCGCCAGGAAGCCTTGGTCGCGACTGAGGAAGAAGGAAAGGAACGAGAGGAAAAAGGAAGAAACGGTAACAGCCAAACGAGACCTTTCTAGGGATAACTCAGGGGGTTTATATAGAACCTCCTGACGGTCCAGATCGGCGGGTCCAAATCCCGCCCTCCGCCCAGATTTCGCCACGTGTCAGCCCCAAGGATCGAAGCAACACATTTAATATGGATCAGCACCTCATATACGGAATCGAGGTGGCGTCCCATCAGATCTCGGAGCTCCATCATGAGCCCACGATGCGAAGCAGCCTCAGAACACGAGAAGGCATCACCTCGTCTCCTCTCATTAAAAGTGCCCCCGAAGCGCGCAAGACGTCGGAATAATTTAAAGCTCCCCAGCCCCCCATTAACGCAATAAATGCAACTACTTCCTTCGCCCGAGCTCGCGAGCGGCTCGGACTCGGAAGTCGGGGGCTAGTGTTGGGGGGAAAACGGGTTGCCCTGAAGTACCTGAACGCGTCATCGGCACATGACCGAGGCGCACGACTCGGGAGCGCCCGACCTGGGAGCGTCCGACCTGGAAGTACCCGACCTAGAAGTGCCCGACTTGGGAGTGCCCGATCTCAGTATCGCCAACCATGCTATGACGCTACGATGTATCAGGAGCCATGCCCTGAGCAACTGTCAACACTTAATGCGCATGACCCCTGCAGACCTCCAGCTTACTCAACAATTAATGCGCATGGCTCCTGCAGACCTCCAGCTTACTCAACAATTAATGCGCATGGCTTCTGCAGACCTCCGGCTTACTCCAAACCTCAGGCCATATACGGCAACTCATTAATGCACACGATCATGCGGAATCATGATGGTAACCCGATCAGTCACATCTTAGGTAACTCTGTGTTCACTTATAAAAGAAAAACTTTCCTCCCGGGAGGGGGCTCCTTCTTCTCCCCGCTGATCCTCAGGATTTATATTCTGGTTATTCTCCTCCTTAGCCCCCTCTGACTTAAGCATCGGAGGGCCGGCGTCGGAAACCCCGGCCACCAGCTTCTTTGCAGGTCCTCCGGAGGACGCAGTTTGCCGCCGGAGTCGTCTCCCACCGCGCCGTCCGCCGTCCCACGACCGGAGCTCCTCCTCCTCAGCCGAGCGGTCACCCCCGGATCCACTTTCCAGCAACATAAACCAACAACAATACAACGCACTCTCTTCTGTTGGCCTTTTTTTTCCCTACTTTCTTCAGAGATGGTCACCAAAGGATGTCTTTTTTATCATAAAAGTGATTGTAATTTTGAAGCCACTGAAAATATCACCATTAAAGGAGGATCTACACAAAGGATGGCTCACAGCTACCCATGAGATGGAATGTAAAGATCTGATGCAGAAACATGGAATCTGAAGATTCAAATGCTGATGATGACAATACAAACCCAACTTCTACTAGATAAGCATGCACTGTTGTAGACGGATCGGTTGCATTGTCTTCATAAACTGCAACAAGAACTGCCAGTGACCAAATCATGGCAACCACTTTTGATTTATATGTAACAATTTTCATCTTTTTGGGTCGGGAGTATCTACATCATTTGTCATTATGATATATGTATTATATAGGAATATCGCTTTATTGTATTTAAGCATTCATTTGTTGTTTTGATGAATCTTATTCAGAATGATCTCCTGTTTATTAATTATTTATTCACTAAAATTAGAGTTTGTAAAGTTATATATTAAGAATGTATCAATTATTTATTTAATTTGGCATTCTTTAGTCTCATCTGAAAACTTTTAGTAAGTTTATAATTTATTATCAATTATTAGGTTTGTAGGTAACTATTAACTCGATCTATTCCATCCCATGCAAAATCTAAATATTTTGAGTTAGATCCAAGTCATGGTTGACCATGAGTCCATGACACAACCTAGTAGGCCAATGGACTGGGTCTGGTTTGGATTTGTTAAGTCAGGTTGAAGGTGGTTCAGTAGGCCCATGTAGTGTATATTCTTCGTTCCTTCCTCCCTCATGCCTATCACAGGATGGGATTCCATGGCTCTGCTCCTTCTCCCTGGTTAGCTCCAAGAGCCTCTATATTCTAACAAAAAAATGAAAAAAGAAAGCTTCACTTTTCTATCCTTGTAGAAGTTCTGTAACAGCAAAATGCAGGACTTGATGACAAGTCAGTATGGCCAAAAATCTCTTGAGGAAAATGTATGGACCCAGATCATCTTAACTAGTTACCTATTAAATTGTTTGCAGATTAAATAGAGTAGAACCTTAATCAAAACGATGTCGATCTAAATTTTTTTTTTGTTTGTTGAGTTAAAATCTGGCTTTTAACCCTTGAATTAGGTAGGTATAAGGTCAGCACTTGTAAAGGAGAATTTAATCACAGTTGACCCTCTATGATTAATTGAAGCCAAGAAAATATATAGATCAACCTAACTAGTTAATTAAAGGGGGAAAAAAAAGAATATATAGATGTCCCAAAGAAAATGAGTAATAATTTGTAGATCAAAATAAGCTAGAATCCTAGGGTGCAAACTAGTACAATTTGGTTAATTCATGGGGATAATGGAAGTTAAAGTCATCTATCCTAGACTACATGGGCAATAACACTTTTAAGGCAGTGCTTGGCACTGCTCTGATCCAGGTTCTCCTATACTTTTATTAGTTCAAAAAAATCCAATTTCCTATTTTTTTCTCTATCTTTAAATATTTTACAAAAAGGTTATCTTAGGAAGTTAAGAGAGTTGATAAGCTCAAGCCTCCTGCATACTTATGCTGTGCCAGGAAGGAGCGAAGCTAAGCCAGGGAGCTTTAAAAACATCAACCCTACAATAACTGAGCATCAATATTACTGTCTTTATTAGTGAGCATTGCTATTCAGAGACGATATGCTTGAGCATTTTTATCAATTATTCCATAACTTTGCCTCCAAAAAAAAATAAATAAACTTAAGCCTAACGAGAGGCCAAAGGCTTAACAATCTGACTTGCCAAAATGGAGCATGTTGCAAACACTAATTCAATTGGCATCATGCATTTGCAAAGAGCTTAAAAACCACATCTCACGTAGAACTTTTGCAAAGAGCTTAAAAACGGCATCTCACGTAGAACTTTTCCTTGATCCATGAAAACAGTTGTAAAAAGCCTTGAAGCTTTATGAAAACAGTTGCAAAAAGCCTTGAAGCTTTTAGTGCCTCAGCGAGAAAGAAAGAAGTGACCAACTTTTTTGGAGTAGAAAATGGAAATAACTGCAAGCACTTATTTCTTCTAGCCCAATTTTTTTAAGGTGAATTACTAATTGAACCCAAAGCACTAGGGTGCGCGACAAGTTTCAATTTTGACCCGTCAATTTAAGCATCTAAACAAAATCTTATACAATGACAAAGCATGATACAAGACTCAATGTAAATGCCATTTTACATGTTAAAGGAACCTTTTTTTTTGTACTACTTATCTAAGTAATGTAGATCCTCGAAACCTTTTCTTACTCATTGTTCGTACGTGTAAACTTAGACTATGTTTAGTCACGAGATGCAAAATCCAAGGTTAGTTGCTCCTAACTTTTGCTACCATCAAAGATTTCTTTATACTTTGGTTAAGGAAAAATTGATGTTTGGTTAGGAATTGATAGGTTAACTGATTTGATCAGAAGGAAGAAAGAAATTTCTTCAACCTACTCAACTTGAATCTTTTGAAAAAAATTATAAAATAAAATAATTGGTAGTAGGATCTAGATCTCATTTTGCTTTCATTAAAAAATTATAAAACTAGTTACAAGGCCTTTTTTTATGCTATCACTTCGCCATTACATAATTCAAATTGGATTGCTTTTCTAGTTAAAGGATGTTGTAACTTTTTCAAAATAGATATAACTGGTGGAATAATCATAAAAAAAAATAGAATTATGTAAAAGATAGATTTAACCTCTATATCAAATTTCTAGTCACTTCACATAATTGTTCTCAAATTTTAACCGCCCCAATTGGAGGCTAAAATAAAGAAATTTAATATTGTAGAGCTTGAAAAGTTAATTGATTTCATTTATAAAAAAAAAAAGCATATCAAATAAATATCCTATGAGTAAATTAGAGCCTCCAAAAATTTAGCTATGATTGAGCTTTCCAATAAGTGGATCTCACTCTTCGACCTTATCTAGACCTCTCTAGGCTAGCTAGAGTATCCACATTGGCCCAATGATCCTCGTGGATCATTAACTAAAAAATGAAAGAAAGTAGGAAAAATAGAGAGAGAATAAATAAATCACCCATTTTGTGTTGAGTGAAAGTTATTTCACCTAGAATAATCTTCTCTGTCCAAAAAGTGAAGTCATTTGTTGGGACTCTAGAATAAACCTCCCTTATTTTGGAGATATCCTACAAGCAAATAGGCCTCAAATTGTTAAAATAATAACTCAATTCACTATAGTACATTAATATATAGCTTTTAAATCTATTTTATCAATAATAATGATGCCCTTCTTGAGTGTGATAATTCTTACATGACGTAAAGCATAGTCATGCTAACGACTTTTGTAGGGAAGACTTTGTAATTTATTCTTTTAGCTTAATAAGAAGATGCATCATAAAATTCTAGGGTTTAAAACTATCAATTTTCCCTCAATTATAGCTTTAACACTCCATGATAAATTCATAAAAAATTTCTTTATATTTACTTTGGTAACGCATGTAAAAAAATCTTTATACAAACATAATGAAATTAACATCAAATATTAAAATAAGCAATTGAATATCCATTATTCAATATAATAAAACTTTAAAATGTGATAATTCTAATGTTTGACTATTTATATTTTATGAAAATCCTCATGGCATCATAAATAATTAGAATATTTATAAATTTAAATTATTTTACTTAATGTTTTTTTTACAATAATAAGTTTAATATAAAAATTAATAATTTTCGCCCACTATTTTAGTCATTCATTAAAGTATGGCCTAAACATACCATAAATATTTAATTCTTCTCTTATCTTTCATGTACAATTGATTAATATCTACAATTCTAATTTTATTTGTTATTGATTATTTCATGTTACATAGCTATAAAATCATAATTTAATGGCACAATGTAGCATGAAAAGAAAACATGGAAATATTTCAAAGAGTTGTATGGTTTCTATTTCTCTCTCTCTAGGTAAGTTCCTTTAAGAAATTTTTTAAGGTATTAATCATTCATTATGGGGGATAAGGAGAAGCAAAAAAGAAAGAAGTCCTATCAATTTTTCAATAGGAAATTCCTATTAAGAGAATGGCGACTTATGCAGCTAATACTTTATAAACTATGGTGTCGAAACTTCTATTGACTATTCACACATTTTATTTTCTGATTCATAAGATATATTTTCTCAAGATTAGTTAAAATAAAATCCAGTTTTACCCAAAAAAAAAAGAAACAAGAAAGAAGAAGTCCTTACATCTTGTTCATCTAGTAACTACCTCAGTTATTTTTGAAAACTACCATAGACTTTTCCGAAAGCCAGGGGCAGCTCAATACATTCTGGGGCCTAAAGCGAATCCAATGTACATAGCCTCTTTTTTTTAATAATAATTTTTTTAATAAATATAAAATACTTAAAAAATATATAAAAATAGATAGCTATCAAGTACACTATTTCAATAAAGATACGAATCTAACAAAGTTAGACAAGAGGCCTTTTCAATTTAATATAATTCTTAAATAGAAGCATATAAAAGTAATTACTCTAAGGATCATGAAACTAATTAAATAACTGAGATAATGCTTGGCAATACTGTTTACCATGTCAAACAAGAGCCGAATAGGAAAAAGTCATCCCATGGCACTTCATGGTCAAGTAAAGAAAAGAATTGGTCCATAAAGGAACATGGGGAAAGTAGGGTTATTATGGGAAAATCACTCGATCTAATTAATAAAAATCCCATCCCACCATCTCCCCTTCAAGTGAGTACCCAAGCAGCAAATGCAACATCACGGCACCGCAGCCATTCAACCCCCTCCCTCCTTTTCTCTCTCTACCACCCAAGAGGGGAGAAGAAACCGAGAGGAGAAAACTAAAAGAATCTCCACCCTCCAAGAAGTTCATCTCCAATCCCCCTATCTTTCTTCCGGATGGCCCAGCTGGATCAGGAGTAATGTGAGGGAAGGAAAACCAAGACCAAAACCAAAAAGGAGAAGGGATGAAAGATAAGAGTGGCTTCAGGCATTTATCAAGCCAACCAAATCCCTCCTCTCTCTCTCTCCCCCCCATCCAAAACAAAACTGATGTCCCCAACTTCCCAAATTGCCCCTCTACAGGCCGGGAAACTCTCCACCGATGGAGGGGAAAGACTGGTATATATGGGGCCTTTGCTTCCTTTTGGTCGGCTTCCCAAGGCCTTCCATTGGCCCAGGGTCTTAGGCGACCGCTTCGGTCGCCTAGGGCTCGAGCCGGCCCTGCCAAAAGCAAACCAAACTTCATTTGATTTTAAGAGTGCCATAGATGGATTGAATTGGACATTGAATTTTTAGCCCACATATATTTTATGGTTGAATTGGTTTGGCCTTGAGACAAATAGTGAAAGATTCAACCCTGGACCCAAATAAAATAAAATAAAAAAAAAGTGGAGCCTAAAATTCAGACTTAACAGAACTCATGACCTCATATGGGTTTGCTTGTCATTAAGTCTTATATTATTGTCTGGTCTGGGTTGCGGATCTGACAGCAACTTCCGAGAATATTACGTCCTCCACCAATATAAGCAAAGTCCTCGGGGCCAAAGGTAAAGGGTTTTATTTAGGCTAAGATTGCCGCTGTTATTAACCCGTTTTGTTCTAGTTATAAGATATTTAAATGCTTAGGTCTACGTTGTTCCCCCCCATGCTCTTCCACTCCCCTCTTCTCAAAAAAGCCAGAAACCTCATGCCTGTACTTGGCTTCCCCAACCCACTGCCACGCCCACCAACTGTTTGTAAATTTTCCTCTTCAACCGATATCCCGACACCGCCGCCGCCCACCTCCGCCTACGTCCACCTCCCGTTCTGCCGCAAGCGCTGCCACTACTGCGATTTCCCCATCATCGCCCTCGGCTCCTCCTCCTCCTCCTCCTCTCCTTCGTCATCCCATCACCGTGACGACGATCCCAGGATCGCCAATTACATCCACCTCCTCCTCCGGGAAATCGAAGCCACCAGACCAGCATGCGACAGCCAGCCACCTCTCGAGACCGTCTTCTTCGGCGGGGGCACGCCGTCCCTCGTGCCGCCGACTCTCGTCGCGTCGGTCCTCGATGCACTCCGATCGAAATTCGGCACGTGCACCGACCCGGAGATCTCCATCGAAATGGATCCGGGGAGCTTCGACAGGGGGAAGATGGAGGAACTGCTCGAGCTGGGGGTGAACAGGGTGTCGCTTGGGGTCCAGGCATTCCAGGAGGAGCTGCTGAGGGCCTGTGGGAGGGCGCATGGCTTGAAGGAGGTCTATGAAGCTATAGAGATTGTCACCGGGTGCGATGGGCTGGAGAATTGGAGCATGGACCTCATCTCCTCCTTGCCTCACCAGACACCGGAGATGTGGGAGGAGAGCTTGAGCCAAGCGGTGGATGCTCGGCCCACCCACGTCTCCGTCTACGACCTGCAGCTCGAGCAAGGCACCAACTTTGGACGACTGTAAGCAATGCTGAACTCTCTCTTGCTCGCCATTAGTTAAGTACTAGAGAAGAGTCTCATGCCAGATGTGTGGAACCTCCATTTCTAATCTTCTATAGCTCAAAAGACCATAAGTACTCCTTTTTAATCCCATATCTTCTGCAAAAATCTTGTAGAAAAAGGGTGTAGGTCATAGGATTGCATTCTTGTTTCATAATAACATCATCGACTTTGTTTTCAAATGCTTGATAGAGTTTCCTACTTAAATTTCTCTAAGTTAAAACACCAGCTCTGCATGGAGAATCTTAATTCAAAGTCATGATTTTGAATTGTAAATGTTGAGTTATTTTAACAGGTATTTAAAATTATTGGAAAGAGGAAAAATAGAAAATTGGTATGATGCAAGGCTATAAGGAGAGAAATTGTTTATTTGCAGAATTCTACTCAAATTAAGAATTCAAATGTAATAATTTAATGGTTTTTATTTTGTTTCATTTAAGAGTTACAATTTAATAGTTTTAGGATTTTATCTTTATCTCATTCCGCAATCAAACACCTTAGGTGATTTTCTTTTTTTTATGTTCGGTAGGAATACTTTATGTGATTTCATTCCACATTCAAACACCTAGGATTGTCCTCAACCATAAAAAAAAAAATCTGCAGCCGAACACCTTATGTGATTTTCTTTTTTTTTATTTTCGGTAGAAACACTTTATGTGATTTCATTCCACATTCAAACACCTAGGACTGTCCTCAACTACCAAAAAAAAAAAATCTGTAGTCGAACACCTTATGTGGTTTTCTTTTTTTATATTTTCGGTAGGAACACCATATGTGATTCCATTCTACATTCAAACACCTAGGATTGTCCTTAACCATAAAAAAAAAAAAAAAGAAAAAAAGAAAAAAAGATCATCTGCAGTCGAACACCTTATGTGATTTTTTTTTTTTTCAGTAGGAACACTTCATATGATTTCATTCCACATTCAAACACCTAGGATTGTCCTCAACCACAAAAAAAAAAGTATTGTAAAATCATAACTTGCAATATAAAGAAAATGTAAAATTCCAAAATATTATAACTTGGCACCATAGCTTAGTATTGCCAACCCTGACTGCAGGTACACTCCTGGGGAGTTCCCTCTGCCCACAGAAGCACAATCGGCCAACTTCTACCAAATGGCTTCGGAGACGCTTGCCAAGGAAGGTTACAGCCATTATGAGATCAGTAGCTACTGCAAGAATGGCTATGAGTGCAAGCACAATCTTACATACTGGCAAAGTAGATCTTTCTACGGATTTGGTCTGGGATCCGCGAGCTACATCAATGGAGTTAGGTTTTCAAGGCCAAGAAGATTGAAGGAGTATGTGGACTGGGTGCAGAAACTGCAAGATGGAATGGTAGATCGTGATGCTACTAGTGTTGGAAGCAAGGACATGGCCATGGATGTTGTGATGCTTTCTCTGAGAACAGCAAGAGGTCTAGATATGAGCAGTTTTGGAAGATCCTTTGGGAATTGTTTGGTACTCTCCTTATGCAAAACCTTCAGACCATTTGTTGAGAGTGGACATGTGGTTGCAATGGATGGTGATAGAAAATCATTGAGTTATCATGATTTCGAGCAGCAGTTGAATGATGATTATGAGATAGGGAACAAAGTTGCATTCATTAGGCTGAGTGATCCGGATGGCTTCCTCCTATCAAATGAGTTGATTTCTATTGCATTTGGGGTTATATCTCCATGAAGTCACAGCAAATTTTTGTTTAACCATCATTTTTATTTATGAAGCTCCTCAATAATTCTCAAGTATACTGCTTTTGAGACCAATGAGATTGAGCCTTTCCAATAGTTCTATTTTACCCGTTAGAAGAATACAAATAAGAGTGAATTACAAACCCACTCATGCCCTCCTCTCCCGGCGCACAATTAGAGACAAATTATCAATTAGAGACAAATTATGCTTACATCCAATCATTTGTAAAATCTATAGTTACTCTCCTAAGGTTTATTTTTATCTAACATTTTAACTCATAATTTAATAGAGCATTAGTCAAATTGTTCACCTTAAATGGAACTAAATACCATATCATAAAAAAATTTAAAATGACTTAAGTGACATATCAGCTGCCCAATAACATTAAAAAAATATGTATATCCTTCTTCCATTCAAAAGTAATTTTGACCTTTTCACATAAGAAAAACAGTTTAACTATTAACTGGATGTAAATGTACATATTACGAACAATTTGGTGCAAGTATAATAAACATGAACCTCAAGAAAATTTTTATAATTTATTCAAAAAATAACTTCTCAACTTACTATGGAGGACATTCATTCAATTACAGTAAGACCTTCAATTATCTACATTTCAAGAGCATAAATTCTTAGCAGAAAGAAAGAAAGAGCAAGATAATAACTAGGTGGTGACAAAGATATAACTTGAATATTATCAGAAAAATTGTTTGACAAAAATGGTGACAGATTTCCAGTATGTAGCACATTCTGCATTCCGAATTTCAACGGGCATTACCTGGGGCAGAATTCAGCATATCGTGATTCATGGTTCTTTAAAATTAAACGGTTTCTGTTCGGGTACATGCCGAATGCTTACAATTCTTGTCGAACATACAATTCCAAAGACGGAAGTAAGTTTTGTTGAGGCATTTCAGATTATATCATCAATGGTACAAAACTCAAGTAGTGGTCTGCACGAAGGAAATGACAATTTTGGACTCTCATTTATGAACTGCACTACTGCATTCTTGGTAGACAGGTGAAGACCCAGATAACACAAAGGGCGGACAGAACCTCTGTCAATTCAAAGCAATTTTACTAGGAGTTTGGAGGAGACTCAGTGAAGCAGCCTGCACCAGCTTAACCTGGGTGCAAGTTTTGATGCATAATGCCTTCTTCAACCCATGAACGTCATGCAAACCCATAAGCATTCAAATATACAACATGCCTGCTTCATGGACAATAAGCAATTAGCTAGGAAAATTAAGGTACTAATAAAATTATGATTGTTATAAAATCTTTATCCAAAGCACTTCTCCTTGCCATTTCTCCATAAAAATCAGTGATAAATGAAATCAAGATTGCAAATTGCAGTCAGCCTTGGAAGTTTGCTAAGTAGCTACTAAAAACTGGTGACACAGCAGAGCTCAGTAGAAAGGCCTCCTAGGCAGTGGGGTCCCATTTCTGATGCCTCACATATGTGGATATTATGTACTTGCACATAAAGCACCCGGAGCAAATAATATAAAATTAAAGTAATTCAAAAAGAAAGTGATTTTTAGTGAGGGCACAAATCATGCAGGTAGGAACCTCAAGATTCCAGCAAGCAAGAAAAAAAGTGGCATTTTCCAATGATACTCCTGACCACCCACCCCACCCTACCCTGATGAAGGCAGGATTTGATCCCCAGTCAGTGGTACAGCGACCAATATACTTGACGAGTACACAACCTGGCAACTTCTGAACGAGGGAGAAGATGCTGTGGTTATTCAGGTGTTAATACTTAGAGCACTAAGAAGTATAATGTCAACTGAAAACATGGAACTATATAATACAGTTCCTAGAAAAAATATCATTAATGCTACATGCACTAGAAAAATACCTTACATGAACCCACTATCAGATAGAAGATGAGTTTATGGCAATTATAATGATTGTCTGATACGATATACAGACACATTAAGGGGGTCTGGGGAAAATTCTGTAGGGCTAGGATAGATATGAAATGTTTGGACACTGTGACAGATGTCAAAAATGACTGCCTGCTCGAATACAGCATGCATGAATAAGGCAGGCAGAGCAGATGGATAGGCAGGAAATTACACCTGAGAGACATAAGGTATCCAAAGAAAACCAACCGAAAAGCAGGACATTGTGGAGCTCACTATAGGTATCAAAAAGGATCATTAGAGAACTCTCAGGTTCTAAATGATGGTGGGACAAATTTAGGAAAACCAACAATATAATAGTTTGATATATTCTTTACTTACAGGCTGTTTATATGTAAAGAACAAGGAATGGGAGAGAACTTTAGCAGTTTTTTAGCAAATGGATGGCCATCACTTGTGCAACCTTAGGCCCTTAAGGTTCATTTGCCTGCATAAAAGTTGATCCAGGGATCAAGTCACTCATGCAAGTCTTCCATTTTCAGATGTTGGAATGTAACTAAAGTGACTGATGTTATTTGCACATTTTACCCCCTTTATTCGTTGAAAATAAGCTTGTTGAATCCAATAGTCATGAAGAGCTTGACCTAACGTTGTTTTGGTGGACAAAGCTGTCATCTGCATAAGCTAGCTTGCATGGGTAACACATGAGCTGTGATCTTAGGATACCTCGAAGTTGGTGACATGTGACCTTTTAAAGTTACTGCATGTTGTTGAGACTTACCACCTAGGATGGCTTTGACTTGCGCATTGTTTTTGATATACGTTTCAGATCTTGAGTGCCCTTCCTCATCTCTCTGCAAAGACAAGAGGGTATCAGAGCATCATTTGGAACCATCAAGAACAGAATGTAGATGAGATCCATACCTCTGATGCAAATAAACCAAAAGATAGAACAGAGGTAACAGCATCACGGTCAATATGCAAACAGCAAGGTAAAATACGCTTGATTGCTTCTGCACAGATTAAGGGGAACGAAGAGGAGACAAAAAATGTGAGAAGACATCAAAATGAGCCACTTAGATTTTCTTTTATTCGATTGGATTAAATGGTGGGTACCAGTCAGAAATGAATATCTCTAAAAAAGAATATAGAACATTGCACTGCCAAATGAAGTTCAAGAACAGAATGAGCCAAGAATTAAAATATTGGACTTGTGACCTTTCAACAATAAAATTAGCATGTATAGTTTTGCATTGCAAATGAACTCCATGACAACGACAAGAGACTGCAATAGATGGTATTTGCTTGTTCTTACACAGCAGTCCAAACATTGGAGAAAAAAAAAAATATGACAGCATAATCAGGAAGGCTGTTACCTTGCCCCCTCTAGAGAAGGGTTTTCGCCCTCCACTGCATGTGTGAGCATCACAGAATTGCCGTAAGAAAAGTTCTGCAAGTACAATTGCATCAAACAACATGTTATAATAAGACGTATGTTGAATTGTTTAGATAGCTAAATTACCATGAAGATGGCTTGCCGTGCGACCTTGGTTAGTGGGAAAACAGCTATCTGCAAGGCTCTGAAGCAGATAAAAGATTAATAATGCAATAACCATTTTCATATAGGCTATACAATAAGCTGAATATCAGTGTAGACTAAAACAATTGATCCTAACTCTGATCAATGATGTTATCAGTGGTTCATAGGTTGCTGGATATGGCTAACGAAGGAGGTCCTATAACCAGTCATTTTACATGATTGAAGTTACATACTCATATAGGGCACTCTGTTGATTTTATGGTACTAAACATAAATGGGGACAATAAATTGGAAAGTAAATGAGTTTTACATTATTGCAGCACACAATCAATCCATCACATGATCTGCATTCATGGAAAATAGATTAATCATAATTGCATCACGAACTGGACTAAGTTGTTCATAAGTTTGAAACCTGGACAGTGGGATACTCAATATTTTATTCAGATAACTATGGTTGTATTTGGCACAATTGACAATCTTCTACTTTGGTCTTCAAATGCTTTGGTTTTGTTTCTGATATTCTAAAGAAGGAAGACATCAGGTAATGTTTCATTTTCAAAGAGAAGACACTAAAACATGTTTGGTGGTGGTGATGGTGAGGAAAACTGTAACTGGCAGTGGCACTAGTGATGGCCACAAAAGACAGTGACATAAGTACTAGTTATGGTAAAAATGACCATTCAATAGTCTGGCACTGGAGTGGGGATGCCAGCGGAGGAGGTGACCATGCTTGTGTTGGCAGTGATGGTGGGCTGCAATGGTAGCAGCAACAGCAGTACTTCCAGCAGCAGTGGAGAGGTGATGGTGGTACGAGCGAAAATTTCAGTCGTGATCATGGTTTTGGAGTGATGTGGAGAAGCACTGATGGCAACAATGGTGGGGGAGTGGCAGCTGCTTTATGTTTTGGGTTTATTTCCAAAAGTTTTGAAAGTAAAATTACCATAAACTTTGAAGATTTAGTAATTAAGGGGGAAAAACACTCACTTAAGTATCAGCATTTTTTCTGGTCCCTACTACTATTTCTGTTTTAAAAAAGCAAAAAATAATAAAAAGAAACAATTGCTAACAAACCCTAACTTACTAAATGGGCATAACAAAACTTTGTGGAAAATGCCAATGACTAATTTTCACCTGCATCTTTTAATGAATCTGGAATTTTTATTAATTTAAAAAAAAAAAACAGATTTGTATAATTATTTTATATTTCATATCTAATTCATCATGTGATCTTAACAAGAACAAGGTGTTTCGCTACGAAGCATGCATACAAATACTAGACATAGATGCAACAAGATATCATACGCCTAGAGGGCAAATCTTGGAAAAATAGGATATCAATATTGAACCTTTTGAACCCATCAATGAGTAATTATCTATTCTGCAGACCGCAATCTATACCCCACAAAGAATATCAATATCACAAACTCCTAAAAAGGACAACATTCATAAAAGAAGAAAGAAAGAAAATCTGGCTCCTTATCCCCAGATGTATCCAACAGTATCTCAAGTGTATCCATAGTATTTTTTTTAATTTTAAAAAATAGGATTTTAGAGTAAGTATCCAACACGCATTTATTAGTACCCAATACTTATTGGTTACGGACAGGGAAAACAATTCAAAGTATCCATGTGCACATTGCAAACACAACCCATTTACTTGGTTATGGTTTTCCATTGCTTCACTGCAATATGTAATTAAAAATCAGAATACTATTTCATAAGATGGTTATATTTGTTATCTATAATCATTTTCATTTTTTTCTGTTTTTCTTGTGTGCGTGAACGGTTGACTGAGAATTCAAGGATAGTTGTTTCCAGGTTTCAACTGAACTGAGTTCATAATGCCACAATCTCTAGCTGTATTTGCATGAAATGTGCTATGGAAACATAGCTTATCTCGAAATATTCATGCATAAGGTACAGCTAGCTGTCTCTGATCGTTTTTACTGCATGAATCATGAACAATAAGATTTTAAAAGACTGTTATAGATAATGAAATATGATCCTACAAAAGTAATGGAGGTAGGAAAAAACCTCACAAAGATGGCGGTTTCTAGCAGCAGCTGCAGGATTGCATTTGGTCTTGGTCTTCTTGGAGTCAGCCATCAGGTCGCAGTGCAGCGCTCCACATAGATCTGCCAAGCATCGTCCTTGACTCTGGAATAGTTAAAAGTTCACAAACTTCAATGTGTAGTTAAAATTTGTTTGAGCAACAGAAGCACGAATTTAAATGTGGCATGTTACAATCTTGATAAGATCCTAAAAATTAATCAACACACTTAGGATATGCATTATAAGAGATGAAAAATATCAATTAGTAAATCAATATATGAGGGGGTGGGAAATGCCATCATCACTTTTATGGAGTACTCGTAAGCAGTCAAGACATAAGTTGAGAAAACATGATCGAAAAGCCCAACCTCATGAGTCAAGAGACCTACTTTGGCATCAAGACACACTCGAGATTTTTCATTATTTTAGATGCATTATATAGAAAAATGAAAGCGGCATATCAACATGATTACATCATTAGGTGTTCAATAGTGAGATTGTATTCAAACAATTTTGACTACACAATAACACTTTGACCTGGCTTGGTTTCTCAAATGTTTTACAATTTCCACACTTTTATCCCAAAAACAGAAAGTTGAAAACCATAAATTCAAGGTTTGCAAACAACAAGATAAGCTTTCAAATTACCTAATATATTATTCCCTGCTCTGTTTTATTTCTCCCAAAAACTTTTTTGATATTTCGTAATTTCTCTTAACTATTTTGGCTGAAGGCAGGAACTTGAGCAATAATTGCTGAAATTCCAAACTTGGTCCACCTAATCAAAAATGCAATCAAGTTTCCAAACCTTTGCACAAACAACTAATAACCTATATACTATGAAATAACATAGCATATTGATATGTTGGTCATAAGATGCAACATATCCATGAAGAGCCACGCAGCATCACCTTATTATGGGCATAGGATAATTATTTTTAGTCTTGCCTTTTTCATTTCATCTTCTATCTTGAGTATATTGGTTATAGATCCAAAATCCAAAGAAAGTAACAGTTATAGCAAGCTGATTGATGTAAATATTTCATTATTATTCATATATTTATTTATGTTCTGAATGAAACATACGTCGTTTAGTAGATTATTGTGTCGGTTATCAAAATGTTGATCCAGGAATTTCTCTGCACGGAAGCTTTTTTTACAAAATCCACAGCGCCACTCATTTGAATCCACATGAATTTTGTGCTGCTCCTGTTCGCGGAACATGTCATTCTCAGGATGAAGTCTACACTTGCTTGAAATTTGATACTGCTCTTGATCCACAAATGGCATCAGATACTGCATCAATTATGGAAATCTTAGAATGAATTTTCAACCAAAGAAACAAATAATGTAGGCTAGGGCCCCCACTGCACCACTATGGCACTACCACAATCATACCTCCTCAATAATTTTCCAGGCAGTTCTACTTCTTTCTCTAGAACAATGCACTTCATGTTTGTGTGCAACTTCTTGCAAAAGGGATCTGAACATAAGATCAAGCAAAACATCAATCTTTTGAATAATGCATAAATATAGACACCAGGAGGACATCTGGAACAACTTCATGATCTAAAAATTCAGAGATAAACTGTCTAAACTGTTACAGTTTTTCAGGTTTCCTCATTAGAAAAGCCAAACTGATCCTAGAGAACATTGCAATCATCCCAAACTAGATGATGTCAAAGACTATAAGCATATCTTCTTAAAATAAATGCATTAAAAGATCTAAAACTTGCATAAGTTTTGTCTCAGGAAAAAAAAGGCACCCTTAACCAGGTATGTAATTATACACTGCCAATAAAAGTTTCAGTTAAATAGTACAGATCTGTACACATTTAATAAAACAACTTATTGTGAATTAATACAAAAGAAGAAACTATATGACTTTGGAAAGCACATTACCTTGCTCCAGCAGCCCCTTCAGCCTCCTGGAACATAGAAGAAAAAAATGAGGGAATCAGCAGAAAGACTAAGGAATATCAATTTGTTATATTAACATAGGCACAAGAAAAAAAACCTATCAGAATGGATAGATCACCATGACCTCAAGCATAACATAACAAAATGAAGCTACAGTACCTCGTGCAAGGTATGCTGAACCGGTACCGGAAGCCGTACCGGTCAGCGACCAGACCGGTTCAGCGGGTTCGGTACCATTTCAGTACCGGGCCCATACCGAAAGAGCCCAGCCAGAGCCAGAGAAAGAGAAGAAAAATAGCGAGTGAGAGGGGGAGGGAGGGAGAAGGAGAGGCCGCAAACTCCTGCGGAGGGCTACAGGGGCTGCTTCTCCATCCCTCCCCCACTCGTTCGTTGATTCTCTTTTTCTTCTCCGGCACCGGCATGAACCAGTTTCCACGGCGAAACCGTACCGATAAGCCACCGGACCAGTCCGGTACGGGCTGAACCGGTTGGTACAGGCCGGTTCAGCATACCATGACCTCGTGTTTATGGAAAGAAATATATTTCTTAAAAACAAAGAAAAATCTGTTTGAATATCACACTACTGATGCTAGACACTTAGTTCAACAAGGCCAATCCCAATTCATATAGCTGGTGGGTATATAAAGTAGTCCATGCAGTTAAAATTCTGGTAGCATCATTATTTTTTTAATACCTTTCTCTTTTTGGGTATAAAGAGAGAATGAGAAGGAGCTATGCAATAGTCATACCTATAGTGATTAGCCCAAATCTCAAATGATGCAAAATACATGATCGGCCATCTAGATTGAGTTTCCACACTAGCAATTACAATCCCCAACACTTAAAATAGGCTTAAAAACCAGAAAAACAAATGTATTAGTAGTTTTCTCTCACTATGCATGAGTAAGAGATCATGGCTAAAGATGTCTAGCATAAACAGAGAGAGAGAGAAAAGGAGAACAAGGAAAAGAGGGGAAAAAAATAAAGAAAGAAAGAAAACCAAAATAAGGGGAAGTTGCTTTGGCTAATTGAATCCCACTCTCTATTACCTTTCTATACACAGGTCCTATTCTGCTCCTCATTTACATCCATTAGATCTAGGTCTGAGTATGCAAGGATTAAGTGTTTAGCAATAGTGCCATGCCTTGCTGGCATTGGAAGGGTATTCATTGCGCCATGCTATGTTGTGCTAGTGCTTTGCACATTATAGCACATAAATTGACATTGCAACATACTGCAGACTGATAAGGCACCATCATGTACATACTGGTTCATGCTACCAACGACACATATATTGGGAGGTAGAAGAAAGACACAGAGAGAGAGTTAGAATGCTTCTGAGAGCATATGGTCTCAATTGCTTCCCAGTGAAAATCAGTGATGGGCATATCAAAATCAAAATTCACACCATTAATCATGATTTATATTACATAAGATGCCTTGACGCTGAAAATCATTTGTTTTGACATTCTCTTTCCCATGCATCGGACTAGAACAATATAATAGTAGGAATATAGCTTATAAGCAAAAATATATTATATGATATATAATTTACAAATCCAAACCATTGATCTTGATCTAAATATTTTTTAAAACATAGAGATACTAAATTTCAGCTGATATGGATTCTTTTTACCGGATATCAAACCACAATGTAGTATGAAACCATTAGAATCATCCATTCGCACCCATTTGATGCACAAGAAAAATACCTCGCAAATACATAATTTTTTCTCTAAACATTTTATATAACATAGACCATGATGAATGATATGGATTTTGATTTTGAGAGATCCACCATTGATTTTCCCTGGGAAGCATTTGAGGCCAAATGCTTTCAGAAGCATTCTAACCTTTTACTTGTTCATATTTTCCTTTCCTCGCTCACTTTTCTTCTCTTTTGACTCGAGTACTTGCTCTAGAACATGAATCAATTACCTTGTGCAAGTTATTGCACAAATCTTAGTCTTACTTCATATTTTTACAAGTTAAATAGATTTAATGTTAACTTTTTTTGTAAAATCAATCTTCCCAAATTGTCTCTACATCAACATTACAGCTAAAATTGGTCTAGTCTAACATAATTAAATAAAATAAGCATCTTAGTTTGTTCACAGTGAATCTTTCCATAGAATTACATATTTCCATGCTAGTATGTGTAAAATGTCAACACATAACAACACAAGAATTGTATTTAGCCAATCCTAGCCAACAAAAGCATAGCAATGACACTTCAATCCTTATTATCGTGTTGCAACTAGCTCATTCCAAGTTATTGTGAAGGTCTTTTGTCAATGTCAGAACTCAGAAAAAAAGGGACAAACTTTTCAAATTTCTGCAAAATCGCTTCCTTTTGATTTCAACCAACTTCAATTCAGGGAACAAGCCATATACTTTAGTGGGAGACCAATTTTTTTGGCAAAATCAAATTGTTCTCACATGACAAGTAAGGAATCAGCTTAAAGAACTTGTTGTATCAATCACTTATTTTAAAATTAATTCCATTAAAATAGAATGTTTAATCAAAATGTTTCCCAAAAAAAATTACAGACATGATATGGATACATGTGATCATTGAACAATGTGCAGGAATTTAGTGATTTAACTTCACCAACCAAGAGAATTTTATATATCTCTCTCTCTTTGTGTGTGTGTGTGTGTATGCATGCGCACTTGTGTGTATGCACATGTGCGATCCTAAGCCATTACGACAACCCTACCATATAAAAAATCCACATTGAATTTCTAAGCCAAGAACACTCTAAGGACTCCATTATTGTTATTCTATGTGACAAATGGGCCTTATTTCCTGGGAGCTAGCATGTGATGGACAGGGAGTTTAAGGGTTGGGGAGTCACAATCAATAAACACATTCAATTGTCCTAGCAATTGTGAATAATTAAGGATAAATAACCCTCTTGAATTTCTAGACCACTTCACAAATTTCATACTGTTATGGTGCACCCAGAATTTTTCGGAACGATCCCCAAAGAATCCATCTTCATTTGAAGTATCATAAAAAGTATGCAATGCAAGGAAAAATAACCTCAAAAGTCAAATCCAAGAAGGAAAATTGTTAGTCATGACCCCCACAAATTGAAAACTTAAAAAAAATTCTGATGCTTAACAGCCAGTCACGAGTAGATGACCATCGGAAACAAAAGCAAAACGCCAACATCCTCATGAACTAGCCAGTCGACGGCCGGCTCGATGAGAGAAAGCGCATTCACATTAGTTAATCCAATAATCATTTCCTTAATTCCATTTGCTTTTAGCATAACTATCTTAAGCTCATGAAATGGTTTGTCAAATTGCCAAATTTATTAAAAAAATTACGAAATAAGCATCTTTTCCATCGAAGAGACAATTAAGTCCGACGGTTTTTGTACAAGATCGACAAAATTTATTCATTCCCGACCAGCATCACCCCGATAGTTCATCTAAAGAATATAATAATCTTAACACAAACCAAGAAATGAAACCTAAAGAATTTAACAATCTAAACAGAATCCAGGAACAGTTCTAAATATGGTTTACTGAATCCAAACCAAACTATTATTCGAGTGATCACAACAGTATAAGAAGCCGAGGGCTTGGTCTCGGACAAGGTAGGTACCTGGCGAGCACGGGCTCCATGGAGCGAGAGCGAGAGTAAGAGATGAAGAAGAAGCGCGATCTCGATTACCCTCCGTCCCATCTTCGAGAGACGGAGAGAAATTCCGCGCCGTGATATCTTGCGAGACGACTCGACGGTGCTCGCAGTCTATCAATTTTAGGCTTTTCCCGACTGACTCGCTTGTGCTGGACCTGCTGATACTGTCCATTTGTTGGATCAATTTGGGCTGAGGCTATGAGAATTTGTATGGTCTTGGCGGAAACGGCCATTCTAACCTACATTGAGCTTGGAGATTGAGTTTAGGGCTTTAAGCTTAATCCTAACCTAAGTGAACCCAATCATCCAACCAAATGTATTAAATAAATAATTTTATATTTATATTTTATATAAAATATTTCGAACTTATTTAGTTGGTGAAAAAGAAGGGAGAAAAGTAAGGTCAACAGAAATTAGTTGGAGTTTTCAAATGAGAGAGAGAAAAGTAGATTTATAGGAATAAGATTCACATATTTTATGGAAAACAAAATCTATATGGGACATTAGAAAGTTCAATTCCCACCAACTGAGAATTAATATATTCTTTTTTCAAAAATGCCTTAGTCTTTCCATTGCATAATAGATATTTTACATAATTTTTCCAAAAAAAGTAGATATTTGACCAAACATAAGCCATTTTGAAATATGTCATTTTTCCATTATCAACCAAATATATAAAATCCACTTTCCCAAGCAGCGGCTTTCTAAGAAAAATATTTTGATGAGGATATTTTTTCGCAAACCAAACGTGTCCATAAGTCTATTTGGATATTCATACAAGGATCAGCTTATAGGCCTATTTGGCTTGCATGAAAGCAAAAAAAGACCCATGTAGACTCTTTTATCCTCCCATAAAATTCGAGCTACAAGGGCATTGTGTTTATAAGAGCTATATCTAAATAGGTTATCCAATCCAGGTATCCAACAAAAAATCCTACCTAATTCTGTTGGATTTAAAATTAGGAAAGCGAACATCATGTTTCTATCTAGTAATCATCACCATCCATAGAAGAAAAAGAAAAAAATAGAACACTAATTAGATTTTTTTTGACTAATTAGAACCTACCATGGCCTAAGTTGTAGAGTTTTTTAGTAATTTGAGTTCTCAAGATCTATTACATAAAGGTCTTTTGAATTATTCGTATAATAACAAAGAATTATGTTAAACTTCACAAATACCTTGAATTTATTAAGAGCACAAAACTTCCAAATAGATGGTGCCAAAGGATAAAGAACTCCCCCTATTAAGAAATATACAAAAAAGGAATTCATAGAGAAGATTCATGTGGTCTTCTGCTCCCTATTAAGAAATGTACAAAAAAAGAATTCATATAGAAGATTCGTATGGTCTTCCACTTCCATGAGGTTCTTTACCAAATTTTGGATATTTAAAGATATTTAGGATAGCCCATTGCCTATGGCCCATTCTATTAAAAAAATGTATAAACCATCCATATGGGCTCTCCTTTTTTTTTGGTACATCGGCTACTCAGCAGTGTCAAGAGAAAGAAGACAGCTCAGTTGAGAAGGAACAGTAGAACTCTAAGTCTAAAGGAACTTGTTGGAGTGATGCACAGCGTAAGAGGCAACCCAATCAGCAACCTTGTTCACCTCTCAATAAACGTACACTACTTAAAATGCATCACACTCCCTCGCTAGCCATCATATGTCTCGTAGGAGCGGGTATTATGATCCCCTTCTCCCCTTATTCAGTATTCACTTAATCACCACAGTTAAGTCCCCCTCAAGGATGATGCTCTCAGCCTCTGACACTTGTCTCGTATAGGAGACACCCTCTCACGCTACCCGGAGCTCTACCCTAATGGCTGATGCCTCGAAGGAATGTCACCCCCTTACCGCGATCAACCTGGAGTTCTGGTCCCTAATCACAAAAGCAGCTCCAGCTCTATCGTTGCACTTGGCAAGCTCCCATCAAAATTTATCTTGAGATGGCCAGGGGTGGGGGCTCTACATTCGCAATTAGTCTTATTGAAGGGAATCGTGCACTAACTAGAAAAATACTAAACATCTTTGCCACTTAATGGTTAACCTATGACCAATATTGAGAGCTTTTGATCCACCACGTGCCCCTTTGCATGCTTCTTATCCAATTTTTTTTTTTATTTCATTTCTTATGGGTTTCTAGTGATGTATTTCCTACTTATGATCATTGTGCTAAAAAGATTTCTAAAAGAGATCGGTATAGCAAAGATTATAGCTACTTGCACATGTTTATATATAAAATAATAATGATGTACTTTTGTTTGTTATACTCCTTGTACTTGTATGAGGCACCACCTTATAAGCATTGTCACTATCTTGACATGTGTCGAGTGTTGTGCTCATTCATATATGCTCCCCATAAACTTGTATATCATGCTTGAACCAACTATGAGTCATTTTTAGACATTTATGTCTTCCATGTTTAGCACTATTATCTTTCCTAGTGTGGGGATTTGAGGAATATTCGGAAAAAGGCAACTAAGTAAAAAATAGGTGGGGGCTCCATAATTACTCTACCTAAGGCTCCAACCTATCCGTTAAAGAAAACTACCATGGAGATGGTGTTGGATATGTGATGGCATAAACATATGTCCTGCTAGAGGCCATCACATTTGAATATGTTGATTTGCAAAAATTGAAAGGGGATCACCATACCAATGCATGACATCTTTAACGGATAATAGCTCACCAAATTACTTGGTAGGGGGTTTCAAAGCATGTGATCGTGGTACTCTACACTCTAGCTTTATAGAACTCTACACCCTTGTTATACTTGATATAGATGGTGAACTCAATTTTTCTTATTTTGTTTACCCTAAAAATAAATAAAGCCACATAACCAATGACATGGACAAAGGAACAACATATCTAATGTCATGGCTAAAGGATATCAAGTGAAAAAGATGTAACCTTGGTCATTTAAGGAGTTTATCATAGCCAAGGAGTTAGAGGATCATACAAGATCGAGCATTTTTTAGTGGTTTGAACATCCATCAAGTAGGTTCCTTGAGCGGCTAAGAAAAATACAAACAAAAGGTGTAGAAAAGATGTATCTTCCACACTTTTCAACCACTACAACTGCTTTTGTAGCAATGAATGTACTGAGAATTCTTCATCCATGACTCTTATATTATTTTTTAATATGAAAAGATGATTATTCCATCTTGGAGATTAACCAAGATGTATTCAAATCGTTCCAAACAATGTGCATTTATATTTAATTATTTTTCATCTTATTATTTGTGAGTCATTATATTTTGTAGTCTTTTCTTTACTTCTTTCATTGTAAACTTAAGTTCTTTCTCGAAAGGCACCGAACTAAAGCATATTTGCTTATTGACTTGATCAATCCGGTATGATCTTGTTTTTTGATCACTATTTTTTTGCATTTCGAAAACATCTATGGTATAACCCTCGATTACCATATTATTAAGAAACTTTGAACATCTTTACCTTAATTTCTATTTTCCTAAAAATTGAATAATACTTAAAAGCAAAGTTCAAGTCAAGTCTAAATAGATCTTCAAACATATAAAGTATTTCAAATACATAATATAGCCCAAACATCTCCAAATTGAAGCAAAAACTGACTAGAAAAAGAAGAAATATCATCTAAAATAGATAGAAAATTGTGGTCAATAACTAAAGTCCTCATCAATCCTAAGGAATAGTCATATAAACCACTTATATAATGAATAGTCCCAGCCCTTCACTATTAGAACAAAACATAATAATTTTAAAACATGCATAATTTAATTTAACCAATTAGTTCATCTTGCACTGAATTTATTCATGGAAACAAAAAAAATAAAATAACTCTAAAATATATTCTTTCGAATCAAAATTTTTCCCTCTCTAATTAAAATATTCTCCTTCCGCTGCCTTGCAATTTTTTTTGGTCCAAATGCACTCCTCGCCGACCCAAGGCGACCCGGTCCACTTGCAAACCTAATACGGAACCGGGTCTAGGTTATTTTACCTGTGCGACGAAGAGGAGAGTCGG
>JAOXJJ010000263.1:11502722-11530257 GCA_025769935.1 Phoenix roebelenii | reverse complement strand
CCGACTCTCCTCTTCGTCGCACAGGTAAAATAACCTAGACCCGGTTCCGTATTAGGTTTGCAAGTGGACCGGGTCGCGTTGGGTCGGCGAGGAGTGCATTTGGACCAAAAAATTTTGCAAGGCAGCGGAAGGAGAATATTTTAATTAGAGAGGGAAAAATTTTGATTTGAAAGAATATATTTTAGAGTTTTTTGTTTGCATTGTTTATGTTTGTTAGATACAATTCTCTTAATTGCAATCAATGTTATCCATTATGAGACATGGGTGGTACCTCTAGATATTATCATCTAAAATCAGAATTACATTAGGTGGGGGTACATCTTGATTGAGACCCATACATGATAATTCTTTTTATTTAAACTCTCTTGTTTTTTGATATTCAAAAAACCTGGAATAATTTTACCATTATAACTAGCTCCTTGATTGAACTTCATGCTGCAGGATTTTTGGATGTTTGATTTGAAAACTAATCAATGGGAACAACTACTTATTAAAGGATGTCCAAGTGCACGCTCAGGACATCGCATGGTATGCTTCAAAATTTTAATTTCTTTATGGTAAACTTTGTAACAAACAATAATCCTTTGCATCCTCAGCCTCCAAAGAAAAGAAATGAAAGGAGAAAGGAAATTTTTTTTTTTGCATTTCTTTACGCTAGTAAGATTTAAATTGCATAGGTGAATGGAGGTGAAAAGGTTCCATGCATGAAGGAGAAATGTTTAGAGGCAACAAATACCTAGAGCAAGCAACAAGAAGAACAAATCCACCTAACTACTATGTTTTACAAAAAGCTTTCATATCTTTTTCTTTTATTTTTTAGGAAGCAAGTTGGTTCTAGGTCTAACAATCTCAAATTACTATTGACTAATAATTTTTTTTAATGGTTTTTGACTATAGCATATATTTTGATTATGTAAAGTATATAATTTTTGTATATATTAATGTTGCATAACAATTCATCTATTCATGTTTAGTATACTCTTATTCTATTTAGGTTTGTAATTCTAAAACTAATATAGTCAAAATGAATCCATCACCACCAATATTCTTTGTCTTAGTACTGTACCCCGCATATGTAACATACTGATGTAGGCAATAGATAGTATGTCTCCTTGCCAAAATGGGTCAATATGGTATGCCCCCTTACCAATATATAGTATGCTGTTGGAGTTGAGACAACAGTTCTGTGGTACCAGTAAGGTACCAGATCGATAAGGTGCAACCCTATGTTGGCTGGTACAGGTTGGTAATGCAAGCACTGGTCACTGCTACAACATACAATTTCTTTTATGTAAGAGGCTTAAGCTGATATTTAATACCATGATAGCTAACTAATTGACCCCCAAAGCTTAAGGTGATTGAGAATGGGTCAACAATGTATAATAGAATTTGCAATTTTATCCTAGTGAAGTTGATTATTTGGATTTTAGATATTAATTTAATGCAAAGATCCATATTTCTTTTTTGTTTTACTTGAAATTTATATCAATAATAGATATTGCTAAATTTAAAATTGTATTAGCAATTTGGTAGATCATATTGTCACTTGTTTTATCAATATAAAGTATTTGAAGTAGTATCACAATGCATTTTCTTTTCCCTAAATTAATTACATTTATTTTGAATTACATTTTATCTGAAGTAAATTATATGGCATATATATATATATATATTAAATCTACAATGTGTCTATAACTTAATTTTAGCAACTTAGATAATATTATATGCAAGATTATAAGTTAGAGCATTAGCTGTTTGGAATGGTGGATGTAGGGTCAGGTAAATTAGAGGAGACAGATTTTGGGAGGGATTGGAGAGATTTTAGGAGAAGGAGTGTTTACTAACAGAAGGTTGAGGAGAAAATTGAAAGGTTCTACGTTTAATTAGTAGAAATCTTAGAAGTGGGGAAATGCTTATTTCTTTTCTTCCTATTTCTATTTTATGTACTTTATTTATAAATGAAAATTGAAGCGAAAATAACTAAATGAACTAATGAAGCAATAGTCGAGTACTTGCTTTCTTGACATGCTCTAAATAATGATTTCAGAATCTTGAGAAGTGTATAAGATTTTTCATTCATTCGATAGTACATGACAAGCATAGCATTGCTTTCCACCCACAAGTTTGCATAGTGCATACATTCATAGTCACATTAGATGTGTGTTCAATCACGTGCATGCCTGTTTGATTGATGGCATGGGTAGGTGGGCAGGCATGGTAGCTGCTAGGTGGGTGAGTGTGAGTGTGGCATCATGTGTTTGTGCTTCTGCAAACACACATTTGGGTGCCGTGAGTGTGTCGTTGTCTGTTTTTGCATGCATGTCTCATGTATGCTTGCACATATGCATATCCATGCTTGCACATATCCTTACACATAGGTGCATCATCATGTGTCTGCTTGTTACATTGTTTGTGCATGTTCCATGTTTGTGCATATGCATGACAATCTGTTAACTACTTAGTAATTATACATGTGTTATTAATGCTTTTTGTCATATGTTTTGTTAGCTCCGGCGAGCGGAACGATGCATGACATAGGGTGTAACTATCATATGTACAACAGTTCTCACTCTCAAACCATTTCTTCTTGTCAGGTCTTATACAAGCACAAGATTATTGTTTTTGGTGGCTTTTATGACACTCTTAGAGAAGTGAGGTTGTTACTTGGTTCAACCATTACAGATTTTACAGGTCTTGCTAATTTTAATTATTTTTGCATGATGACCATGCCAGTCTGAAAGTTGTTGGTTTTCAGCTCTCTTAAGTTTTCTGTCTTTTTCTTGTTGTACATAAAGCTAGTTGTGAAAGGTTTGCATGCATTGGTAGCGTGCAGCTGTGCACATTATATAATTGATAGTTCATCATTTGTGGACATTATATTAGTGTAGCTTGTGCTTGCAGTCTTTCCATTCAGTTTATTGAGGAGGTGGTACACTTTAGAAAGTGATTCATACAAATTCTTCATATCGACTTGATTGACCAACTATATCAGCAATAACTCAAGGGTCTTGTTTCAACCAACCCTGGTGGATGCTTGGCACATAATTGGTACATAGAGTTTCTTGCTGGCGCAACAAGGATATGGGCTATAGACATGATATTCTATACATAGGCCATTATGACATCCATCAATGAATATATGTGCATTCTCTAGATAGATACATGCATACGGACATAATGTACAAAATGTATGGGAATGTACATAAATAATTGGCTATTAAAATAGCATAGTCCATACTTGTACAATAACATAGTCCATACTTGTACAATAACATAGTCCATACTTGTACAATAACATAGTCCATACTTGTACAATAACATACTCCATACTTGTACAATAACATAGTCCATGCTTGTACAATAACATCAACTTTTACAAGGTCATCACTTAGTCATTATTCAAATTCATAGATCCCTACCCATACTTCATATTTTAATATTAACATTATAGGCTCCAGAATTGACCATTCATACTTGAAAGGTTAGCATAAAAAAAGGAAACAAAATGCTTTTTCTCCTCATTTTTGGAGGTATCAAAAAAGTATCTTGAGTATTTCTGGAAGTATCCGGAGTGTTTTATTAACTTTGAAAAATAGGATACCTAACACAACTATCAAACTCGCTTAGTGAAGCATTCAATGAGTATCAATATCCGATATGTATCCATTTTGGACATGAAATGTGATTGGAAATTTGGAACTATCCATGTTTCCTAGATGATCCTGGAAAGAAAATTTTTTATGCACACACACAGATACAGAGCTTGCAGGGACTCCTTCCCTGAGCCTTAAGTAGGATCACCTAATTGCCAAATTTCTACACCTTTTCAGCCAATGAGATTGCTATCTGATGACCTTGCCATGTGCCTCTAGTTGCTCACAAAAACTCATAGGAAACAAATTCCTTAATATCATGATTGGTTTTCATAAAATAATAGCTTAAGAACCTTGTAGTATTTTTATAAAAACATTTCTCAACAACGGTTCTACATTTCCAGGTGTCGATAGTTAGGTCACATGTTCAAAATCAGAAGATTCTGTTTTTATTTGGAATAGCACCCTTCAAAGAAAAAAAACATTTCGTAATGGTGGAATCTATTTGATTACTTGCTTTGTTGATGTTATGAGATACATATTTGCATGTTGCGAGAACACTCAAATGTAATCCCACCCATTAAAACAAACTGAATTTGTTGATGTAATGTCGCTCTCGTTTAGGAAATTTGGCTTCTTAAATCATTTATTTGATATCTTACTATCATAACCATGACCATCAATCCTCATCCCACCTATTTGGGGATAGCTTCATGGATCCTCATTCCCCAAGAGTTCCTATATAGAGCTACCCTTGACATAACTCTTAGCCTTTTCATTTCTTTCCTCGCAACCTTCATCTAAATCACTTTAGGTCTTCCCTCTTACACCCTTTAGTAGAAATTAAAGGTCATCTTCCTATGAATCCCCTCAGATCGTTGTTGTACATTGCCCATGTCATCTCAATGGAATCTCCATCATTTGCCCTTAATTTGTGCAACTCCAACAAGTCATCTAATCAAAGATTCGAAGAAGTCATGCATTAGGAGTTGTTCTCAATGTGGTTTTATTAGTTATTATTGTTTAAACTTTAAAGGGTCAGCTTATTGCAGCTTATGATAATTAGGAATTACTCATGATACAGTGTTGTGAAGAGTAACTGCGGCTTATTAGATAATTCAGTTACTTCATTGTTTCAGGTTATGTCTAAAGTAGGGAGTCCTGATGTGAGTATAATAATGAGCCAGCTAGTCAGTTAAAAAAAATGTTTTGGGTGGCTGTTTACTTTAGGTTCATGTCCATATTTAAGCATAAAAGGAGGTTGATAAAAGGTGGGGCTGCCAGCTGTTGGTGGGTTTTTTAGAGTTGTCTGTGAGTTATTTTGAAAGCAATAAGAGGCGCAGGCCATCTTTTATGTTCTTCTTTTTTCTATTTTTCTTCTTATTTTTCTCAGTTTCCCCCTTATTCTACTGCAGAACAATCTCTCTTCTGCTGTGTTCAAATCCAGCAGATTACCATGGTATTCAACTCTGAATGGGACTATACCAAGAACCGAACATACCGCAGTATGGTGCATTTATTGTACCTAGGCATACTGAGGTATGTGCCATGTGCCATACCAAGGTGTTTCGACGAACCATACATCGATATAGGGGCGTATTGCACTATGTACTCTTCGTGTGTGACTGGGGTGCCTTTTATGGCATTACTAAAAAGCCTTACTATACTCATTCATCAATCTAGTTTTACCATAATCCATCTTGACATTCTCATTTTTTCTCACTTTTTTTCAAGAATCCTCAAGATTTCCCAACATTCGGAGCCATAAAACATTGGCCTTATTGTTATTCTATAAAATTTTCCTTGGGGTCTTTGAGGTTTGTTGATCGTATAATAATACCACAGAAGCTCCTTGACACTTTCATTCAAGCTGCTCTAATCCTATTACATATCTTAGTATTCAATATATATGATGTTTGGTTACAGGAATGGTGTTTTTCTACTTAGATGCCACTAACATGTTGTGCATAGAGCATTAATACTTATGAGCATCATATATGATGTACATGTTTTGTAAATAAAGCACATATATATTCATATTTCCTATTTTTATATTTTGTTTTCAAAGGTTCTCCAAATTATCAACATTATTGGGAACAAAATGCTTCTCTCTCTCTCTCTCTCTCTCTCTCTCTTTTCCTCTCTCTTCTCTCTTCCCCCATTTCTCCTTTACACATGCCCATCTTGCTTTTTCTTTCATGCAGCAAATTGACGCTTTTAACCATTAGGCAACCAATGGATTCAGTTCTTGATTTTGAAATTTTGAAATTTAGTTAGAATATCTACATGCATGTGCATTGCGAATCATGGAGAAGCAAATGCCAATATTGTCCAGTTCCAAAATTATGTAAAAATAAACACAAATTTACTTAAAAATGTCGTCTTTGTGCTTGGAATGTTTTCTATATCTGTGTTTTGGTTTGCCAAATCATCCAAAATTACCACGCGTATAAATGCCCAAGTGTTCTTCTTAGAAGTTCTAAGAAGTTATTAGTTACTTGTTATTATGCATAGAAGTATAAAATATAATTATATCGGATTTTGTTCTGTTTTTGCAGGTATTTTAATGATTTGCATATTTTTGATCTCGATCAGTTCAAGGTGAATGTTACTTGAGCTTTTGGTCGCATGCATTAGGTTATAGTTTTATATTTTCTCTTCAGCTTGTTTCATTTATGGGCTATATTTGCTTTATTAGTACCTTGCACAAGTTATTTAGGTTGGCCGTAGGCCTTTCTCAATCTATTTTATATATATAATGAATACATGCATTTCTTACTGTAGTGGCAAGAAATAAAACCCCGTCCTGGATGCATGTGGCCTAATGCAAGGAGTGGTTTTCAACTTTTTGTTTTCCAAGATCAAGTAAGTCGACTAGTAGATTATCTTGTTCTCTTAAACTACATTTCTTGCTGTATGCTGATCTTTGGATCAATTATTCCTCTTGCTCAGTTGATCTATTCATATTGAGCATCTGTATTTGGCAATCATGCTGTGTTTCATGTTTATACTGTCTAATTAATCTTCATAAATTTTGTTTTTGACAAAAATTAATCGTCTTCATCTGGTATGTATTGCTGGCTTCATACTGCTTCTGGCATTTGGTAATTAGTGAGGCAAGACCCTATAACTTTCCCTTATATTGTGTCGCTTTGCTAAGTCACAAAGGTTCCAAGACCCTTGTGCTGCAACTGTGATGCAACTGCCATGGTCCATCCTAGCCAGGACGGACTAGGATGGCCTGGTCTGTAGAGACCTGGGTTCCGAAGATGCATTCTAGGACCTGATCTCTCTTTGGTTCGGTACAATACTGCCAGGATAGACTGGGGCTTTAATTGTTGTTTTTGCAAATCTAGTAAGGAAATATTATTGTGGTTTGGAATTTTCCATAATTATGATTTATCGACCGTGGCCGTTGGACATATGACCTCAGATCCTTCATATATCATTCTTATTAGGACTGCATTTAGTGTCCCTGCAACTTTTCATATCTCATTTTATAACTTTTGTTTGTGTTACTGTTGGTCTTCCCCTTCTCTTTCCTCCCCATTTATCGCTTGTCCAAGTACCTCTATATAATAGTGCCCTTCAGATCTTTTCTACACGCCTTTCCTATCTTAATTGGTTCTCCTTAGCTTTGTGATCATGTGTTGCACTGTTATGTCTTCTCTAATTTTCTTATTCCTCAGCTTGTCCTTCCAAGTTTGACTGGTCATCCATGCTTGGATTCTCACTTTGTTTATTGCCCAGCATTCATTATTTGATACTAACACATGCAGGACATGAAACCGATCACATTGTATTACCTCTTAAACATATCAGTTGAAGTTTCACTTTCATCTCCTTTTTTTTGGTACATCTCCTTTCAAGTTTGAGTTACACTACATATACTACCTTTGTTGTAGTAATTTTAGACCCATATTCTCCAAAGATATTCTTTTTGCGGCATTTCTGTTTCAACATTCAATCCTATCGTTTTCTCATTAATTAACATATACCATCGTCAAATGGCATGCATCATGATATATTATCTTGAATATTGGCTATAAGTTCATCTATACAAGTATAAAGAGATATGGGCTTAGTTTTGATTTTTGGTTTAGGCTTGACGGGACAAGAAACTCACTTGGCTCATCACCAATTCTTGTGATTGTTATTGTCTCATTATACATATATTGAACCAGTTTAGTGTACCCTTTATCTGTGCCTTTTTCTTTTCAATGTCTATTTGGTTACTCATTTACCTATCATGATACTCACATCAATTAGCCAAATTGTTTTTACGAATCTTTCAATTAATTGCTTAAGCAAGAAGATACATTTCATAAGTGGTCCTCTTGGCATAAATCCTACAATATGAATAAGATAATTTTCCTTTTTTCTTGAATTTATTTGATTGGCATCACCTTTAATTTCATAATGTAATTCATCTCTCTTTTTTCTCATGGTAATACTTGAATTTGTAGGTTAATTTCATTGCTACATGTCAGTATCCCAATCTTTTGGATTTTGCTTGGTGTTCAAGCTAAATTTACTATTTTATAGAGCTTAATAGGTGGGTGCTTTCTTATATTATGCTTCTACTAGTATAGAACAAAATAATGCAATCTTAGTTATGAACATGATATTAGCCATAAAACTTTATGCACAAATATTCTATTTCTATAAGGGTATTTGAAGTGTTGCGTATAATGCCTGCAATGAAGGTTGGTTATACACTTATACTAGTGGGACCCATACTGGTTGATCGGTGGTATGGTACGGTACGGTATAGATATCGTGTCGTTTCGGTTTGTTTCAGATCTTTTTTTATTTTCAAATTTTGAACTGAAGTCGGCATATGGTTTGCCGACTTCATTTCAAAACTCAAAAAATAGAAAAAGAGGGAGAGAGAGAGAGAAGGGGACACAAAGAGAGAGAAGGGGACACAAAGAGGGAGAAGGAAGAGAGAGAAGGGATGACGGAGCACCTCAGTCTGAAGCCCATCGAGAGAGAGAATGGGGATGCAGGAGAGGGGGATGCCAGAGCACCTCTGGTGGAGACTTTTCGGACGCGGTCAAGAGAGAGGGGGAGAGAGGAACTTACCTTCTTCGGTGTCAATAGCGTTCTAGAGAGGCAAAGATTGAGAGGGCCTAGGGTTTCGTTGGGGAGAACCTTCGAGAGAGGTATCAAGCTCTTCAAGAGGGGGCAATTGGGAGATTAAATATGCCGAATCGACCCAACAAGTTGAACCATTATAGGTTGGTGTTGGTCCGACTCATTACGGGCCAAACTACTCGGTTTGGGTCGGTTCAGCAGATTTTTGTTGCAACAGTTACATTTGACAAAAATACTTTTACCTTATTGTCTTCCAACATATTGGCATATAATGACAAATGACCTTATCAAGTTTAATATGAAGATAAATAAAGATTTACAAGAAATATAAATTATTTTTATTATAGATTTTTGAAGCCTTTTTTATAATTGATGCATATAATTTACCTTGTGAATTTATTTTTGGCTCTTATAATTAGATTAGGTAATGTGTGTATACATGTAAGTATAAATGGGATGGACTACACTCTTCTCAATTCCAAAATTAATAATGAGGCATCCAAATTGAAGTTCTATACCATTGATCATGATTCATGATCTATATCACTAAAAATATCTAGAAGTCAAAAATCACATATTTTAGTGGTCTCTAACATATACATCATGTGGACACAAATATGGAAGATTTCTATTTTGCTAGTATGCTAAAATACATGATGAAGCATTTAAATTGAGAATCCACCTTATCAATCATGATCTACACATGTTAAAGTATATATAGATTCAAAAATCAATAGATCTAAGTGATGCTAAGATTATAACAAAACATGATGTCATATTATTTTAACAATTCATTTTCTATCCATATGATGCATAGGTTAGAGACAACCAAAACACATGATTTTTGGTTTCTAAGCATTTTCAATGGTGAAGATTGTGATCAATGGTGTAGATCTTCAATTTGAACATCCTATTATGAGAAACTAAAATAAGTGGAGACAACAAAGAGGATATTAGTAGAGCTAGGCTGCCCAGATACATAGCTCCCACCACTTTGGTTAAGGTTAGCACATCCCGAAACACATCCGGACTAACATTTGTGTTGTCACACATCCAAACAATGGATTAAGTTAATCAAATATCTTGTTATTTGATATTGTTAAGTGGGAGTGTTAAATCTATTGGTATGAAACCCTCAATGCATCTCTCTCTTTCTCTCTCTTTGATTGCAATAATTTTAGATGCTATGAGCTTGGACGTGCTGATTCATAGTCTGTATCCACAATCGAAGCTGCCATCCTGTATTACTTTCGTTGGATTTGGACATACTTGTCATTCAAATATAAACATGTCTATGTGGGTAAAGAGAATGTGCATACATGCACGAGAGAAAGAACTTTAATAAATCCTCCATAGAGAACTGGAATGCAAATTCTATTACTGAAAATTATGAGACGTGCCACTTTTATTGAAACCATTTGTGATGAGCTGCACATCTCAGTACACACATTCCAACCAGATTTCAACGAGTTCGAATATTGACGAACAATGGATTAAATAATTTTATCTCATTCAAGGCTTTTCGGTATTATCAATACTTGATGCACATGTAAGAGAACTGTAAAATGTTTGATTTTTTTATTTGTTACTTTATAGGCATATTGATTATTTTATCATGGTCATTAGAGTGATATTATATTTGTATGGTTCATGTAATTTTTGCACTGATAGGATTTATGTCCTATTATTATGATTCTTGTTCAACTCTTTCCATACTCATACATAGCTACATACGTACATAAACTCATTGCCTCATCAGTCTTATGTAATTGATTGTATTGTTTGGATGTTTATGAATTGTTTCTTTGACTTGATTAAGGGATCAGTGGAATTATAGGAGAGAGGTGTTATTCAAAGTGTCGATGAAGTATAATTTGTGTCATCCACCTCAGTGTGAAATTCATATTAGAGGAGTCAATGAACTTATATGATATTTGGCGTATGAGCCATCAAATGATGATGAAATTGAAATTAGATATCATCATTTTTTTTCCCTTTTGAAGATGAGAAATGCTGAGAAAAAAAATTGAAATAGTGGTCACACTTTTTTTAAGGGTATTGGGTTGTGAGACTATGTCACTGATGCAATTTCCCTGGTTTATTTGTCTAACATTATTATGTAATATTTTGTCCAAAAAAAAAATTTTTGGGCACTCTTGACCATGTCTAAGTCTATGAGGAGTTCCCGTCCGCTCAACTTTCAGGCATACAATATATAATTAAAATATCTGTCGTTGTTCGAAAAATTATTTTATATTCATTTTTCTCGAGTGGAAATCAATCAAGTAGAGGAAATTCAACTAGAATACTGTTATGGTATTTTGTGAGGAAAACCATCAGGGATATTTTTGGTTGTGTGCAATTTATGCCAAGGATGAAATTGGTGTGGATGGGGGTTTTAGGAGTTCTAAAATGTCAGGAAATAAATCACAAAATACATGGATGGAAGTAGCAAGAAGTAATTTGTAGAAGAGCAAGCCTTGGCTAGCAACCATAAGAGTGTTACTGTGATCTATTTACCTTAGCCACATTCATGTGATATTGTTGCTTGCTTATGTCTTATAGTTTGATTTGTATCAAGTAATTCTTGAGTACTTGTGTTTGTTCTATGCATTTTCATCTTAAATTTTTAACTGTCTTTTCAGTTAACTGTGATCAGTAAGCTACCTAATAGGTGTATCAAGTAAGCATTCTTGGTTGTTAGTTTGACCTATCTATGAAAACCATATGCCAAATCTTTTTTCCTAAATTTAAGATCAAATTTTCTTCTTCCATCTGACTTTTATGGTTTTACTTTCCAGATATGCATAAGTTTGTTCTAGTTTGTATTTGCACTTGTTTCTTTGTTGCAGTTCTAGCATCAATTGTCTTCAAAAAAAAAAAGGATCAAGATTGTTTTTGTCTTACTGAAATTAGTTTCTATGGACAGATATTTCTGTATGGTGGCTATTCAAAAGAAGTTGTATCTGATAAAAATAGCTCAGAGAAAGGGATTGTTCATTCAGACATGTGGTCTCTTGATCCTCGGACATGGGAATGGAACAAGGTCCTTCGTTGCCTAGTGGTTTTACCAATTATATTTTAATCATACACTTGCACTATAATTGTCTAGATATCAAAATTTTGAAGTGGGCATTTACTTTATGGTTACATATTATTAAATCTGAATCGTTGATTTATTTGGGAATTTGTGGCTTATTTCTACTCTTGTCGGTCCATGATATAAAATCATTCTGTAGATTTTTACTCCTCTAAGGGAAAATTTTCACTCTTTTCCCTACTGGTGTTAATTTTTGGTTGCTTGCCATATAATGCTTTACTATGGTAGCACTCTTGAACTGCTACTAGATATTGCCATGATGAGATGACTGCCTCTGGTTGGTTAGCACTATCCACTGGCTGATGATGGGTATAACCGTAGAAGTATATGTGAGAATAAGCATATGTGCAAACTTTAGCATAAAGCAGATGTTTTTATTGGAAAAGGCACATTTTAGAAAATATAATTGAAATTGAGATGTAGCGTTTTTTATTCTTATTTCCAACAAATATTTCAGTCGTATAACTTGGTTGACATAATTAATAAGACACCCCTATCTGAGAAGTAAAATAAATTTGTAAACAATGGCTTGCTTCTCCATAAATGATTGATTTTACGTACAGTAAAAGAGCTTTGGTAGAAAATAAAATGAAATAGGAGACAGGATTGAAATTAGGAAAGGCTCCACTTATGCAAGAGGGTGAGCAAGGACTATAACTCCAGCTAGGTTCCAAAGTAAGAAACTTTTGGCTGTCTGCAGAGCACTAGATTCATTAGAAGTAAAATGGTGCTGGACTGCTTTTTTTTTTTTGATCATGATGAGCACTGGAGTTCAAATGTTTACTTCATTCCTGAGGGACATCAAGCGATGAGTTTGGCTGTCATATGTAGTCAATGTGAAAATAATATAAAATGACTGCCTTTATGCATATTTTCAATATATGGATCCAAATTGCATCTTGAACCCTTAAGGTTTGAAACTTAACCTCATGCCTGGTATTTCCTCATTCTCTTTTTCTAAAATTTTATTTAGGTTTCTTTTTTTTAGTGTCATTTCCTTTATTCTTTGTTTCCCCAAAAGGTAGATTCTTATTTTAATGTATTTATAGGTTAAAAAGAGTGGAATGCCTCCTGGGCCCCGTGCTGGGTTTTCTATGTGTGTCCACAAGAAGCGGGCTGTCCTATTTGGAGGTGTTGTAGATATGGAAGCTAAAGGTTAGTCTTATTTTATGCTGCATATACTCTTCTTTTTTTTGTTATGGATTTTTCTTTTATATAATGTTGGACTGTCCATCCTTTTTGCTTTAGATTTTAGATAACATGTTCAGTATTAAGCTAGAAGTATTTATTTTTTTCACCAGGTAAAGCAAATAATGATGCCGTCAATCTGTTTATTTGATTTTCCTTAAATTTAAATGTGCTGTTTCACTGGTTGTTGTGGTAGCCAACTATTGGTCATCTATCATTATGCTTATTGGCAATTAATTGCAGTTTGACTATGTCAAAATCAAATTGTCTTGAGAATATTTCTTTACAAGTGAAAATGTTAAAATGTTTCCATTCCAAGTAGTAGGTTGTTTCAGGGGCAAACCACAGGGTGTGAACCTCCCCTTTGTAAGGGTGTGAAAGCCTATTGAGTTTTCCTGTCTTGGTTTGATGTGAAAATGCCTTTTCGTGTAAGGTATTCCATCTGAAACCTGTTACTTAATTATTCTCTTCAATGTATGTTTATTTTAATTAAATGCGCTCTTTCTTATCTCAAGCAAGCCTTTTGTATGTGTATGATAGAAATTTGCTATTGTTGTTGCTGCATGTTCCATTCCTATGCTATTCTTCTTTAACATCTTCTCAGTGTTGGACATTTGTTTTTTCATGAAAATTTGTTAATTTTCACTGATATTGCCCTGGTGCTTTGCTGATGTAGGCGATGTACTCATGAGCTTATTTATGAATGAGCTATATGGCTTTCAGTTAGACAGCCATCGGTGGTATGTTCATCTTATATATTTACTGATTTAGTGATTGGCCTTTAGATATTGAGGTATAACCAAGGTTTGAAGTCCCGACGGGATGAAGGGCGTCCTGGCTGCCTCGTCCTGTTCCTATGAGAAAATAGGACCCGGATGGGGTAGGGACTCCGAAACTCATCCATGCGGGGGAAGAGAAGAAAAAAAAAGGAAAAAAAGGAAGGAAAGATGAAGAAAAGGAATAGAGAAAAGAAACAAGAAGAAAAAGAAAAGAAAGATAGGAAGCGAAAAGAAAAAGAATGAGAGGAAGGAAAGAAGGAAGAAAGGAAAGAGAAAGAAGAAGAGAAAGGAAAGAGAAAGAAGAAGAGGAAGGGATAAGAAAAAGAAAGAAGAAGAAAAATGAAAGGAAGGCAAGGAAAAAGAGAGGAAAGGAGAAAAAGAAAGAAAGAAAGAAAGTGAAAGAAAAAGAAAGGAAAGGAAAAAAGAAGGGGAGAGAGACAGAGGGTACCTACAGGACTCTCGACCGGCATTGGTGTCGAGATGTGGCCGGATAGTGGGGCTTCTCGTTCTATGGAGAAACCGGGACGCCCCTATCCCACGGGATTTAAAACCTTGGGTAACTATTAAGTTTGTTATCACTCTCTTTTTTGATTCTTTTGGTGAGATATAACTGTATACATTTACTTCTGTGAGGCTATTTCTTGGTATCCTTCATGATGAGCAATTGAATACTAAAAAAGTAAGCATTAGGTGAATGTAATTGATTTTATTATACAGTTTGCACACATTGGTAATTTTCTTATATATAGATCTATATTGTAAGGAGTTTGCAAAATTTGAGAAATTTCGGCAATTATTGTGGTTCCTAGAACAGAAATACAAAAAGAAATCCAAAAAATCTTTTAAATGACCATGCATCAAGCTGGTAACCAACTACATACAGCCTTGGCATATTGCTTTAGTCTCTTTCTTGATGTCAGCCAACACTGGTGTAGAAGCCATAGGCATTCTTTAACTTGGAAGTTCAGGCCTCACCGATGTCCTTGAGTTTTGACAAAGTTGATAAAAGGCTGTTAACCAATATTTTAGCCTTCCAATTATGTATTCACATATAATAATTTATTTATAGTCATCTTTGAGTTTATAGTTTATAGATACATGCATTCGTGCATAGGTACATAAGCTTCCTGCTTTTCAATAATTCTCCTCTTATTACTGACTGATTCTAAGCATATCCTAGTTGTCATTGACATTAATCTTCAGCAAGAAATTGATTGTAAACATAAGAAGCGTACTAGGGAAGTGATAAAAGCATGTGCTAGGTAAACTACTTAGTCATCTGAAAGAGGCAATGAGTGTTGGAGCAAGTGCAGGCGTAGAAGTGGGGATTCCGAGCTCTCAAAGAAAGAACCTACATAAAAGAAGTTAGTGTAGGAGTGAGATTCTCAAGTCCAATGTTGGTGCAGCACCCTTTAGTCAGAAGATTCTGGCTCTTGAAACACATGATAATTATGTTGATGCCCATAATCAGATAGTGAGTTTGCAATAGACATTGATGAGCCAATAGATGCAATTTCTGAAATACATTAATGGGAGAGAATAGATGCACTAAAGCAAAGATCAATTGTAGATTAGTTTAGTTGGCTTTCATCTTGTATGACTATGCATATCAACACCAGTCAGGGTGATTGGCATATAGATGACAAATTCATGATATTTTACATAAATACTGATGTTTGTTTTTAAAGCCTATGCTTGCTACACTTTATTTCCATGGCAAGACGTATGGTATCCTATGAGCATCCATGGGCTGATTAAAGTAATATGCTAACATTAAGCTGGATCTTTTCTCTTGTGTGAATATGCCCAGTTCCCACCAATACCTTTCTAGGTGATCGGTTTGTTGGTGACATACAAGACAACATCTCACAGAGCCCAAAAGGTGGCAAAGGCATGGAAGAGCTCAACCAGGCTAAGTATGAAGAAGTTGAAATTTAGAAAGATACAAACTCTTAAGGTCACAACCCAAATTTGAGCTTGTTTGAATCCCAAACTGTGACTATCATAATGAATAAAATGGATGCAAGGTTGCAATAACATTTAACATTTCTTAGCAAACCATATGATCAAAAGAGAACATAACTAAGAACTGTAATACAAACCATAAGTCTTAGATGAAATCCAGGTACAACATTTGAACAAAATCCATTGCACATGACGCTATACCTTTAAGGTCACAAACAACACTAGTCTAATCTACTATATGATTGGTGCTGCCTCAACAATCACCAGATCCCAAAATGCACATCCAAAAGCTAGACCTTGCTGATTCATCTTTACTTCTGAAATCTAGTCCAACTCTCACTAATTACTCCAAAAATTTTGATAATAATGATGGGCTTAAGCTACATAGCTAAATAAGCAACTTTATCATAGTCTAAGAAATTTATTCATTTTTATTCTGAAACCTAGTCCAACTCCCACTAGTTACTCAGAAAAGTTTGATAACGAAGATGGGATTGAGCTACATAGCTCAATAAGCATCTTTATAATAGTATTAAAGAATTTTATCCTTGATTAAAAATAAAGTGTTTAATCGCATACAAAGTTTTGTAGAAACTGTTCAAGCAAACATTCAGTGAGGTCATAATAAATTGAATTATTGAAACTAAAACTTTCTAATTAAAGATTTAAGTAATATGGAAAGATCAAAATTCATAGAAGGTTCTTAGTTGATTTGTATAATTTATAGAAGTTTTTTGATCCTAGAGGCGACGTAAATCCTCTTTGCTATTGCAGATGTGGCTAGATAAAATTATCATTAGTAAAGTGGATGAGGCCATATGAATTCTCGAGGTCCACGGAAATTCTCTCAATAAGTTGAATGAGGCCAAAAATAAAACTACCTGGCTAGAGGTCCAAGTGTATGTATGTATGTATGTGTTGCAAGTATCATATTATATTTAATTCTGAAAGAATTTCATGAATTCAATATAGAAGATTTATCAGAAAGCTCCGAAGGAAAGCCAGATATGTATAAGAGATTCTTGAAAAGATATTCTCAAGTTGATACACATATATATGTAAGTTCAAAATCATCATTGAGGAGACTGATTTGACTTCAGTATGTCTATCTAGAAACCAGAACATTGTTTCAAAGTATCAATTTCTGAAGAGCAAATAGATAGGATTTTTGATGAATTATAAATTTTAAAATGCAAGCCGACTTTGAAATCTGGGAACAATAGGTTCCACAAACAAGGAAACCCTAAGTTTTGTGAACTAACTAGTCTCATGTGTTTTCAAAATCTTACGTCTTGGAAATGTCCAGAGCACAAATTTCATTCCAAAATTCATAGGCAAAAGAAAACCTGGTTTCTGTGGTTTCAAAGAGCTTCAAAAGCTTGCTGAATTTTAGGGTTTCAAAAGGATATCTACGCTCAAAAATTTAATAACAAGGTTCCCAAAGAATAAAATCTAACTTGAATATATTATGTGATGGATGGATTTGCGTTGACCAAAACTCTCAAATCTGAAATTTGGCTTGACATTGGAACACAGCTGAATTTGGAAAGAACTTCAAGGCTCACAAGGCATCTCTTAGATTCAAAAGAATTTGGAAAAATTACAAATAGGATAAAGCTAACGGACTCTCAAGCCCTCTGTCCAAGTTCTCCTTCTCCTTGCCCTTCTTCGCTGTTTCCCTTTCCCTTTCCCTTCTTCCCCTTTGACTGATCCTCCTCCATTTATAGGCAAGGTAGATCGGTCAACCAAGTGGGCCCACTGGGTAAATTCACCTACCTAGGTCAGTTGCCTAAGTAGGCTGGTTCCTTTAGGTTAAGTAACTCAGTTGGTTAATGTGGTCAGATAAGTTGGTTTAGTTTTCAGGCAAGCTATGACAAGGGTAGACAGAGACTTATGTACATGTAATCCACTTCTTTCTTTTATTTTAATCTGTATATCTGTTTGCTTGAGATATTATATGTAAACTAGAAAGCACCCCCGATTTGAATTCAATAAAAAATTTACAAATTTAAATTCGTCAAGAATAAAAAGGTGATTACACAAGTTTTGTTCAAATTCCAAATTTCAGCTTTGGGTCACAATTTTAAGCATTAAATCTAAGCTATTTCTTAAATCTTAAAATCTCATAAGTTTTGTTATATCCAAACATTGCTAAAACCCAAAAGTCTAGTTAGAAAGTCGTATAAATTATTCTCTGAGTATTTCATCTGTTGCAGTCCTATTCAACTTTTATAAATGGTTCATATTCCAAAATTTCAATCTTGCATGTATTCGTTCATACAAATTTGTATAAGTATATGATGGCCTGTTACGCCTAAAAACCCAAGATAGAAGTAAAACCTGGTTTACTTTAAGAAGAAAAAGCATTATATGACATGAATGATAGCAGACCACAAAATAACTGTGTCAAATAATAAAAGGACTTCAAAGCAGATATGATGCCAAAAAAGTCATTTAAGTCAAAGGGGGTGAATGAATGGTAATAGAGCACACAATCACTAGCAGCTGATAGAGAAAATTCAGGAGAATCTGAAGGGCTGTAGTGACAAGCCGATCAATGTAAGGAAAACTCCTGAAGAGACAAAATCTTAAATCTGAATCATAAGTAAAGAGGAGCAAATTCCATTCAAAGAGAAAATAGGGCAGTTTGGCTGGATTTTCAACAGTCAACTAAATGGACAATAAGTCTGAATTGAAGAATTGATTCCATGCCCCAAAGCAAGGAATGCCGAATTGATCCGAACTGGATAGTGTGATCTGTACCAAATCTAACTGATGTTGACACGGGATGGTTTGGCTGTGCAAGATAGTTTGGCCATGCTGGTCGGTTCAGCCATGTTGGTCGATTTGGCTTATAAACCGATCGCTCGCCTGTTCGAGAGCTTTCGAGAGCTCTCTTTGGCTCTCTCTGCTCTATCTACCTCGCAATCCCTCCTCTGTGACTTTGTCACATCTTGCTCGTCGTCGGCCTATTTCCTTAACCCCATGGCTGCAATCATCTCTGTGCTCGAGCACAACTCCTACCCCAATCCTCGACTCCGACCTTGCCCTTGTTGACGGCATCGCCGCCCTTGCCTCCACTGTGCTTCTCGATGGCATTGGTCTCTCTCTCTCTCTCTCAAGCGAGTCCAAAGATCTTGGCTTCCCTCTCTCCTCTCTCCCTCTCCATCCCTCTCCTTCCTCTCCCCCTCTCTCTCCCTCCTTCCCTCTCTCTTTTCGTCCTACACCTCCCTCCCGCCCTCCATCTCCTTGTTCAGGTATGCTCTGGCACAACATGGTACGAAGTTGTGTTGTATCGGTAGCCAACCTGTACGGGGGTCATGGTAGCAGTTTGGTGAACCTTGACTCAAAGTTAAACTAAAAATCAAAAAAGTTGTGGCCTCTAAAATCTGAGTTTTGCCTCTATTATTTTTTTGTTAATGCTTTGTTTTTACAAGAAATAACGTTAGAATGTTGATTTGAGTGTCCTAGTCATGGTTTTCTGTATGCTGATGTCATTAACATGCATGTTTTTCTCAGAAATTTCATAATTTGGATTTTAAAATTATATTTAAAACAAGGTTTGTTGTACTGGTCGGTATTGGTGCTGGCGACCATACCATATCGTATCGATACCGAACTGGTATTCCTGTACAGGAGGCGTATTGACTCTCGATATACTGAGTCGGGTACTATACTGGGTGTATCGATATTGTAATAGGATGGTTCCGGTATGGATCCGGTACCATGATGGTGAACCTTATTTTAAAATATATATGTCACAAATTAAACAAATTAAAATAGATGACTCCCTTAGTGTGCTGAAATTGCAACCTTCTAACTTTCACAGTTTGATAGAATATGTACATCACTAGTGCAAACATGCTACCATTTGCCCCCAAAATTCACTGTATACTATTTTCAAAGATTAACATGGCTATTGATTTTAAATAGTTAAATGGCTAGAAAACAGTTTCTAGAAAACAGATTGACCCCTCTTCTTGACGGCATAGTTGAAATATCACTTGATAAATGCTATTTGCCCAGGTTATTTTCAGATTTACTTGATTTCTGGGTGTAGGTTTTAGGGTTCAACTAGAACACCAAAAATTATTGACTTTGTTCTTGGATTCATACATGAGGGCATGAAGCAAATGATCAAGCAATATTTAGTTCTAATTTGACAAAATTTGCCTATTATTTGTCCAGTAAACGCAAACTTCCACTTGTTTTCTTGATGAAATTGAAAAAAAAGAGGCATATCAGTTCAATAGCTAGAACAATCTTTTAACATCAAAAATCCAAATATGAGTTTCTATCCCTTGTGCCAATCTCCTTAGGCTGCAGTCCTCTCTCCCTCACTTCAGTCCCACCTTCAAATGGTGGAAAAGAAGAGGAAAACAGGCTCTCTAATCATCCTGAGTGGCGGGGTAAGCTGCCCTCCATCTACCTTTAACCACTTGATCCTGGATAAATTTGATCAGTTTGGGTGCAGTTTAGGCGGTATTTCCCGGAATTGAGATCATCTGGTGATGGTATAAGGTTGGTATGTACCATACCAAACTAACTAGTTTCTTTTCAGGCTTGGTCCACATTAGGTTCTTTACGCCCTCAGTAAGTTCAGGTGGATCCTTGGACCATGGAACTTGAGCAACAAGTATTTGAAAAAGTTACAATGTGTTGCAATCCACAAAACCGTGGTGGACACCCAGGTGTTCTAATTCCCTTTGATGTGTGTTACATGAATACCATGCATAGGCTATAAACTATGAAGTTGTACTCAGTATAATATGTGATACACATAAATAACTCAAACATGAAGTATGATGACCAGAGGAATTTGACGGGGCTGAAGAAGTAAAATTGCCATTTTAGTTATCTGTAATGTAGAACTTCCATGGGTTGATCTGTTTCCAAATAATATCTCTGTGGATGGTCTAGAAGCTTGCTAACATCAATACTATAGCGTAAAGAACAGTTCATAAGGTTGCATTCGTCAATAATTTTCTTTTTGTTTTTTTGCTTCAGCTCATTTTCTTGCATTATTCTGTAGGTATCCTCTGGAGCTACGGAAGGATAAGTCTGCTAAAGACAAGGTATAATTAGCATCACTCCTAAAAGTTCATTACGAAATAAGTATGTGCAATTGGTTTGTCTTAGAGTTCTCTTGTTGATGCCTTTGATCTGCAGCACTACTTTAATCATTATTTGAAAAGCACACACAAGTCAGTGAATGTTATGATTTTTGTTATAATCTTTTTTTTTAATACAAAAGAAAATAACATGAAGCTTGCTTGTTGCATAACATGGCAGAAAGCTGGGCCATGATAATGTTGATTATAACTTTTATATTATATCTATTATATGTCACCATGTTATTTTCTGTGGTGAGCCATTATATTGGCTTACAATTATGACTATGATGCAACAATAATTGTTAAAAAATGTTGAAGTTTTATGGGAGATGACTATTTGTTAGAACACTGTCATGGCTGATATGATTTCATGCTTTTACCTGTATGAAAGCCATGACGGTGTTATAACTGTTTCAGGGCTCTCATTATGCTAAAATTACATGTGAGAATCTGTAAGTATTAGTTATATTTCATGGTTCGACTATTAAAACACCAATCCTTTTGCCAAACATGTAAAAATCTGTAAGAGCAATTATTTCTTGTTTTGATTACTATAATGATAATAAAGGCTGTTATCTTATATTCCTTTTGTTATTTTCTTCGATCTGGTCATTTTCCTCACATTGCAAATATTATAAGTTTATAACAGTCTTAAGAATTGTTCTTTAAAACCATGACTTATTTTCTGCTATAGTGGTCAATAGTGGCTATTATTTTCAGTAGTTTCTGATTTCCATTTGCTATGAACTGATTATACTATAGTGGCTATTATAGTGGTATTCTTTTGTTAGTATTATACTAAACTTGATTATTGTATGTTGGGTAATTTTCATGTAGGTAAAAGGGTGCAAAAGAAATGAACCCATAAAAGATTCTGCTTCTTCCGGCAAGGACAGTCGAGATGATATAGAGATGTCTGAAGCAAATGATGGGGACGAGGAGGAGTATTATGAGGAGACATCTGATGTGCAATATGGCACCCAGGATGTTTCTCATATGACCAGAACTCTTTCCCTGGATGATGTTGCCTCAACCAGGGTATCGGATGTAAAGGTACAAGGACTGGGCTGTAATTCTGGTTTGCAAGCATGCAGCTCATCAGAGGTCGGTTGCATACACTTTGAAGTTAAACCTGTACCATTTGCATTTTTGTGTTCACTGACCATGTTTTGAGTTGTAGACAGTAAAGCCTTGTGGACGTATTAATTCTTGCATGGTTGTGGGAAAAGATATGCTTTACTTGTATGGAGGAATGATGGAAGTGAAAGATCAAGAAATTACACTTGATGATCTATATTCACTTAACCTCAGCAAACTAGATGAGTGGAAGTGTATAATACCGGTTAGTTTCATTTAAATCCATGATTCTTAGATGTGTCTGATTTTCATTAACTCCATCTTTTTTATTATATTTTTCTTTATGTTGATCAAAACATTTTATGTCAAAAGAGTACAAAATTGAGTCGTGTATAATACTATTATTTTTGCATCATGGTCTATAATCAATTTAGCCTTTCTATGTTATTTTTAAAAGACAGCATATTCTGTGAAGAGCTAGTGAAATCATCAGAAACTAGGGCATATCAGAATGCACGCTTAGTTATTTCCTATATCTACGAGCATCTATCATTTAGATATTGAACTGCTATAATGATAGTTGATTTATCCTTAAGCATCACGTTCCTTCATTTCCTTTTGTTAAATTTTAGATTAGACAATAAACTTCTTGCTGAGTGACAGTATTCCAAAAAACTTCGTCATAGATGCACTTAAGTCAGCCAAGTAGCTCTTGTTTTGAGTATAGCTTTTGTTAATTGATTTTGCTATTTTAAATGTCCAGGCATCTGAATCAGAATGGCTGGAAGTTTCTGAGGATGATGATGATGATGAGAATGATGATAGTGAAGATGAAGAAAGCAATAGTGGAGATAGTGATGGTACAGATGATGATGACGACGATGACGGTGATATGAGGGTAAATTTCCTACACATCACTTACCATGCAGATAATGATATTGTTTTCCTGTTCAACTTCATTGTCTTTCTGTTGAAAGGTAAATACATGGCTGAATAGAGAAGAAATCAATTAGCACACGACCTCCTCAAGTCCGGAATATTTGAGCAGGTGACAGCAGGCAATAACTAACTATAGGTCATTCCGCATAGATCAAGCAGAATTTGCTTATCTGAAGAACACATCACCCACCTAGGTGCATCAGTGTCCTTCTTGAACTGTCCAACTGGACCTTTAACAGTTAGAGGATTCACCCTAGCCTTGGCTTGATCTGGATTGAAATGAAACTGATGGTACTTCTGCAGATACCCTGACCATATTTCTTCAGAACCATGAGGGAAAAAATGGAAAAAGACATTCATCTGATATATTCGACAGCACTTTAAAAATGTTGTTAATGAGTCTGGACATTTTAACTTCATCATAGTAAGCATTGTAAGACCTATGTAGAAGTATGTAAGAATTATAGTTTAAATTTTAAAGTGCTGATTTGTGCTTTGTGTCGATTCTGGCTGAATGTTGTGCATGATGCGGGAGTAGGTTCGCCAAACCGGTATCAGAGGTCGTACCAGTTAGCGACCGGTTTGGTACGGTATGGGCTTGTATTGTACCGTTTCGGGGCGTACCGAAAATAGGGACAGGGAGGGGGAGAGGGAGAGAAGGAGAGAGGAAGAGAGAGAGAGAGAGAGAGAGAGAGAGAGAGAGAGAAGGAGGGAGGGAGGAAGGGGGAGGGTCGAGAGAAACCCTAATGCTAACCCTAACCCTGAGGGGGGGATAGAGGGGGTGGGCCAATGCAAACCCTAACTCAAACCCTTGGAACAAGAGAGAAGGAACTTACCAGAGGTGCTCTCGAACCATCATGAGTGGGAGGGGGTGGGGGTGGGTGGTGTTCGCAATTGGTGGGGAGGGGGCGCTCTCTCGAAATCGCGAGTGGAGGGGGTGAGCTCATCATGAGCGGGCGGGGAGGAGGGCAGGGGGTTTAATAAGCATGAACTATGGGATTTAGTAAGTGTGAACTGTGCTGTTAGAGGCTGAACCAGGGGTTTTAATAAGTGGTAACCAGACGTTAGAGGCTGAACTGTCTTGAATTTACTGGTTGAACCATGCCGGTCCCCGACTGGTCTAGTTTGGTATGGTTCAGCCATCCTTAATGCAGGTTCGTATCTAAGTATATCTAAGTATAGATGGGCACAATATAGAGATGTATGAGACACCATGTTGGCCATGCATGTTCATATCTAAGTATATCTGTCCATGTTGTTCAAAGAGTTTTTGGTTCTTTAGGGATTAAAAGTCTTGCAGGAGAACCTTCTGGTGTCTTGTTTGGTTTCAACACGAGAAAACATTTTCCACTAGCCAAAATTGCCCATTTGAGCCAGTTTCTGATTTTGGCAATGAATCAAGCTTGAGTATTCATCTTATGATGAAATTTGAGCTAGCATGACAAGGTAACAACTAACAACGTTTGATACATGTTTGTTTTTAATTTTGTTTGGGAAACTTCATTTCTCTTAGATTAACTAACAGAGTTCTGGTAAAACAAGTCTTATATGTCTTTACATCTGTATTAGTTAGACACACTTTTTTTTTTTTGAAAGTGTCAGCAGTTTTGGACATTCGGACATTGCATGGCATGTTATATCACTTGGAAGTGTTGTTTCAAGTGTTGGACCCTTTAAATGAAGTGCCATGTTTTCAACATAAAATTATCACAGTTATTTATCAAGTTTCTAAATGCATCTCCCCTAAAAAAAGGGTATTAAAACACATTTACTATATTATTATGGGCAAGGCGCAGAATCCAACAACTTGCTATAGTCTGAAACCTTTGACATAATATTTATGGATGACTAGGCCTAATTCTAATGGTATGATAGATCTCTTCTTTTGGAATTGTGGCTATGTTGTGGTTGCATGTTAGTATCCCATTGTTAGCACCAGTCATATCTGATAGTCAGACTATTAGCACTAATGTTCGCCAAACCATCTCTAGCTGAATTGAGCCAGAATTGGGATGGTTCCTAGGTTCGGTTCAACCCCTTAGTTCAACCTGGCTTTGAGTGACGCTGACCAGTTCACTCAGACTCCCCCTCCACTTTTCTCCCCCCCCCCCCAAACCACCACCACCACCACAGTCGGACAACCATGCTGGATGACTTGTCAAGCTTTGCTTCCGAGACTATCTCTAGACCCTCCACCATCTCCTCCAGCTTTGGTACCTGCTCGATTGGTGACCCTTGCCTCGTGGCCCTTGATGCCATCTGGCAGCTTAGATCTACAATTGTGGTAGCCACGATCTCCACCACATCCACTACCGTCTCCAACGACAGCCACTGGCAGAACCCAAACCCTCGTGCCTTGCCCCTCCAGATTCAGGTTTTCACTGTGAAATCCTAGATGGGGAGAACCTGGCATTTGACTGGCACTGACATGTGTATTGTGTGTCAAGACAATACGGTACCATACCATACCAATCTGGTTTATGATTGATGTGGGTCACAATATCAAGACCCTTGTGGATCTCCACCAAGGAAGCATGAATCTCTTCTGTGAATGTCCTATGCATGATTCTTTGTTATGACAGTGAAACTAATAAAAAATGGAGAACCTAGGGATGGAAGAACAAAATAACCAATGTATGCAGAAATGTGGGCACACTATTATACATATAACTTACGTACATGCAAGCATGCATGTGTACTAATTTAGCACGCAGTATCATTGTGTATATAATCCCAGCAGTAACCACAAGGATAAGCACCACCTAATTTTCTCTTATTCGGGCACATTCAAACAACTGTTGTATGCCCATTTGCTCCTTAAAATGCACATATTTTAATCAGTTCAAGTTGTTTTACTATATCACACTTTGTGGCTTTATCTAATCTTTGTTATTTTTTATCTTCTTTTTAGAATCAATTTCATTCATTTATTATTTATTTATTTGTGTGAATGGATGGATAGTCTGGCGGTGGTGGTGAAAGGACTCTAGACATGGGAAATGCTGTTTCTCTGTTAAGGGGAGAGAAAAAGAATATGCGTAGAAAGGACAAACGCGCCAGGATAGAGCAGATCAGAGTTAGTCTTGGCCTTTCAGATTCTCAAAGAACTCCAATGGTAATTTCTTTTTCTTTCTGTATACTGATTGAAATTTCTTTAACTTCATTAATTGTATACATAACACACGTACTCCGGCGCAGAGACTTTCTTTATATGTTCATTTCAAAAAAAATTCTTCAACAAATTATGTTATTGAAAAGGAATATTTGTCAGACACATTACACAAGCCAATTGTCAACATGTTATGAAGCAGACATGACAAACTTTTAAAATATTCAGCACAATAGATCTGTGGTGGGCTATGTAAGGACATAAGCTCCTAACGCATGTGCCAACTGCCTCAAAACAAACTACTATTATCAAGAACATTATTTGAAAGATTTATAGAAGTAGCAGCTTTTGCTAGTAGTCTCAACTCTCAAGCATCTGCATAGGAAGATGATGGCATTGTCAGTTGGCTATGTGAAAATTTAAGCGGCTACCAAGCTTGGGTTACTTGGTTTGAAGTCTTTGATTAGGGCAACTTTGAAGTGTTTGAGTAACAATTCTGTAGAAGTATATGGAAATCATTTTGCCAGAGGATAATTAGCTGTCAAAATAATTTATATTAGCTATGATGTCGATATGTTAACTGATGACATGTTTGACTCGCAGTCTCTTTATATGCCTTTATGCATTTCTTAGTTTCTGTACTCTTTTGTACTTGCAGAATAATAATTGCTTTTAGCCTTACTATGCATTGACATGTACCTCTTGACTCCCAGTCCAATTTTTAGGCATGCACCCCATAGTGCTCTAAACTATATAAAGAACTATGCTAGTTCAATTGATGTAATTCTTTATAGTTTAAACTATTTGGTGGTTCTCTAAATCCTGTTTTTTTTATTTTTAAATTTGGCTTTATAAAGCACTTGTTAAGAGAGTCAATGATTATACGGCTATTTTCTGTTAATATCCATTACTTAGTCACTTTAGATGCCCTATAGGATCTCTAGTTCCTAAATTTTAAGTATCACTTTCTTGCCTCCAGTCTTCCATGATCAAATTCGCTCCTGCATCAGCTCCCATTTTAGGTTATTAGATTTTTTTTCTTTCCCAAGCAGTTGACAACAGGTTTAAATATTTAATTAACTATTATATATTGCAGAAATAAAACAGAGTCTGCTGGTTGATTATAGCAAACAGTTTGTCACCCTTACCCTCCATTATACTGATGTTCGGTTAATAGGAAAGAAGAGAAATACCTGTTGCAGGTGTTAACTTGTATAGGATTTGCAGGTGCCTAAGCCAGATGATCAGCAGCTCAACCTCCTCCAATATATAAACAGGAATCTGAATTTAATTCTTATATAGGACCATGAAGGATGGCTTCCTGAGTTGGATCCATACATTTAGTTGTCCAACTAAGGACTCTAAGAACCATCTCCAACCAGTCTTGCCTTATGCCCTGACTTAGCTGATGTACAAGCTCTGATATGGACTAGTAATCCCTTAAATGGATGGGCTAGTTTTCTAAATTTTTGGAATTAAATCCTAGCTTTACCCATTATGTTCTCTAATTATTCCTCCATAATTGTCCTGAAAAGTCTAAGGTGAGCCATCTGAAAAGGTCCGCCCCCACCCCC
>JAOXJJ010000263.1:11469520-11492913 GCA_025769935.1 Phoenix roebelenii | reverse complement strand
ATACTAGATTGAATTCATTAGTATAACATAAAATATACTCAAATACTTTGAGCTCATCAAAATCAAATAGGGGTTTAATCAATCACTCCACACTCTATGCACTCCTTAGCCTCTTTGCTCCATGTTGTTTAGGCTAGTCTCACAAGCTTATCATATTTGATATAATAAAAATCTCAGAATGTGCTTCATGGAACCATATGTGTAGAAGATAAAATTTTCTTAAGAAGGACAAAATTTCTTCCAAATCTAATGTCCATAAGTTCTTTATATTTCTTTCAAAAAAAGTATTCAACCTATACTAACCCTTGCTTGCCACTTCAAGATAGCTTGAAAGGCCAGAAATAGCAAGCCTTCAAGGCCAGAAATATTTTTATTTTTAATTGCAATTATAGCATGAATTTTGCAAGGAATATATAATCCTAGATGGTTCCACAACTTGTGATTGTCTTTTATCCCACAAGATGTTTACTCTTCCGAGATGTCTAACCAAGATGAACAACTCAAAATTAGTTAATAATAACATTTTGGAGGCTAGAGCTTAAGCACTATTTTATCAATCTCTTGGTCTAATAAAAACTATCAAATAGTGTTGTTGTGAAATTGAGCATCCTTAACTCCTTATTGGGTATTTGACATTTAGGGCTAGGTCCCAAGATTGACTTAAATTTTTACATCTTGATGTTTTAGACTCATGAAATTCTTACTATATTTTCTGCTAATACTAAACCCCCATATCTAATAATCTCATGCCTGAATTTGCTCTTTCTCTCTGTCTTGTCCTTGATAATTGCACACTTGCACATAATTAAAGCCTAAAACCTTTAACTATTTATGGTTAATAATCATATAATGATTCTTTGAGCTCTATAGGGATTATTCTCTAAATTATAAGACAAAATCCATTGAACATCTACAAGTTATTCCTCTTCTCCTTAGCTTGTTAACAATTGTTTTTCTTTCCATCACTTGTGGCCATTTGGTTTTACTTGTGGCCATTGATCTCCCTCTCAAGCATGTAATAGACTATTAGAACTTAGGGGTTGGGGGGTTTATAGGTCCACCCGTGTCCCTTGGGTCCACTTTGGCTTCAGATTCAAGGACCAAAGACCATGCCTGTACCGACTTTTAGGTAGAGTACTTAGAGGTAGACCATCTTTGTAGTTAATATAGATCTAATCTTGGTTAGTTTGTATACACTAGAAGTGTTATTTAGGGATCATGTATAAACAACTTAAATACTAAAAATTTTAAGTTGTAATTTTGGAAGAAGATCCCTATTTATGATTTATGGCGGTGTGTATAAGTATATGTGATATTGTTTAATAGTTTGGTTATCCTGATAATCATTATTGCCTTTGTATGAATTATATGATTTCTAGATTATGTTGGATTAATTGACAGGCGGTATACCTTGCATGCTTATAGAGCCAACTCCTGTGAGTATACGACAGTTATCATGCTCTCGAATTATAATTCTAAAGTCAAGAGTGTGATACTCTCTTTTCAAAAATAGGAGATTGATTCCTCAACTCTTCTTCCCCACCCCCCGCCCCCCTCTTTCTCTTTCTTTTTCGAGAAAAGTGCATGCATTACATATGCTAAAGACTTGCACATATAACAACTATGCCTAGAAGATAGGAGCTTAACATGTCTATGAATCTGTGCACAATAGAGACATCCCTAGTCTCCTTTCCAAGAAAGGCACATGCATTGCACATGCTAAACATTAGTATATATAATAACTATGGTCAGAAAATAGTAGCTTAATATATGTAGTAGTGGTTTAATGTGCATGAATTTGAGCATACTACATACATTCCTAGCCTTTTATTCATGTAAGGCTAGGAGTGTGAACCAAAAGATCCACTAGCCTACTTTTGTATTATTTTCAGAGCCAAGTTATTTTGATGGATCTATACAAATTTTGGCAAATATTTTATTCAAATTTGGCCCACCATTTTTCTACTTGAAACTAAATATTCAACTAATTCTGTCTTTCATCTTATATAGTCTTATTTCTCTATAGGTGGAGAGAACATGCTCTTTTTTTTTTTTTTTGGCGAAACGGTCGGAAGGTCCATCCAACATAATTTCTCAAACTTTAAAATATTAAAATTCAAATTGCACCTCTATAGAAACATTAAACAAAATTCAAAATTCAAAATTCAAAATTCAAGCTTCGAACTACCCTGCCATTGGAGCCGGATAGGAAATATCTTGCCAAACTTGCACAAATACTCCTTTTTTTAACAAAACACTCTTCCATACTCACCCTTAACCAATGATTAAGAAAGAAACATAACTAAAGGGGAAATATATTATCAAAAAATACTTAATAGTCATCACCACAGCTATCTATTTCCTATGCAACCATCACAACACCTGCACTCCCATTTTCAAATTTAAATCCTCCTCCATCTGGAAAGTTAGAAAAGGGAATGCTCCCACCCCAACTTTTCCATCAGGTCTCTGAAAGAAACAGGATTCTGTCATCAAAGGCTCTCCTTTTGTGGCTGATAAATTCAATCCCCTTGCTTCCCTTTTTTTCACATAGATGGGGGGTGGAAAGGAAAAGGACCCGCACAACGGAGTGCATCTATTGAAAAAGAGTGCATATTATATCAAACGCCGAATTAAAAAGCTCACCGCCCCCCGGAAAAATAGCCGTTGCGATTTGAACGTTTAAAACCATGGAGCCCGCACTAAATATATACTAAAAATATTCAAATTCAAAGGAAAAAGAGGCACTGCCACGCCCACCCGAAGTCAAGTGTGTAACGGAGGCCACAAAAAGAAGCTTTTGATACAGTCTCCAATCTTCTTTAGTCTCCCCACTCCCACTGATCTCTTGGAGCCATTTCAGAGGAGAGGAGAGAAGTTTTGAGAGGAAATGGGAGACTCTTCTTGTCTTTTGCAGGACTATTGTCATGCTCCTGAAGCCTCCAATCAGGACAGAGAGGTAGAGAAAGAAAGAATACAAGTTCAATGCATGAACTCACCAATCATTCTTTTTTGGGCTCTTCATACTTCCGTCGATGGGTTTGAGATTTGATACACACCTCAATGCATGATCTCACTGTTTCTTGATGCACTTCTTTCATGAGTACCACTGTGAGGAATGCTTTAAAATTTGAAAGATCTTCCTCCTTTTCTACATTTTTGGAACATCTTATAATGGCTGTTTTTCATGATGAGTTTCTGATATTAGATTATAATGTAGGAAAATTCTGGTGCCGCAGGTGAATTTAGCTTCGGCACTAGGGGGATCGATCTCTTTCGGGAGGTACTTGTCGGAGTCGTTGGACTGGGGAAAGTGGTCATCCTTCCCTCACAACAGATACTTGGAAGAGGTTGGGAAGTACTCGAAACCGGGCTCGGTTGCTCAGAAGAAGGCTTACTTTGAAGCTCATTACAGGAACATGGCTGCTCGGAAACCAGCCTCTGTTCTGGAGCATAGCAGTGCCATCGAAACTATTTCCCCTGAAAGAGAAGCCAATGACAGATTCGGCAACGACGACAGCCACATCGACTCTTCCGATCCAGAAGTCGAATCTAAAGAAGTTAGCGACATCATGACTACCATTGAAGCACCGGGAGTTGCGACGGTGGCTGCCGATGCTGCTAGTTCTAGCCCAGGTGGAGAAAACCATGTTTTAGGAACAGGACAGGTGGAAAAAGCTGGTCCAATATTAGAAGATGAGATCCTTGAGGGATCCTGTTCGCAAATTGAATCCTCAGATGTTGTTGAAGATGTTGAAAACCAGAACAAGGTCTCGGTGATCGAGCCTGATACATGCAGTCCTTCTGAGAATCAACCGCTAAAGGTAATTTGTTTTTGTTGCCAATGCAAAATTTTGTATTTGAAAGTTGTGGTTTTCAAATCTATCATGACAAGTTTGGTTCTTCCAGGAAAGTTTTGTCACCAATAAGGACAGTGTAGATTCAGTTGGAAAGAAATCAAGAGGTCCAGTTTCAAAATCGTCGGTTAGTAGATCATCCAAGCCTCCATTTTCCCCAGCAAAAACAACATCTTTTCATCGCATTAAAGAAAACGATACCACTCCAAGCAGCACTAGGAAACGTGGCATGGGTTCAATTGAGAAGAAGAAATCAACTACAAAATCACTGCATATGTCAATCAATATAACCCAATACCAAAGTGGAGCAACTACTACTTCAGAAAGTAAAAGTTTGTCAATCCTTGAGAAGGTTGCAAACTCAAAAGCTGCTAGTGTTATACCAAAAGCTTCTCAAGAATGGTCCCATCATTTTAGAACACCAACAAAGGTGCTCCTCCGCATACTAGAAGAATTTTTCATGCAATGTGAGATGTTTAATTCATATGCTAAGCCAGACTTTTAGTTGTGCATTGCAGGCATCTTCAAATGGAGTGACAAAATTGGTTTCTCTAACTCCTCAATCAGAACATGGAAGGTACTATGTGGGTCAAGATATGCTTGCATGCTTTTGCACAACATTTACTCTGTCCACAATTTGCTTCCTAGTCATAGGAAAGAGGAAGAAAAAGGTTTTTGTAAATATTCTATATTAAGAAGTCCTGGTAATTTGACTGAAATTTTTCTTTCTTGCATGTATTGAAAGATTTGACCCTGTATGTCACTCTGAAGTTCTAGTAATATAATTTTTGTGCATAATTTATATGCTGGTCTATGATTTCAGGACCAAAACACCACCAGAACAATCATCTTTTAAGAAGAAAATAGCAGATTTGAAGTTGCAAACACTCTCTCTCGAGTTAGTGGTGCTTCAACAAAACATTGTTTAATTTTCTTGTTGGTGATAATATCTCTGAATGATTAAAAAGAATGAATTCTAATGAATGACTATTAATGTTACAGTTATTCGAAATCTTCAAGTATTAAAGGACACAGACAGTGTAGCCCACTTGCTGCTTCTTTTAGCTTCAAAACTCAGCAAAGGGCAGAAAAACGGAAGGAGGTAAAAGCCTTCATCTAGAAGATTTAAATGTCCTACATAGCAGTAGAAGCCTGTCTGTAATGGTTCATCTGGATTGCTTAATTGTACACCTAAATTAATTATATTTTGGCTGAATGCTTCATCTTCATGCGGGTAAAGTTCAGTATTTTTCTATGCTTTTGATTCCCCTATCTGCAATTGTGTCAGCTTTTTCATAATTTGGAAGACAAATTTGACAAAAAGGGGGCGAAGAAACTGCAACTTCAAGAAACATCTAAGGTCTTTTCTGTTAATTATGGAATTTTTTATCTGATATCGAAATGATTAACTTCCCTATGTTTGAACTAAAACAGTAATTGGTACTGTCCCTTCTTTTAGTTTATCTTTCTCTCCCATTAGTCACATTAAATCTTATGTTCACCTTATATGTGCAGGAAAAAGCTGAAAGTGAATCAAGAAAATTGCGACAAAGTCTTTGCTTTAAGGCCAGACCGTTGCCAGATTTCTATCGCAATATTGAACCGCCAAAAGTAGAGATGAGAAAGGTACCATTTTTCTTATACTTAGTACCAAGTCGTGCATATTACCACAATATTCTTTGATCTCATGCAGTCACTTATGTTTACCTTATCTATGCAGGAAAAAGCTGAAAATGAATTGAGAAAATCAAACCAGAGCCTTTGCTTTAAGGCCAGACCATTGCCAGATTTCTACCACAATATAAAACCAACAAATTTTGACATGAAAAAGGTATAATTCTTCTATTATTGTTCTACCGACCTATGCAGCTTATTGTAACTACCTGTATCAATGACAAATTTCTTACAACTCCAAGAAGATTAGATTTGCTAGCCCTTACATTTGCCAGAAGACAAGTTGTTGTTTATTGATTTCTCAATGTTATACGAGCTTACATTAATTTGTTTCCTTTGCTTTGTTGAAATAAGCATTATAGTTAATAGTTGTCAAGTATGCTTTGCAGATACAATTAATACAACACCAGTCTCCCAAACATAGAAGGACAAGCAATTCGAAAGCAGATTCAGAGCTTAACAATGTGCCTCCTTCAAAACCTTCCTTCAGGAGCACTAGATCAATCAGTATAACAGAGAAGAATGACTATAGTGAAACACCAACCAATTTGTAATTCCACTACCTAACAAACATAACTAAGAGGCCACTGTCTTGCTAAGGTTTAAAAATTTCATGCATTTCAGCATGGTGTTGGAGGCTTTTGGGAAAAGAATGTATATTTCAAAGGCTCATTATGACCCGTGATAAAGTAGTCATGCGATTTAGTCCTGGATGTAATCTTACTGTTCAATTCTAGTTTGTACTCTAGGCTGTGCTTTGCATTGTTAGAACATTCAAAAACTTTTCTGCATGAAATTGAAATCTGTAATTCCATGTATTTTAATGCGTATTACAACATGTTCATTTTGCACATATTCCAAATCTTATGTGGGCTACATTTGGTTTACAAAAAAGAAGAGAAGAATAAATGAAGATTTAGAGAGAGAATACCAATAAAAAAATACAGGGTTGAAATAAGGCTTAAGTTTTTTCTGCTATTTTAGTGTGGCTTTTCAAGAAGAGCCTTGAGGATTTCCTATGCATCTAAAAAGCCATGAATGGGTTTTTATAAATGGTCACTAGTCCTACTACAAAGTGAGTACCAGATGGTTATGGCTGTGCCAGGTGCTGACACCAATTAAACTAGTAGAAGTGAAAAGAGTGTTGAAATAATCAATCATCTCACTTCCATATGTAGTTGCTGCTACAAGAAAAATGTGCTACAAGTTCTATTTCTTAAACATGTCAGCATCGAACAATTACCTGGTTAGGCTTTTTTTTTTTTATAATATTCAGAACTATATAATAAATCATGATAAGGAAATTGTATGATTATTTAAGAACAATTGCCCTAAAAAATTCTTTGATAGCAAAACGTGAGGTAAGAACCAAATCATAATAGGATCTAGGAAGTGAAGGTGGGGGAAATGAACTTGAAAAGTTAAAAACAAAGTTGAATCTCAAATTTTATTATTTTGATATTGTGAAAATTTCATCACAAGTCTATACATCTCTTTGGTTTAATTAAGATTAGTATTTCAATATCTTGCAAAATAGAGAATGGGTCCAGAATATATTCAAAAGCAATCCAAGTAAACAAAACAAACATAAACAACTGAAATTAAATATCTTTGCTAGTGCTTTCTTTCTATGATCAACCTACCAAAAACTCGTAACAGATAATACTTCAACTTATGAGCATTGGCTAGAGAACACAGGAAAGCTGTTGAACCAGGTCTTCCCCATTAGCAGATCCCTCAAAATATACACACACAAAGGTCCCTTGTCATTGCTGGATCCAAAAAGCCCTTCACTTTTATCTGCACAAAAGATTTTATACCATTTGAAAGCTAGAAGCAAATAAGCGTAAGTAGTACAAAGCCAATGTCTATGGATAGATCTGCATTCATACATACTAGACGGGTGTAATTTTGCATACTTGTAACCTCTGTGTTGCTTATTAGAAAAAAAAAGAGAAAAAGGCCAGAGTAGTTCTTCTAAGAAAAAATGCTTATGGCTTGTTTTCAAACAAGAGTAAGTTAAACCTGATTTACATTGTTGATTCATTTCCCAACAGTCTAAGCTTCTGAAGTTGAGTGATTTGTTGACAAGCAAGAACTTAATCAATCCAGAAGGGCAGAATTAGTTCAACCAGTATTTACTTGGTTTACTTCATTCAGATGTTTCAACACGCACTAACCTTTCAATTTTGTTCCTGCTTTGAAGGAATATTGTTCGATTTTACGATCATAGAAATATCTTTGGAAGCTATAGTTTGAACACTGTAAATTATAAGTGACTGCCAACCAAGCCTTAGCTTTCTGGTTGACACCCTCTACACTTGGGGGAGGTCTGTAAAGCTTGATATACATGGTCGATTCATTCTCTAATGGTGCAAGCTTCTGAAGTCCAGTGGTCAATTAATGCAAAAACAGAGCTCAGGCTATTGGATGTCATGAATTTAAATCACCTCCAGATTAATTATTTATTTAATTAACACAATTTTTATTTTTCCTTCATTTTAATCATTGGCAGCTCTTGAAGGAAGTCCAAGACCTAACAAAAATAACTAGTATAGATAATAGAGCTCATGCGAATGAGGTCAATAAAATTCTTGCATATGGTTTTAGTGTGCCTATTTAAGTGAAGGGCAATGTGCCTGTGTTTAGAATAAACCAACAAACTTTCAGTGAGCTTTTTTTTATCATCTGTATGTCAGATTTAAATCATCTCACACTCATCAAAATATCCTGAAGGTGTGTCTCACAACAAATAAATGAGTTCTAACATCATTAAGGGGCTGTCAAACCCTTGGAGCCTGTCAAAGACAAAATTCAAACTGAAGAGGATGCAAGAGAGCTTTCACAGCTAGATGGTTATCTAACTTCATCGGAGGAACTAAATCCTCCGACTGTAAAACAAGGACATTGCTTGCAATGTAACATGAAGATGGTCCTTCGACTTCTCGGAGTGAATCCTTGCTATTCCATTCTCACCAAAGACTGCAACAATACCACCATTACCAGCTGATCCAAGGCTTCTCTAGGTTTCTTAGAATTTTTTCTTCAGTAGGCCAACATTTGAAGCTCCTGGCTCTGTTCTTCTGACGAAGGAAAAAAAAAATGATCGAGAGAGATCGACAATTAGAATATGAAAACCCCTAGCCAACAGTCCTGCCAGCATCTGAACTCATCTCCATTGCCAAAGGTTCTTGTAAGAAGTACCTTACCGAAAACATCGAAAGGAGGAATTCTTTGAAACTATGTTACAATCCAAAAACATCGAAATGAAATAAGTCGGCCTGGGCCTTAAGGGAGACAATAAGAGGTAAATTATTTAACCAGTATGAAGGATGAGGAAGATCACACTCCATGTTTGCAAGGATATTGGCCACCTGACAGAGTACTATGAGATTCTGTGCCTGTCCGACCTTCTATGCGCATTTTGCGTTCTAAGTAAGTCTCACCAAAACTTGAAAACATGTTTAACTGTAGATCACAATCCATTGCCTTCATTTTAGTTCTACTGATCCTTAAGATTTTCTATTTAATGATGTAAGAAAATTAAATACAACTGAATGGATGTCGACTAGATTGCCAGAAGGCTTTCATCGAAAATTATATACGGAATGGAATCAATAGATGATGTCAAACAGATTGTCAGGGGAAAAATACAACCTGATTGAAAACGACATTAAAATAGTCAACATCATACTTCCGCAGCAGCCACAACATGAACATAATGCGACACATCAAGAGATTTACCCTGATTTATATATAAAAGAAGGGGTTCTTATACAGCTTAACACAGTTGCATGCACTTCTCGGCAACATCAACATGACATCATATCAAACTTGCGAAATGGAAATATATAGGCCAGTTCTAACCGTGATACGAAGGACCCACGCTATCATGTCGACAAGTTTTCGTAACTGCACTAGAAATCATTGGCAAACTACACATTCAAAGGTGTGCATTCAGAGTTGTTCTTCGGATGATCGAATTGTATGTTTAGAAAAGCCATGAAACTGACATTCTCAACAACAAACGAATAGAACCAAATGAAAACTAGCAAATCCAAGTGCATGTCAAGTTTCCTTGCATATCATCCACAGATAATGCGAAATAAAGCACAGCCACCAACTAATATCCAAATGTGATAGCTCACACATAGGAATTTAACATAGATAAGACTTGAAAGATGCTATGATCCTATAAGCTGGAATTATGACAGACAGAGAAAGATAGAAGAGCACAACGAAGTTCCTTCACCATATTAGATCAGACTAGGCACAAGCCAAACAGGGTCGATCCCGAAAACTGGCAGAGAGTCCGGTCTGAGGCTCCTACACTCGCTATGCCAGTTCTCCATGTCAAACACACGGATAGTTTGAACGGCCAGCTCGCCATTGTTGCAGAAAGCGAAGTACAGGCAGTTCTTTCTGATCCCCGGAAACATGCCGGTTCTCACCACCACTACCTGAGCGTTGCACTTGAACACCGTCTGGTCGGGCATGCTCCTGACCCCCACCCAACTCGGCTGGCCGGTCTCCTCCAACCGGAAGATATCGAAGGAGATCAATGGGCGGTTGGGCTCCTCGCTCTCATCGTCGCTGTCCACCATGCTGAAGAAGACGAAGAGCAGCAGCTGGTCGTCGGACACCGCCAGGAAGGCCTTCTCCATCATTATGTCATCATCCAAGGGAAAGGGGAGCTCCGCGGATTGGAGGCGAGTGGCTGTCGCCGCCGGTGGAGAGAAATCGACGATGGCGACCGCGGCATGGCTGTTGACGATGTAGAACTTTCTGCGGTGGAAGGCGACATCGTAGGCACCGTAGACGTCGGAGGGGAGGCCGGTGTTGACGACGGCCCAGGGGCCCCAGCGGCCGCCGTCGCCGGAGCAGTAGGCAACAAGATGGCAGTTCTGTTTGAGGAGGATCACGACGGTGCAAGTACCGGAAGGGGTGTTTGGGGAGGAGGTGATGATTGCATGGCCAACCTTGTCTCCAGTGAAGGTAGAGGGTGGGAGGGTGAAGCAGGAGCGGGTAAGGGGGTTAAGGAGGTTGATGATGGAGGTGTTCTCTTGGACGAGGATGAGCCATCCATGGTTGGCACCGATGACACGCTTGCCCTGGGCCTCGGAAAGGGACAGGTGGTAGACTGCGCCGGTGGCGAGACAGTGGAAGTGGCGAGTATCGCTGTCTGGATTGTATTGAAGCATCAGCCATGGGAGGTGTGGTTGGAGGTCGGAAGGTCTCACGGAGGCACGCCATGATCGGCAGACCGCACGAAAGCGAACGAAGTCGGTGACAGTCAGAAGCCGGTCGGCAATCCTGCCGACGAGATCTGGGCAGAGGTCGGCCCACCCGGAGGGCTTCGAGAAAGCGGGTGCCATGGAGGAGATGGGTTTAAGGATTTGGAAGGAGAGGAAGGTGGGTTGGGGACGAAGGAGTTGAGGGAAGAGGGGTATTTAAAGGGTGGAAAGCGGCTCTGTCAAGGGATGGCAGCTAGCGGGATTGCACTTTTCAGATGAAAACATGTTGCATGGTTTATCGAGAAAGAATGGGGTGGTAACTGAAAAAATTGAGGACATCAGGGTCTACAAGACAATTTGCGGATATCCAATGTGATAAGGTGGCATGCACAGTGCAAGCAGGACTGCACTGGAATTTATAAGAAGTTTTGTAAATATAAATAATTATGGATATGTTTTTGCAAGTATTGTATATATCTAAATGGAGAAGAGGCAAGGAAAAGGAGGTTCCTCCTGTGCATTGCTTGGAAAGTAGAGGTGCATTGTTTTTAGCCTTCTTCTGGAATATCGAGCAAACCGGCAATAAATTGAATTGAGATATTAATTTCTCTTGATCAACATGAGAGGTGGAAAAATTTTTAAATAACTAAAATGCATCACTTACCCAATTAGAATATAATAGCTTATTGACCTATATGCTAATATAGTAAATTCGGGATTAATCATTAATTTGTATATTTAATCAATATCTATAATTAACTAAAATCTTTGTATAATACAATAGATTAAAGACGATAGTTAAAATAAAGAGGTCATATGGGCTAATGTTTCCAAATATATTGATTTTATGAGGAGGGACCTTGAGAATCCATGCTTTTATATAATGGAAATAGTTTTAAGGCCACAAAATCTTCGTGAGGAACAAAAGGTCACTGCTAGTGCTAATATTAGGGTACATATAATGAAGATCCAACAAAAAAGATAATATGGAAAACAATCGATGGCATATCTTAGGAAGAGATAAGTTTAAAAAGGTGTAGTTGAGGATAAGTCCTTCGATTGAAAACTCTTTAATGTGTAGGTTCTATTAACTGAACAATTTGTTCTACAATCCTTAGTTTCAAAGGACAACTTATTATTCTGCTGGGTTGAAAATAGATCGAATATGGATTAGATTTCAATATATTTATATTTGTATCACATGCCAATATAGTATAATCGAGATTAGTCATTAATTTATGTATTAAAATCAATATATATAATTAACTAAAGTCTATATATAGTTTGATGGAAATTAAAAATAATAGTTAAAATAAAGACATCATATTAGTCAATATTCAAGATATATATTTATTTTATTAGCAGAGATAGTAAAGTCAATATTTTCATATAACGAAAAAGATTTTGAGATGATACGAAATCTTCATGAAGGATACGATGCCACTGCCAATGCTGACGTTAGCTTACATGTAATAAAAACCTAGAAGAAAAGTTAACAAGACAAATATTTGATGATGTAACTTAGGTAGATATACATTTCAAAATATGTAATTGAGGACTAGCCATTGGATTAAATGCTCCTTAATGTGTACGCCCTATTGACCGAGCAATTTCTTCTATAGTCCTTATTTTAAAAAGATAATATTCTACTAGGGTTGAAAATGGATCGAATACAACTTAGATTTTGGTATATCGATTTCATATCTGTTTATATTTGGCAAATATGGATATGGATATGGATATGGATGTTAATATTTATTTTAAATAGATGAGAATATGTTGGATATTGAAAGTACATACATAAATACAATATAAGTTACATAGTTAAACTTTTTGACTATAAAGTGAAATATAGCTCTGAACAAAAGGTAAATTAAGCCAATAGTTTGTTACATAATCATTTATTTTTTTTATAAAATTTTATGAATGCTATATGAGATTAAATAGGATTAAAAATAAAACCGAATATTCGGATACGAATCAGATAGTTTTCTATCTATATCCGTATGATAGATATAGATACATAACGAATATTAGACAGATACTCAAATTTTTATCTATATTCTAGTAGATTGAAATATGAAAAAAAAGGATCCAACTGGATATAATTTAGCCCTCTTTTCCCTCTTTTTCCCCTATATGTTGCCCTAAGAAAAGATAATTTATTATAAGCCATTGGTATGAGTATTAGTATAGTATCGACCCACTCATTAGTTTTAGAAAATTTGGTTTAACCTAATAAACTGAGTTAAGGTTAGGCTTTATTTTTAAAGTGGAGTAGACTTTTGGGATTAGGTCACACTCCATAATAACTAATTAGGTCCAACCTCACCTAGCCTAATAATATAAAATATTTTATATTTATATCATTATAGATCAAAAATATGTTAATATAATATAAATTGAAGAATCTATTTCTCTTACATCTTTTTTTAAGATTTTTAATCCTCCTTTCACTTATCATCTTAGAGTTATTAGAGGTAATATGAGGACGACAATCATGTTATAGTTGACCACCTCCTTTGCACTTTATACATGTCCACCATTGCCATGTCTCTTCCTCCTCCTCCTCCTCCTCTCTTTCTATGTGTGTGTGTGTATGTTTGTATGTAGTTGTTGGGTGCATTTTGTAATGTATATAGGGTGTAAAGAAAGGATTTCACACCCATTATCAAATTCAATGACGGTGATAAAAAAATAAATTGTTACATATGATTTAGAAGGTATAAAATATTTATATACAAAAAATTATATCTTTTAGAAATTTTTACCTTATGCATCAAGTCGTCCCGAATATATAGTTATAATGAGACGATATAGTATATTGATGGTGAATAAGTTAATATATGGACTAGAGGCTTAGACATTTTAGGCCTTGCAGATCTCATCCAATAGTTTAGATTTTTATTTTAATCACCAATATTAAATTTGATAGTGACATAATATCTATTTTTTATATATTATAAGTTCACCCTTAATATATGTATATATATTATGTAGATATATAGTTATACATACGTACAAACATACATATATGCATACATACATATATATATATAGAGAGAGAGAGAAAGAGAGAGAGAGAGAGTTTGGCTCCAAATGCTTATTAATGATAATCAATGAAGAGCATCTAAAAATAAAAATTAACATATATACACACACATACACATATATGTATGTATATATGTTATGTATGTATATATGTATGTCCATATATATACACATATATATAGGTCATCTTTATATATGGGATGGACTACTCTCCTTTTGAGAGAAAATAGTATCCGCTCCTCTCAAATCTGATCAAATTGAAGATCTATATTGATGATTATGAATTATACAACTAAAAATGCCTAGAAGTAGAAAATTATTTGGTTTGATGTTCTAAACCTATTGCACCAAGTTGATATAAAAATGCTTGGTTTCTATAGTGCTAGTGTGGTAAAACACATGATACAGTGTTTAGATTGAGAGGTTACCTCATGGACATATTAAAATATTTATAAGTTGAAAGTCAGTAGATTTTAATACTTAGATCAAAGCATAAGATAGTATATACACATTTTGCATCTACTTGATACATAAGTTAGAGACAACGAGAACATCTGATTTTTAGTTTCTAGGCATTTTTGGTGGTATGGATCATGATTGATAGTGTGGGTCCTTGATTTATATATCTGATTATTGATTTTTGACCTGAGACGTGCAAAAACTTTTTTTCTCTTGAGAGAAGTGTAGTCCATCTCTCTTGCTCTCTCTCTCTCTCTCTTTATATATATGTATATACACATATGTATGTACATATATAATATATATAGTATGTATATTTATGTATATACATATATTTATATGTATATATATATGTGTGTGTGTGTGTTTCTATATGCAATATATGCATGTACACATATATGTATAGACACACACACACACACACACACATATATATATATATATGTAATATATATATATATACCTATAGAAAGAGAGAGACCATGTGCCACTCTTCTTGATTCCAAAATCAACAGAGCATCCAAATTGAAAATACACGCAACTTTTGATCTATAACACTAAAAATGCATAGAAACCAATAATCAAATATTTTAGTACTCTCTAACTTGTGCATCAACTGGGTACAAAAAATAAATAGTTGGAATGATATGAGGCTAAAATGAAGTATCACTCTATAACTATTCTCTTTCTCTAAAATTTTGAGATAGAGACTCTCGGTCCACACTCTCTTGTGCAAAGCCCTAGGGCATCTCCTATCACTGACCTCCTTAGGCTCAAACTTTGTGGTTGGGTTTCCCCCCTCCCCTTCCTCTCTTCTCCCCTCCTCTCTTCCCTTCCCTCTCCCTTATTTCACTCCCTTTCCTTCTTCCTGATTCTTTGCTCCCCTACCTCCCCTCTCTCTCTCTCCTCCTTGCCCAACCTCTCTCTTTTGCCTTGTATACCTTCTCTTTCCTTCTCACACTCCCTCCCCTCTCCACCTCTTTCTTTCTCCCTCTTCTATCTCTCTCTTCCTCTCACAACCCCGCCACATGGTTTAAGGGTCCTTTATCTCCTTTTTTTTCAATGTTTAAGCCCCATTTATACTCCTCTTTGTAGTTCTTCCTGTGCCTCACCAATCCTCTCCCTTGTTTTTTAATTGAGAACTCCAATTTCCCCCTCTCAGCTTCCATTTCTTAGCTAGATTGTAAGATTATGTTTGACTAGCTTTCTCAGGTCTTTGATGTCTATGATAATAGAGATTTTTCCATCGTAGGTGGTTGGTGGTTTGTGGCGAGAGAAAAGGATTGGGGGGGTGCATTTGTATTTATGTGTTTATTTGTGTATAGGATTACCCCTTTCTAAAAAGATAGGGTACTCACTTCCACTTTATTAGTCGTGCATGGGATGTAAATTAAAATAGTCCATGTTTAAGCCTTTTAGTTTTGGTAATAAAAAAATTGATATAGTGTGGTAAGGCACAAACTCCTTTTCTTTCTCTTCCTACTCCTATTCTTCTCAACTTCTTATTCATTGCCTCCTTCAACCTCTTCGTACAACACCCACCACACTATAAGATTACACCTTGTTAGTGGCACATAACCTACCATCTCTTCCTCTCCACCCCCATTTGCTATTTTCTTCTCTATCCTCAAAATACCCCACTTCCCTCCATCACCATCCATCTCTTTGTTATCTTTTGTTTCAACCCAATCCCACTGCTAACCTCTACACCTCCTTAATCACCCTCCCCTTCCACTACCTTTTCTTTCATTAATTTTACTCGCCCCTCTCATTGCAAAATATGGTCACATTCATCAAAATTGACAAGCATGTCAAAATATGTCGACAAATAATAAAGGGCCTCAAAATCCTCAAGGATAAGACCACAAAGCCATGAAAATGTATATGGTGGTGATAAAATCATGCTGAAGCCATAAAACTGGAGTCTAGGATCCTCAATGATCCAATCAAAGAGAGAAAGAAAAATTCATTCAATCTACTCAACTAAGACCTCTCAAAAAGAGTAATAGAGAGTAAAAAATTTATGAAAGTAGGGTTCTAAGTCTTCTTTTTCTCATTATTTTTTAAAAAACTACTTTATACCTTTTTTGTTTATATTAGTGGGATCCATCAACTCAAAACACAAGTTATATTTCTCTTTTAATTACAAGATGGAAGAAATAGAGTAATACCCGTCCTCCTTTCTTCTCATCAATATGTATGGTATAAGGTATTTATACTAGTAGTAGTATATGCCTTTTTACAATCCATGTTAGATTTCTCTTCAAAGTAGGACAAATATTTTTAAAAATAAAAAGTATTATAAAATTTTTAAATTTAGTTAGAAATTAAATTTCAAATTGTTTGTCAGTTTTATCTTCTTTCATGTTGCCAAATTTCTCATAGGTTAGAAGTTATGGCTACCTAAAATTTCAAATCATGATCAAATCCAAGATGTAGAGGATCATGGATGCAGACATACTTGAAATAGCCATCAGTCTACTGAAAGTCTAGTGATCATTGTTACTTAGCTAGATAAGGATGATAATGTTAATGGTAATTCTTCCTTTACTATCAGTTTGATTATGAGTGAATGGGAGATGGGTACAGAGCAAAAGGAAATGGGAGTGAGATAGGCTTGCTGAGGCCAGCATATGACATGGAGGAAGGAATAAGAATGGGACAGCTCATGGTAGTAGGCTTGGGGTGTGATCTCAAACACATAGATTGGAACCTAGGAGAAGGAAGAAGAGTAGAAAAATTGAAGAGGCAAAGAGAAGGCACAACTACCTTTGTCCTATCCCAATGCGTATTAATGCCATTATAGTTTCACTAACAAAGTAAAAAAATGGTCTAATATGGATTATTAAGATTTTAGATCTAGCAAATAATAAGGAGGGTATACATCTTGTAACTATGTAATATCATTTTTTTTAATCATTACTGAAGAAACAAGTAAAGAGTATTCAAACCGTAACCTATCTTATTCCACCAAATTTCAATATGTGTCATGTGGTTAATAGTTCTTGCTAAGAAATAAGTTTTTTTATCAATATATTTGTTCTTATTTAATGTTTATATTGTGCTCGAGTATTGTAAATCCTTCTTCATATTTCTTGGTTGCATGAATTCTTAGGTAACAAAAGTAATAATTGAATAGATTCCCTCTTTTAGGTATAGCTTTTCTATTCTTATATCATTATATTTTTTGAACTTCTCAATTCATGTGGTATTATTTTGGTCAGATTAAATAATCCAAAAAATAGTTCAAAATGCTAGCAAAGTAATTTGTTAAATACACAATTTATAACCAAAACCTAGACCAATATCTATTTTCTTGGGTCTAATATTGGGTATTGGCATGGAGTTTTAATGGTATTTGGGTTTGTTTTTGTATCTAACACATATTTTGGATATGATTTGGCATCGGGATATTTTGGCCCTTCAAATAATGTGTTTAATGCATTCTCTTCTACACTGAATGCTTTTGTTTGTTTATTAGAAGTATCAACCAAATGACAAAATTAATAATGTCCATGCATATGAATAACCGTGGTTTGTGGAAAGAAGCATAAATATGAATTTTGAGACCGTATCGACCAAACGTAAAATGCAATCATACGAATGACTTGGTGTTAAGTTTCTCTTAATAATATTAGGCAAAACTCATCTGTCTATTCTTTAACTCTTTGTACGAAGAAAATAAAACAAGGTTGCACCTCAAACTCTTAAAATTCCCATTGAACACCTGCAACCTTCGGTAGTCTTTGGAATAACACAAAATAAAATAACACAAAATGAATGCAAGTTTATTAGGGTTGGTGATGCTGGAAATCATAAGTTTGGAGAGAATCACAAGTAATGAAAAGAGTTTGTTGCAGCCTAACAAAATTAGTTATTATTGCAAATTCATCACATTAAGTAAGCCAATGAATCTCTTAAGCCTATAGCCAGTTCTTCCTGATATTTTATGTTGTTTCTTTTACCCTAATTTTTAGTAACTCACATCTTAATTAGCTAAAATAAACGATCTATATATCAAAGCAACCAAAAATTTGAATCCTAATGGATGTCAAACTTTATCACATGTCATCGTAAAGAAATAAGAGGCATGAAAATCATTAACTCATACCAAGATCTTATAGCTAAATAGAGGATACAAGCATATATAGATTACAAACTAATTTTTTACCATCACAACAAAGAAGACACAAAAAGCTAGCACACAAGGACATTACCCTAACCAAACTAATAAAGCAAAAGTACACAAACAACATCGAAACTTTCTACCTAAACTTATGAATCTACCTTCCTAGCCCCATTCTTAAGTCAGACTTGGCACCACCCAAACTGGGTCTACCCATACCTCCGACAAGTAGTCCCAATTACAGGTCTGCCTCTCTAAATGCCAATCATCCATGCTCAAAATATGGATGCATCGTATCTCTGAACTCTTATCATCCTTGATGATCTCCTGGTAGGAAGCAAGATATAAGTTATTCCTTTTGATCCCCAAAAATCGCTCAGTGTTCATCGACATAGCGGCATATTTGCTTAAGAATATTGTGTGGTCATGCATGTTCCTAACCTTGAACCATGTCGGCTGCCTACTCTCATCCAGCTTGAAGACATCGAAGAAGTCCCTCGAGTGAAAGATATCTTGGTGGAAGTAGTCCTTGTTCACCTCCTCATATTCCGATCGGCTGAAGAAGACATCTAGCAATAGATCATCCTCCGACTATGTGAGATAGGCCCTTTTCACCATCCATCCATCCCCTTTGGATGGGAGTTCCATTGATTCAACCCTACTAACAGTTGGCACAAGTGTGGCAACATCAATTATAGTGAGCAGTAAATTATCATTGATCACATAGAACTTTTTGCGATGGAAGATGACATCATAGGCACCAAAGTTGTCGAAGGGGAGCTTGGTGTTGATGGTGACCCATTGGCCCCATCGGTTGCCAAATAGGGAGCAGTAGATGACAAAAGGAGCATCATGGAGGAGCACCATAACAATGCAACTAGTGGGTGAGGTCGGAGGGGAGGAGATTGTCGTGCGGCAAACTTGGTCGCTAGTGAAGCTTGAATTAGGGAGGATGAAGATGTTGCAGGCGATGGGGTTGAGTAGTGTTGCTGGAAACTGGACCCGAGGGCGACCGGTCGGCCGAGAAGGTGGAGCTCCAGCGAGGCGCTGGCGGGCGGTGATCCGTCGGCGGGCGGCATCCTCCTCTGGACCTGCAAGGAAGCCGATGGTCGGGTTTTCCGGCGCCGGCCCTCCGATGCCTAAGTCGGAGGGGGCAAGTGTATATGAGGAGAAAATAGTGTGTATCAGAGTTTCTGTCTAAAATGGAGAAGTTCTCCCTTTATAGAGAGGTGCTGGGTTATCTGTGATGTGACGAGACGAGACTGCAGTATAACTGAACACGTCGCACGATCAGACGAATTAATGCTTTGAGGTCGGAGTTAGAAAGTTGTCACGGCCGACTGAATGCGGCCGAGCTGATTTGCCGTGGAGAACTGAAGATCCGTAGACAGTAGGTGCCACGCGCATTAATTGTTGAGTAAGCCGGAGATGCACATTAATTGTGGAGTAAGCTGGAGGTCTTCAGGAGCCATGCGTGATAATGGTTGAGTGAGCCAAAAACGTGCATTAATGGTGAAGTGAGCCGGAGGTCTTCAGGAGCCACGTGCATTAAATGCTGGGGGCGATGGCAGGGTATGGTCTTTGATCGGACTATGAAAGGATATGACTGCTATATGTGAATGGCGAGGTTAGACTTTCGAGGTGACGAGCTCCGAGATCGAGAGCTCCAAGATCGGGCGCCTGGTCGGGCACCAGGTTGGGAGCTCGGAGGTCGGACATGTCTGAGGTCGGGCGCATTCGAGGTCGGGAGTTCGGGTGCTCTCGATCACGTGCTCTGCAACATACTCCGTGACTTAGGGCGATCTATATTATCCCAACACTACCTCCGGACTTTCTAGTTCGAGCCGCTTGCAAGCTCGGACGCGGAAAGTAGTTGTTTTTATTACTGTGGTGGGGGGCAGGGAGACTTTAAATCGTTCCGGTGTTTCGCACGTTTCGGGGTATCTTTAATGAGAGGAGATGGAACGACGTCTTTTCATCCTCCGAGACTGCTTCGTGAGACGGGCTCATAATGGGGTACCAAGATCCGATGGAATGCTGCCTCGATGGCATATTCGAGGCGCCAAATCAAAATAAATATGCCGCTTTGATTTTCAGGGTTGACACGCGGTGCAATCTGAACGAGAGGCAGGATCCGGGCCTGCCGATTCGGACCGTCGGGAGAGTCTATATAAACCCTTCGACCTGGTCCTAAAAAAGGTCTTGCTTGGCTGTTTTCCTTTCTCTTTGCCTTCCGTTTGTTTCTCAATCGTAACCGAGTGTTTCGATGGTGCCTCAAGACGATTTCTGGCGATCCTCCCACCGTAGGTCATCTTCCCTTTTTAGATAGGAGCGTCCTTTTTCCTTTTTCTACATTTTTCCTTTGTTCTCCACTTTCTTCTTTCTTGTTAAAAATAGGTTTTGGTCCGAACGAAGTCGAATCTAGCATGCCGGAGGAGGAACTGAAGTTGATTCACTCCCGATTTTTCTTCTGACCAGGGTTTCATCTTGAACCCGTGGGGTCGGAGGACCGGGTGACACGACCGCCCCCAGGTCGAATCGGAGTGTACATCGAGATGCTCTGGGCCGGCCTGCGGTTCCCCCTCCATGAGTTCGTGAACGACCTATTGGTGGAGTACCAACTCGTCCCAGTGCAACTCGTTCCGAACTCATGGAGGACTATAATCAGGTTCTTATCCCTATGCCTTGCGCATGGGATTCCGGCTCTGGTGAGTGCTTTTCGCCAGTATTTTCTATTAAAGACAAATCCGACGGACGGAGAATGGTTGTACTTCACCTTTCGAGATGGTATGATCCTCTTCCGAGGTGCCCCTTCCTCAATCCATGAGTGGAAGAGGAGGTTTTTCTTTTTGGCGTCGGAAGTATCGTGGGGGTTTGACCCAAGGTGGGGGCACCCCCGACTGAAGGCCCTCAACAGGCTCTCCGAGCTTACAGCGGATGAGCAGAGAATTTTTGACTCCTTGCGGGGTCTTGGGAGGGATATCAACTTGGCCGACCTCCTGAGCGAGGAGGCCTTGGTGAACGTCGGCCTGAGCTCGGCGCGCCCCGAGGGTAAGAGTGGTTACTTAGTTTTGTTTACTGTTTTGTTTGTTTCTTTCTATTTTTACTAAAGAAATTTTCTCTTTATGTTTCAGATATCCCCCACATGTCGACCAGCAATGCGTCCCTGTTCTTCCGACTGAAAAGAAGGTCCGCCGAGGCAGGTGGGGCTCTTTCCGAGCCCCAAAGAAGGCGAGACCGACCCCTACATCCATTCCCCATGGGGCGGGAGAATCTGGGGCCGACACATCATCGGCGGCCCGAGAGAAGGCCCCATCAGCCGAGCGCGCAAGCTCGGCCTTCGGAGGGACGTCTGATTCGGCGCCTCCGGCCTGCCCTGCTCCCGTTGCTTAGCGGGCAGGCCGGACTGTCGTCCGTCTGCGGCGATCGAGGCCCGAGCCGAGCAGGGGCCCCGGTGTCCCGAGCACGCCTCGGGTCGTCGCCCCGAGTTCTGCTGGTCCCAGCTCATCTGGGACTGGGGGGCATCCCGGAAGGTGTCCTGTCGGCTCGAAACCTCCATTTCCTGAGGGGAGCTCGGCCACCGAAGATGCCGATGTCGCACGCGTGGTCTTTCACCGCGCGATGCTTCCGGTCGACCGAGCCGTGTTTGAGGCCCTCAGCCTCGAAGAGATCGTTTATCAAACCTACCAGAATGCCATTCGGGTAAGTGACTTCTTTACTTTGCTTTTAGTCATTCTTGTTCCCTCCAACTTTACTTATCATCACTTTTCTTTGCAGCATCTCTACGAGGTCGACACTCTGGTATTCATCACCTCGGGATGCCAGAATGAGTCTCGGCGATTCCAGAGACAAATGGAGTCAGCCGAGAAAAGGCTTGCGGAGTCCGAGGCCAAGCTGGCCAAGGTCCGCGCGCAGAGGGAGGCCACCGAGGCCGGGCGGTTCACGATCGTCAGCGAGCTTGAGGAGGAGATGGCCGCCCACTCCCTAACGAGGTCTGAGTTGCGCGCTGCTGAGGCGCGACTCGCGGAAACCCGCTCCGAAGCTGCGGGGTATAAACATGAAGGTGGGGCCCTCCGCCTAAAGGTCGAGCAGCTCGAGGCCCGAGGGAAGAGGGCGCTCGAGCAAGCCCAAAATGCCGTGGAGCTCTTCAAAGAGTCAGAAGAGTTCCATGACATGCTCGAGGAGGAGACCATTGACGGGTTCCTCCGGAGCTTTGAAAATTTCAGGCGGCAGATGGCTCGATTCTGCCCCAGCTCAATCTTTCGGGGATCCGGCCGAAGTCGGGGCTCGACGACGATAGCGAATCCGTTGTGCCCTCACCACTCGAAGAGGAAGAGGAGGATGAAGTCGAGACCGCTGGGGTAGAGGTTAAGGCTGCCGAGGCGGAGGCCGAGGGAGGAAGCGCCGAGATCGAGCAGGTCATCCGGGCGACTCCCATCGAGGGGACTTCCGAAATCGCCGACGGAGCTGCGTCCGCCCCTGCCGAGGACTGTTCTAAGCCAGTCCCCGCCGAAGTCCTCCAAGTGATCATCGTGGATGATCCTGGTGCCGATGAGGCTGGAGCCCCCCAAGAGTAGCTTTTCCTTTCTTTTATTGTAAGCGAGGTCGGTTTCTAAATTCGTTGTACAACTGACCTCGACCTTGTACTTTGGCCTTCAGGCCTTTGTTAATGAAATAGTTTTTTTTCAATCTTGTGTCTTGTTTTCCTTCCTTCTTTTGTGCAATAGATAATCTTTTAAATTGAACTCTTTCTGGCAAGTTCTTCTAAACGTTCAAGTTTAGCCAAGTCCTCAGTCGTAGGCTTAGGTATGGAGCGCATTCGCTAAGGCGCCAAGATTAGTTTTGATAAAGACGATATTTTAGGTGTTGGGCTCGAGTCATAGGAAAATTCGCTAAGTTCTTGAGTTCGGCCGAGTTCGTAGGCTTAAGTTTCATGAACTTAAGTTTCAATCGCACTTGCCAAGTCAAATCTTTGTCGACGAATTTCTCTAA
>JAOXJJ010000263.1:11455159-11469420 GCA_025769935.1 Phoenix roebelenii | reverse complement strand
TTAAAAAGAACTACGTATGGCTTGATCCCCCTTATGAAGGGGTACGTAGGCAATCCGATCAGGTTCAGCCATGGTTTTTTATAAAAAAATAATTCAGCATGCTTAATACCGAAGAACCTAGGATTCACCTTCACAACAACCATGGGAGCTGTGGTGAGAGGTCTGAAGGCTTCATGGATTCTTTCCACAACTTGCATAGAGCATGAAGGTGAACAAAATCAACGATAGTGGGGAGCCGACAGACGATCTTATGGAGGAGATCTGGGGGGAGATTGACTCACCTGGAGATCTTTTTGAAGGCGGGAGGTATGGTGGGTGATGGGCTTAATATTTTAGAGGGTGAGAAGGATTTGGAATGAGGAGGTGGGGCTTAGTAGGCTCATTTATAGTAGGCTCTTTAAATGAAGTGAATTGGAATGGCCTGGTGGAGGTGTATGTACAGGGTGAAAAGAGCTTTAAGAAAGGTTGGCAGTTAGTGGAAGTGTTAATATCTGAGGTGTACTTGCTAAAGTTTTAGATAATCAGTTTAAAAGGTAGGATAGGTTGGCTAATGGTTGTTGACTAAAATATTTATGAGGATACCAAAAGATTTACAAGAATATTTATAGATTTCTTATATGGTATGGAGTGCATTTGAAGAGGTTTGACATGCTAGCATGCATGTTGCAAGTCTACTAGCAGTAGTAAGGGTTTTTGTAAACTTAAAGTTGTTTAGAATATATTTTATAAATATTGCATCTCTGCAAGGATGACAAAAAAGACTTGTTTAATAAAATGCTTAAATTTTAGACCCAGACTTAACATCTAGTTGAATCCATTACAAGTTGAAATTTTTAAATTGGCTGTGATGTATTGATATCTTAGCTAACATGCAATAGCTAATATATGAATCTTTAGATTGATAAATGAGTTAATCATTGATTTGCTTATTAACAATCACTAACTAATTTCAATTAATATATAGGGCAAAGAAAATTAAAATATCAGAGCTAATGTAGTGATATCATATTAGCTAATATTTCAAGATATTGCGGTTTTATCTGTCCAAATTAGTAAGAACCTATACGTTACATAATAATAGAAGTTTTAAGGCTATGAAATCCTCTAGAGAAGAAAAGGTTAGCACTAGCATTACCAAATACACATACTGAGAACTGACATAAAATACCAAACGGTCAATAACATAAATAATGAAGATAAGTTTAAAGAGTAATTGAAGCCTTGCCCTTTGGATTTCATTTTTTTTAGATTTCTTTGTTCTTTTTTAAGATTGCATGTCTAAATGGAAGGAAACAAGGGAGATTTTGTGGGACGATATCCTCTAATTTATGGAGGATTGATATCAAGTTGATTCTATATGTTAATAATAAATTCTAGAAATATCTATATTTATAGAAACTCATGTTACTACTCTTAAAGGGTCATTGAAACAAATGGCAAAAGAAGAAAATGGACATGCCATATGCCCTAAATATTGAATGACAATCATCCAAGAGCTAAATTTCAATTACCCCTCAAACCTTTTCAATTGTTTGCAATGTTTCTCCTTTGTCGCTTTCTGGTGTATAGGCCATAAATATTGAATGATAATTAATACAAGGGCTAAACATCAATTATTCCATAAACCTATTCAAATTTTTACCATGTTTTCTCTTTGTCGCTTTTCGGTATACATACCTTGGTGTTGATATTGACACTAGCTTTTTACCCTTTATGAGGATTCCACGACGACAAAATTATTATTGTAACAACCTAAGACCTTAACCAAAAAGACTATCTAGAAGGGATGCTGCAGCTTCGACCTTTCTGGATCGTTATTTCAGCAAATCCAATGAATGGCCAATGTGGACTAAGGAAAGCTGCAGCATGGGCCCTTTTGGCGTTTACTATGGGATAATCATGGTGTTTGTGATTTGATTTGATTGGATTTGAACTTGGAGAGCATGCTAGAGCTTAAACATGAGGAGTATTGGAGAGCTGCATGGGCAAATATTTAGTTCTTTGATTATCATGAGGAAGGCCTTGGATACTTATACAAGGCTAAGAAGCCCAAATATTAGCTTCTGGTTAGCTTTTTCAGGGAAGACCTTGGATCGTCACAATTATCTTCATATGAAATATTGATTCTTACTCATGTCGTTAAACATGCCAACATTCCTAATTATTGGCTAATATGCTATCATCACCTTTTGATCTCATAGATTTTTTTCTACCATGTCTAGATTCCAATCGGTTACTAAAAAATAATTTAACATATAAATAATGATTCATCTCATTTTCACTATGTGGGTCTACAGGTTGAAAACTTAGCTACTATACACTAGTCAAGAATTAGATCATCATAATCATTTTAAAAATTTTCAACTCTCCATCTTTATTAAGATAGACTAACATATATTGGCATTGTTCCTTGAGATATCGAAGGCTAAAACCATGTGCCATTGTTTCCCTAACCAATGCATCAAATAAATCTATAAGAACATCTATGTTTATCGAGACTCTTACATATATCTGTACACTTCTTATGGGATAAGCTTCAATCACTCCTTAAACCCGTTATCTTCTAATTTAGGTCTTACATTAATTATTCGCTATCTTGACTCTTTTGTCACTTATGGTACATGCACTATTGTTCTAGTGTGGGCATCAGCCTTTTATCGTTCGTGAGGATTTCAAAACCTCAAAATCTTTGTTGCCATATAAAAGACTGTTTCTTAATATCTTGACCAATAAAACCAACATATCTTGAAATATCACCTAATACGATATCCATGTACTTTTTATGCTCTCTTAATATCTTTTCTCCTATAATTTAATGATTCATCTTGTTGCTCCTGCTCTCTTAATTGCTGATGTGTATCTCCTTTGTTAATCTATAAAACAACACTAAGTTAGAGGACTCACTAAAGTTGGTTAAGCTGGGAGAGGGACAACTCATTGCTGCAGGTTACCTACTGGACAAACAAACTAAGCAATCTGGCATCGGTAACCTTCACGGTCAGCTAACGAGGCCAAGATTTTGGGGAGCTACGCAGGGATAGCTCATTGGTGGTCATTTCTTCTGAGCTTCATGGCTTTCCTTCATTCCCACTGACAACACCAATCTGTTGCTACCGATCCTAGATCAATGATGTGGACCACTTTCATAGATCTGCAAGATAATAAATAAGGTCAGAGAGCTTGCTGGATTGGCTCTGGCGGAGTTCTTCAATGCTTAAGTTAGAGAGAGTTTTTTTTGGTGGGAAGAAGAAGGTAAAAAGAATAGAGATTAGTAAAGGAAATATTAAGAATGCTTCCATGCTTTAGGGATTCTTTTTTCTCATGGAGGGTTTCTGAGTTAATTTATAGTTGGGATCACAAACTTTCTACAAATCGTTTCCAACAAACTAAGGGTCATGCTATAATAACCTATTGACATGGAGTAGCAACCTAAGGACAAAATGCTTAGCACGTGATGGAATTGCTGGGACCATGCATACTCTTAGGTGAAAAGATCAAGTCACCTCTACTATGAGAGGGTTATGCTCAGTTCGGATTGGTGGCCGAGCTGACTAGTTACCGGCCAAGCCGAGAGACTTTAGCTTTGGAGGTTGGCTGCTTCTAGTCTGCTTGTTTTAGCTTTCAGGTTGGCTAGGGGATCCCCACCAGAATGCTTTGAAAAATTTCTGAATATGCCTGAATCGTCACATAGATTATGAGCTGGATGAAATTGAGCATGCAATATTACCTTTGTCATTTATTGTCATATCACTTCCAAACAATAATGTGTTTAGTATCATCATATGAAATGAGTTCTACTTGATCAGCAATAGTAAAAACATAACAATAAGTGATAGAAAAATAATCCCAGTCTCCATACCTGTCAACTAGTTTCTTCTTTCTCTTATTTATTTGCAATGGAGATAGATCCTTAGGAGATTCAAGTTCATCTTCAACTAACTTCATGTCTCATCTTTTACAATATGTTCTTTTTTCTTAGAATTAGATGCATGCACATCAATTTTTTATGGACTTTATGAGTACCAGAAGTAGGTAGAGATAGAGAAGATTGACTGTAAAGTTGAAGAAGAAGAAGCTCGAGAAGGAGAAGAAGGTTCATATTTTTTCTTTGACCGACATCCTTCTGAGATTCACAGCCCTCATCAAAAATTGATCTAAAATCACCGATTAGGAAATAAAATCCAACAGAAGACCACTAAGAAGAGCTTTCATAAAAAAAACACCATATATAAAGATACAAATCTCCATTGTCTCAAAATTAATGCATCTCCAACCTTTTCTAGCCTCATCATGACCAAGAAACATACATCTCAAAGACTTCTTTTCTAGCTTATTAGAGAATGTATCATTATCATGCACAAAGTAAACACATCCAAACTCACAATGGTCTTCCTAAACAAATTTTCATAATGACTCATGTGGCCAATACTTCTCAAAGGTGCCCTATTATGAACATATACTGTTGTCTACATGTACACTATCCAAAATTCACGCTCAATAGTCTTTGCATGAATCAGACTGTAGATAGCCTCAAAGAGATGCCTCTTCTGCCTCTCTAATACATTTTGTTGGGAAGTATTTGGGCAAATAAATCGCGTACATATACCACAACTAGTTAGATTAGATAATTCTCCTGAAACATATTCACCATCTCCGATTCTTAAGCAAGTAATTTTTAATTTAAAGAAATTTAAAATGAGATTTTTTAATTGACAAAATTTCTTAAATATTTTTGATTTTTATCTAACAAAATAAATCCAGATATATCTAGAGTAATTATCAATAAAGATAATTGCATACCTTAAACTAGTGAAAGATGAAGTAATCCTCCTAGTGAGATTTGTTAGTTGCAGTGGCCGTAGAGATCTAATTGGCTCTCTTTAAATGTAGCTTGTCTATCTTTCCATATTAACATTTACTGCAAATAGTGCTAGAATTTACCTTCATCTTGGGAAGAACCTCTTACTCTGCACATCTTGAAGGTTGTCATAATTCACATGAGCCAATCAAGTATGCCATAAATCAATTGTATCATGCTTAAAAATCTGATCAATATGAGAATTACCAGCATGTATAATATAAAGTTTGTTCATTTTTCTACCTTGAGTAATAAGCTTTCTAGAAGTTCTAATATTTGCATAAGTCTCCACCATATTTGGCCCAAATAAAATAGAATACACTTTATACATGATTTATGAAATAGAAATCAAATTTTTCTCCATGCTAAAAATATAATAAACATTATTTACATAAATAGAAGAACTAACAGATAATATGAGAGATAAATCACCAATATTTTTGATAGGTTAAAGTAAATCATCATGAGTAATGATAATGTCAGAACCAACATAATCACATAGAGAATTAAATATCTCTCTATGACTGGTAAGATGATTAGCACATCTAGAATTAAAAGTATTACTATGATTAAAATCAATATCTAACATATAAGAATAAGTAGAAATACATATATGCCAGCTATTAAAACAACTAAAATCAACAATAATAGTAGCGAAAGCCCAACCATCAGTTCTCTTCTCTCCTCCATGCTCTGAAGTAGAGGATGCAACATTAGATTATTCGTGCTTCACCCTACAATCTTGAATTTTGTCGCCAATTTTTTTACATCTAAAACTTTTTTTGAATTTATAATTTTTCTTTCAATTAGGATTTTTATCTTTCTCAATTTCTCGAACTGGTCTTTTTTCTAAATTTTAAGGATTCCACTTCTTTTATTTTTACTACTAGAAAATAAGACCTCTTCTCTTTGAGGGGAAAAAGTCAAATTATACAATTGAGTATCAAGTACTTTAACAATAATATTTTCATTTTTGCTAATGTAGGTTGTTTAGGCCATCCAGAAATAGCAAACATAGAAGCACTATACTCCCTATTTAAAGCTTGAATGAATAGTCTATGCCATTTATTTTCATCATTATGAAAATTTGAATCAAGCATGCCAAGCTCATCAAATAATTTCTTTCCAATAATAAAATATTATAAGATCATAGCATTATCTTATTTGAGAGCACTAATCTTGTTCTTTAAAAATTGAAGTGGAGCTTTAATAGACTTTGAATGGAGAGTAGTAAGAACATCCCATGCTTTCTTCGGCTTTGAAATATGCTGATGATTATCTTTATTGATATTCATTATGACTATATATATAGCCTTTTTAGCTCTGGTCTTCCACTCTTTCTATACTTCTGTATTATCAGGAGTTTTCGATAGCATTACTGTCTCTGTCCCATTCACAATCTACCATAAATCTTGCCCAATCAAACAAGGCTTGATGCAAGACTTTTAGTGTGTATAATTTGTGATGGTCATTTTTTTATCTTGATGGAAGAGATGGTAGCAGCATCTACCATTATAATTCACTAGTTAAATCCTCCCAACCCAGAAAAAGAGTCCATATGCTTCTCACTTTACTGAGAATAACTAAAAGCTCTTAAACTACACTGAGCTACAAACATAAGAACAATCAATATCCAAGCCTATAACTCTGATACAATATAGAATGACATGCTATTTAAAGTAGATCGTATAAGGAGCGAGGTATTGTAATGTAGCAGATGAATCCGCCATTTCGGCTACCACAATGGTGTATTCCATCGCCCCTCGTTTCTGCATTTTTGATCTCGGATGTGTCCATATCAATCGAACGGGTGACTCATTATTTCGATGAATCATTTCTTTGGACAGAAGAAGATTCTATAAATATTTACTCGAAATTTCACTTATCAGAGTCCATTGTGGAAGAATCTTCTGAAGAATTAACCATGAGTGATGTGGCATGATCTAATATTCTATCTATTCCACTTGCTTTATTTTATTTATAGTGTAGAAATGCTTTCATTTCCTCTGCATCGATCCCGATCTATGATACCATCGGAGTGAAATAAGGGATCTAAGAAAAAACAGTGGCTAGACTAGTTGGTAGAGCTCCGCTCTTGCAATTGGGTTGTTGCGATTACGGGTTGGATGTCTAATTGTCCAGGTGGTAATGATAATATCTTGTACCTAAACTGGTGGCTCACTTTTTCTAAGTAATAGGAAAGAGGACCGAAACATGTCACTAAAAGACTCTACTAAGACAAAAAGATGGGCTGTCAAAAACATAAAGGAGGCCCCAATTGGTAGAAAAAAATTCACAACACCTTGGGGTTATCCTGCGCTTGAAAGAAGAAGTAGAAAAAGGGAAAAATATAGTGATAGTTTTATTCTTCGTCCCCATAAATAGGAATATTGAAAATCGAACTGATTATATCAGTATTAATGCTTTATCACACTGCCTTTTATGAGTTGATTCATAGACCATACATACATATTGGAATCATATATGATTAACCCGTTCTGCCATAAGTACCTCTATATTCTGCTGAATAGGATTCGACAATGGGCCTGAGTCAGTGATTCAAAAACTTTCTTTCATCAATCTCAATCTTGATTTATGCAAAAATTCAGAAATTATGATACCAGTGAAATTGGAGAGACCCAAATTCCTACGGGCACAGGCATCACCTAATCTAATTTATTATTTTAGATAGCGTAGGAATAGGCCCGCAAAGCCCAATCCTAGCAGAAAAAAGAGGAAAACAGATACTCAATTTAAAGTGAGTAAACAGAATTCCATACTTGATCTCATAGATACATATAGACTTTTGGCAGCTATCTGGCATTGGGTGTATTGGGTTCTAGAAATATTTTGTAATGAGCATACGAGAAAACCTTTTCTGGTCCTTTTCTTTCTTATCCCCCATCTATCTATTTTATTTTATTTAGTTATTCACTAGAGCAATTATGATATTGAAGTCGAATCGAGGCAAGTGTTTGGATCTATTATGACATAACGATTAGGTGCCTCATGAACCTTTTTTTATCTTAGAACTATGAACTATATAGTTCATATTAAATTAATAGCTAATAGCTCTAAGCTAATATCCAGCAGTTTTCTGAATTCCTATACACTATTTCTATTTATTATACTATTTCTATTTCTGTTATGTGAGCCCATGTAGCTACACATCATGTACATTATTTGTTATACTCTATCCAAATAATCTTTATTGGACCTCTACTTATTTATCCAACTTTTGTCCATTCTACAAGAATAATAACCGAAATCACAACTGACCTAAAAATATGAAAGAATAAAATTTTTAATGTCACTTACTACTAGATTTTTAATGTTATTTATCAACTAGACACACAATAGATTAAGAAAGGGTAGCCTGATTCACAACTAACAAAAACCAAGATAATTATCACATCCAAACTAAGTATATATGTAGACTATCATGTAGACACTAAGTATTTATATAAGCCAATCCCAATAATGGTGATCCTCGGCACCTATTGTAATTTGTACATTATATGACATCTTTTATTCATTTGTTTCAAAAAGAACTAGAACAAGTTAAAGCATGGCCAGCTATAGAGTTGAATCCAAATCTCTTGTATCAGCATAGGAGATATTACCAACTCAAATCATCGGTACAAAACTATTAGACTAAGATCTACATCATCGTTAAAAAAAGACCTGCATCATTGTTAGATTAAAATTTACATCCAAATTGTTTTGGTTTAAGAATTATTTTTGGAATAAAATCATAATGCATAATTTTCTTTTTTTGAGGGAATCAAAACCTAAAGCATAGATCTCTTATTTTGAGGGAAGAAAAATCTAACACATCATTTCATTATATGGTATATCCATGGGTACCCAAAAATGTGAAAAGAATGCAATAAAAAAATCTCAAAGGGAACAAAAGGGTACTACCTTTTCAAAACATTTTGCCCAAAACCAAGGAATCCCAAATGACCCATATGAAAAAAGATCAATATTATAAGAAAGAACAAAAGAGAGAGTTATGTAAAGATAAAAACTAAACAATATGGCCAAAAATAAGTAAATTGCCAAAACTGAAGAAGAAAGATCTCATAAGAACTATTTTGGGTTTATACCTCTTCGGACGAGCTCGAGGGTCCACTTGGAGAGCTTTTTCTCAACAAGAGGCTTCACGATTAGGGTGATCCACCTATGGATGACGCTCGAGAGAGGAGGAGCTGGTTGATTGGTGGGGACAACACTCCACCAATGGATAACACTTGGGAGAGGAGGAGGAGGAGGTAGAGAGGCTTGAGAAGGAGGAAGAGGAGGAGGGGGAGGAGTTGGATAGCAGGGAGCTTGGAGTGGATGATGTTAAACACAACAACTTTACTGAGCTGGAAATAATCTTATATGACATAACAATTTTCTGTTAATATGGATAAGTTGATTAGTTATGGATTAAGAGTTGATTAGCTGTAAAAATTAGTTATAACAGTTTCTGGTTAGCTGAAACAGATTCTGAACTGTAATTAGTTTTTTTTTTCAGTTAGCAGAGTTTGTTGCTCTTGTGTCTATTTAAACAGAGCATTGTAAGAACATTGTAATGTAACTTAGTTTTTCCAAATTCACTCTTATCCTCCTTTTGAAGTCTTTGCCTTTCTCAATCTTCATTTCTTTCTTCCAACTTCAATATGGTATCAGAGCAAGCTTCCGATGCTGCTCATGGTTCGAATATTGTTCCTTGGTTTAATTTTGAAGAGGATACTATGGAGAATCCATACTATCTTCACCATGGAGATAGTCCTGGAGCTATGTTGGTTTCCTAAGTGTTAATCGGTGACAACTATGCCTCATGGAGTAGATCTATGGAGATGGCACTCATGCCAAGAATAAAATCTGTTTCATAGATGAATCTATGATTATGCCGAGTTTAGAAGATTCTCTTTACTTTGCTTGAAAGAGGTGCAATCACATGGTTAGTTCATGGATCTTGAACTCTGTTTCTAAAGTGATTGGAGCAAGTGTGCTATACATTGATTGTTCGCATGGTGTTTGGCTTGATCTCAAAGAAAGGTTTTCTCAAACAAATGGTCTTCATATCTTCCAGCTGAAAAAAGCCATTTCATCTTTGAATCAAGACAATGCTTCAGTTAATTCCTATTTCACCAAACTTAAGTCATTATGGGATGAATTAGGAAGCTATAAATCACTTCCTACCAGTTCACGTGGAGCCACTAATAATCTTGCACATTATCATCAAGAAGAGTTTGTAATTCAATTCCTTATGGCGCTAAATGAATCATTCTCTCATAGTAGAGGATAAATACTATTAATTGATCCACTTCCATCAATTGACAAGGTGTTTTCATTGATACTACAAGAGGAGAAACAAAGAGAATCTCTACTGCACTTACACAGAATTCAGATTCTGTTGCTTTGCTTAGGAAGTCTTTTAATACTTTCGTGCATTCAAACAATGGATCTGCAAGAGGTTTCAATAGATCTGAAAATTACAATAAGAAGAAAAGATCTCTCTGCAGTCACTGTGGTGTTTTAGGACACATGGTTGATAGGTGTTATAAAATTCATGGTTATCCACCTAGATACAAACTGAAGGAAAGAAACTTTGCCCCAAGTTCAGCAAATCAAGTGCGGATGGTTTCAACCTTCACTAAGGGAGGTTCTAATGTTCCATAGCCTCCACAGTTTTCTTTTACTTGAGAGCAATGTCGACAGTTCCTTGCTCTTATTCAACTGCAGGCTGATTTGGCTTCTAGTAATGTTCGGTCCCCTATTTTTCATCCAGATAGTACTTCAAGCTCTCAAGATCAGTCCCTAGCAAATTTAACAGGTACAACTTCTATGGCTTGCAATACTTCTCTCAATTTCGACCATGGTGCATCCATTTGGGCATTAGACACAGGGGCCACATTTTATATTGTTTGTTCCATTTCTTTTCTTAGCAACATTACAACCACTATTTCAAAGTTTGTAAAACTTTCTAATGGAACTTCAACTGCTGTTACTCACACAGGTAATGTCAAATTATCTGAATATGTCACTCTCTATAATGTTCTTTGTGTACCATCTTTTTCTTTCAACCTCATTTCTGACAACTCTCTACTCAAGCATCTGAATTGTTGTCTAATTTTTTTATTTAGAGTTTGCTTCATTCAGGACTTGTGCTCATGGACAATGATTGGTCTTGCTAAAGAAAGAGGTGGTCTATTTTACTTGCTGGATAATCCAAATAACTCTTCTAGACATCTAGTAAACAGTGTTTTCAGTACAATTTTATACATTTGGCATTATAGTTTAGGTCATCCTTCATCTACTAGGTTGCATTTCCTGCAGAATATACCTGAAATTAATGTACATCATATATATCAATGTGATGTTTGTCCTCTTGCAAAACAACATACATTACCTTTCAATTCTAGTACAATAAAATCTATATCTCCATTTGATTTAGTACATCGTGACTTGTGGGGACCTCTTAATGTTTCAACACTTGATGGTTCTAAGTATTTATTAACTATAGTTGATGACTATAGTAGATCTACTTGGGTTTATTTGCTGAAGTCCAAAGTACAAACACAATCTACTATTATATCCTTCTTTGCCCTCATTGAAATCCAATTCAACCTCAAAATCAAAAGTGTTAGATCTGACAATGGTTTAGAATTTAACCTTAGAGAATTCTTTCTTTCGAAGGGAGTAATCCATCAAAGAACATGTGTTGAAACTCCACAACAGAAAGGAGTTGTGGAAAGAAAACACCAGCATTTACTGAATGTTGCTCGAGCCCTTAGATTTCAAGCAAGACCACCTCTCAAATTTTGGAGAGAATGCATCCTTATTGCTACCTATCTCATAAATAGACTTCCAAGCCCTTTACTCAAAGGCAAAACACCTTTTGAGCTTCTGTTTTCAAAAAAAATCAGATGATAACCATATTAAAACTTTCGATTGTCTGTGTCTTGCCCCTTCATTAAACCGAGCCAGATCTAAATTTGATTCAAGAGCCCACAATTGCATCTTTATTGGCTATCCTTATGCCATTAAAGGGTATAAAATCTTTGATCTTGAGACTAATTCTGTGTTCATTAGTAGTAATGTTGTTTTTCATGAAACTGTGTATCCTTTCAAATCTGTCCATTTTGATAACACCGACCCTTTTATTTTTTCAAATCCCATTCTTGAGATAGTTCCTCCTTCTAACAATCATTCTTCTTCTCCTGTTGATTCTATCATACAAAATAATTTCCATCCTAATATTACCCATACAGAACAATTCCTTATTTCACCCATTTTTTCTTCTCCTATTCCTCCTCCTAGAAGGTCAATTAGGATCCGAAAGAAACCTTCTTATCTCCGACAATATCATTGTCAATTAGCTACCTCATCTTACAAGCCAGTTATTTCCAGCAGCACAGATCCTTCTAATTCAGGTAACCCTCATAATATTTCTCAGTTTCTTGGCTATGACAAACTTTCTCCTTCTCATTGTGCCTATACACTTAGTCTTTCCAACATTGAGAAAGCGACCTCTTTTGAACAAGCTGCTAAAAGCCCTGAGTGGTGTGAAGCTATGGCTAAGAAAATTCAAGCCTTGAAGGATAATAACACCTGGACTCTCACCACTTTGCTACCCGAAAAACATTTTATAGACTGTAAATGAGTTTACAAAAAAAAAATTAAATCAAATGGTACTCTAGAAAGATTGAAGGCTCATTTAGTTGCTAAAGGTTACACTCAAAAGAAAGGGCCTGATTATTTTGATACTTTTTCCCCAGTAGCCAAACTTACTTCTATTAGAACTTTGTTGGCAGTAGATGCATCCCACAATTGGCACTTACAACAACTTGATGTTAATAATGCTTTTTTGCAAAGTAACTTAAATGAGGAGATTTATATGAAAGTGCCTCCTAGATTTGGTTGCAAGGAGGAGTCTTCATCATCATCACAAGTGGTTTGTAAATTGAATAAATCCTTGTACGGTTTGAAGCAAGCATCACAACAATGGCTTTCTAAGTTCTCTAATTTTTTAATTCAGTAAGGATTCAAGCAATCTAAGGCGGATTACACATTGTTTACCAGATTAAGAGCTAATTCATTTGTTGCTCTCTTAGCATATGTTGATGATACTATACTTGCTGGAAATGATTTAGAAGAAATCAATGCTCTAAGGTCTGCATTTGATTATCAATTCAAGATTAAAGATTTAGGAGCTTTGAAATTTTTTCTAGGCTTAGAAGTAGCAAGGTCTACAAGAGTATATAAGTTTGTCAAGAAAATTTGCATTACAAATTCTTGAGGATGTTGGTTTTACTGGTACAAAAGTTGCTAAGACTGCAATGGAGTAGAACGTGAAGCTTGACAGATTTTTTGGAGAATTGTTAGATGATCCTTCACCATGTAGATGATTAGTTAGGAGATTGCTTTATCTCACTATTACTAGACTTGACTTGTCATTTGCTGTTCAAATATTAAGTCAGTTTTTGGATCAACCAAGATAGCCTTACTTAGATGCAGCTCACATAACTCTTAAATATATTAAAGGCGCACCAGCATAAGAAATTTTCTTTCCAACATCCAATGATCTTTATCTAAAAGTATTCTCAGATTCAGATTGGGCAAGTTGCCTAGATACAAGAAGGTCAATAACAGGGTATTGTGCATTTTTGTATTGACCTTCTTGTGGGATGCATTAGTGTCTTGGAAATCCAAGAAACAAAACACTGTGTCAAGGTCATCGGCTGACGCAGAATATAGAGCAATGGCTTCAATTATTTGTAAAATTTAATGATTGCTATACTTACTTGCAGATCTGAAAGTAAAACATGATAGGCCAGCAATCTTATTTTATGATCAGGCTACCTTGCATATTGCTACCAACCCAGCTTTTCATTTAAGAACAAAGCACATAGAGTTGGACTGCCATCTTGTCAGAGATAAAATTCGAGAAGGAATTCTACATACTATCTTCTCATAATCAACTAGCTGACATTTTTACTATAGCAGTTAGTGGTCCTTTGTTTCATTTATTGCTGTCCAAGATGAGTGTGCACAATATACACACTCCATCTTAAGGGAGAGTGTTAAATACAACAACTTTACTAAGCTGGAAGTAATCTGATATGGCATAACAATTTTCTGTTAACATGGATAAATTGATTAGTTATACATTAACAGTTTGATTAGCTGTAAATAACAGTTTTTGGTTAGCTGAAACTGACTGTAATTAGTTTTTTTTTTTATTAGCAGATATTATTGCTTTTGTGTCTATTTAAATAGAACATTGTAAGAATATTGTAGTGTAACTTAGTTTTTCCAGATTTACTCTCATCCTCCACTTGAACTCTCTCTCTTTCTCAATCTTCATTTCTTTCTTCCAACTTCAATAGATGACACTCAGGAGAGGAGA
>JAOXJJ010000263.1:11415993-11433570 GCA_025769935.1 Phoenix roebelenii | reverse complement strand
CGATCTAAGAAAAGAAAAACACATGAAACGAACAGGAAAAAAAAGTTATATCGCTTTGGTATTGTTACCTGCTTTACATATGACAGGAATTATGTTCATTTCTATTCTTTGAGAATATTTTATCGGCATCATCAATAAAACATTATCTTGACATGATGAAGCAGTGTTCATATGTTTCTTGAAGATATTTCATTCATGTAAAGTCTTGAAATAAAATTCATTTTTCATTTACAGATTTCGTTAGCATAGACTGTGGAGGCACAGGTAACTACACAGACCCAAATACTGGACTTGCTTGGATATCAGATGCCGGATTAACCAAATATGGAAAGGTGGCAGAAGTAAGGACTTCAAGAAAAACTGGACCACAGTATAAGTTCCATAGGTATTTTCCTGCAGACAGCAAGAAGTACTGTTATACATTGAGTACTACTGAAAGAAGGAGATATCTTGTCCGAGCAACATTTCTGTATGGAAATTCAGATTCTGGAAACCCCTACCCGATGTTCCAGCTATTTATGGACAGCACCTACTGGTCCACTGTAACAATAAAAGATGCTTCCAGTGTGTTTGTTGAGGAGATGATAATCCGGGCAACTTCTAGTTCTTTACAAGTCTGCCTATGTTGTGCATCCACCAGTTATCCTTTCTTATCAACTCTTGAGCTGCGGCCCTTGAATGTATCAATGTATGCTACAAATTATGAGGATGATTTTTACCTCAAGGTTGCAGTAAGAGTAAACTTTGGTGCTCTTAGTGATGAACCTATACGGTATGTGCAGTTATGATTTAAGACATTAATTGTCCTAACTAGCATCTTGCAAATCGCAATACCCTTCATGATCAAATTTTAGAACCAAAGTTTGTCGTACCATACTGAATTGGATGGGACAAAGCATACCGTACCATATCGGTTCGTTACTGGTACATGGTATAGGAAGTGTACCGACACTTAGAACGCCGAACAAGCCTTGTACTGTACCATACGGATATAGTGATAGTGTGGCACTAATACGAGGCTTGGTACCAAGATAGCGTACCTTGTTTAGAAGTCTTTACAAGAGAATCCAAGCACACTGATCTGCTTTCTGCTTCCAAAATTCACCATCTAATACATACTCATTTTCAAGGTAGTGAAAGCCATTTGCAATGTATCCCTATTTTTATGTCTGGGTTTTTCTTTGAGTTAAAAGATTCTAAGGATTATAGGATTGGCTCATATTATTACTCCTTAAGAGCCATACTATGCATAAAAGAAATAAGGTTTGGTCTATGTGATTTCTATCATGCATCAGTAGTATCAACTATCAACCTAGATTACATTTTATCATAATACAGAGTTCTGGTGTGAAATACTGCAGCATAGGTTCATTTTGTGCTCAATTTGCTTTATCTAATTTTTTTCTTTAAATGAAATTTTACATGCACGTTGGGTACTCTCTTTGATTGTTTGAGCTTTTATTGTGTGTTCATTCTATTATAATTATGCTTCATGTTTTCTCTTGTTTAGATTTCTTCAGAAGACATGTTTAGGCCCTATTGTCAGCAATTTATATAACTTCAGGGCTCAGGCCCTTTTTAAACTTTCGAAACTCATCTTCTTTTTCTAGAAAACATTAGATAGCTTCCTGACTTCAGAATGAAAGGGTTTTCTACTTTAGTTTCCAGTGGCACATCTTTCAGTAACATTGCATATTGCTTGTGTCACGGTGTGTGCCAAACGTTTTCCTGATAAAAATATGGTTATGTGTGATGTGCAGCCTCTAATAAACAAAATTGTTATCCACAATAATAATTCCTTTGAAAATCCTTTTTAGCATCCGATGGATTCTATGTAAGATTTTTAGAATAGCCAACCGTTCAACAACTTGACATATACATTTGAAGACACAGGTGGCTATCTACAGTGCTTTATTGCATTAACTGCTGCAGGTCGGGGAATTGACATAAAAGTGAGTTACCCTTGATGAAGATGCATACGGACTCAATGCTTAACTATTACTCCTGAGTTACTTAGTTGTATCAGTTTTAGCTGACACTAGTTATATTTGTAAGCAAATCCTCTTGGTAATGTGACAGTTCTATACAAGACTGCTGACATGGCCACAAGGTATTTGCTCAAAATTGCAGTATGATTAACAACCATTAACCTAATTACTAGAGTTCTCCCTTCTATGAAACATTTATTAGTTGCAAGGTTTATGATCTCTGTACAGGACCCTATTTTCTAACTGCTACAGGTTGGATCAGAACAGTATGGCACCATACTGACTCTTGGTACACTGCTGGAGTCATCACAGCAGCTGTACCATGTCTTGTTACGGCCTATACCAAGGCCCATACTGTACTGGATCCTTATAGTCAGTACTAAAAACATTTACTAAATAATCACTTGTTGGGCTGAATCTGCAGTCTAAACAATCTCTCTTAAGTCTTGTCACAAAAACCATTAGTATAATTTTTGGGCACCTTTTATTGTTCTCCAACATTTTCAGTACATATCAAATATTTTCTAGGTTTGTAATCTGATCCAAGGAGGTACCATCTGTATTGAAGTTTTTTGGTACGTATTCAAGATTTTCGGAATCTATCCAAGATTTCTACACAGTTAGGTACCATCTATTTTGATTGTCTAGTAGTCCGACCTCCATTCTTTTCAGGATTTCTAACCCATATGGATATTCCTCCTCAAGGGGTACATGCAACCAAAGAGAACCATTGTCTGGCACATAAACCTTGGTAACATTAGACTTAAGGAAGCAAATGTGGTTAATACAGCAAAAGTGTATTGGAAGGTGATAGCAGGCTTTCATCTATATGCTATCCACAAGTTTTTAAATAAAAAGGAAAGAAAATAACCTGCAATGTATTCTGCAGAAGAAATCGGATGGAAAGAATACAAGGTGTGCTCCAAAAGTGAATCTTTTATCAATGTTTGTCCAACAAGCAATAATAACAGATGCATTCTTTCAATATGTTCAGAGATATCATGTTCATTATTTCATTGCCCTTCTTTATTTTCCTAGTTCATTATTTTCCATTGAAAAATCTCTCCGTCACCATTAAGAATTCATGTAGTTTTGAAATTTCTTCCATTTTGAGAATATCAATAAGTCTTCTAAATGTTCATAATATAACAGGTACCCTGATGACCCTTATGACCGTATATGGGAATCTGATCTATATAAAAGGCAGAACTATCTTGTGGGAATGGCTCCTGGTACAAGAAGAATTAGTACTAAGAGGAACATAAAAATAAATACCCGGGAATTTCCACCACTTAAAGTGATGCAGACTGCTGTGGTTGGAACGAGGGGAATCCTTTCATACAGGTTAAATCTCGATGGTTTCCCTGCCAATGCTCGAGCTTATGCATATTTAGCTGAAATTGAAGATTTAGGTAAAAACGAGACTCGAAAATTTAGGATGAAGCAGCCCTATATTCCTGGTTATGATAATATATTTGTCAATATTGCTGAGAATGCCCATGGGAGCTATGCACTTTATGAACCCAGCTATATGAATGTATCACTAGATTTTGTTCTATCATTCTTATTCTCCAAGACTCAAGATTCAACTCGTGGTCCCCTTCTGAATGCGATTGAAATCAGCAAATATGTACAAATTATACCAAAGACAGATTTCCAAGATGGTAATTGTGAACTCTCTCTTATTTGGTTTATCTTCATATAATTATTGATTGTGCCTATGAGAATATGATTTTTACAATTACGGGAAAGGCCAAATCCTGCCTGTCACCCGTTCAAACCTCATTTGTATTTTTTTCCAGTTTTTGAAAACTATTAGATGGATGCCAACTTGTTTCAAAGACAGTTGTTTTCTTGTATGAGCTGATTAATAATAATCATTGTGGCTGGAAGCTGCTGTTTTGCATGCATTCCAATCCATGTCTTCTCAGGGAGAATGGACCTATGAAGATGGTGATCCTTGTATCCCTGCTCGCTGGGAATGGATAAATTGCAGCTCCAGCATGCCACCAAGGATTACACAAATGTAATTTTTGAGACCTTGTTTTGCTGATGAGAATCATGATCACCTTAATAAACAATACACTTACTTCTGAATTGTGCCTGCTTCTCCTCAACAGATTTTTGTCTGGAAAGAATTTGAGCGGTGCAATACCTGCAGACATAAAGCAGATCGAGCAGTTAACAGAGTTGTAAGCCGTCAAACGCAATATATATGTCTATGTATTGGCAATAATATCATCCTGAAAGATAGTGCTGTGGCTGATGGATTAGTAATGATTCAGGTGGCTTGATGATAATTCCTTGGACGGCCCAATCCCAGATATGAGCAATCTAATAAATTTGGAAGTCGTGTAAATTCTTATTTTTTGCATCTAAGTAATTTAAAAGAAAATTTTGCATTATTATTCTTTAACCACATCTCTCACACTGCATGTATACAGGCATCTAGAGAATAACGAACTGACTGGTCAGTTACCATCTTACTTTGGCAAGCTGCCAAACTTAAGAGAATTGTACGTAACAGCATGAGTAGTTATATTAGGTGAAGTTTTGGGTTTAAGCTTTAGCATGTATATGAGTAAATTGACTACTGATTTTTACCTGATTCTGTATGCTTGGTTGACTTATTACCTATTTTATTTTATATGATTTAATCTTAAAGCTTCTTCTTAAGAGAGTAGATGATACAGTGATAAATTGACTACTGCAGGTATGTACAAAACAACTATTTAAGCGGGGATATACCTCCAGCACTGTTAAATGGAAAATTCATATTCAAGTGAGTATGCAGAAACTCTAATAAACCAAACAGATAGGCCAGTATGGCATGTGCTATTCTTGAAGAAGTTAATAAATTTTTTGTTAGAGAAACAAAATCTTGATTCTCCTTAGGATTCAGAATGATCATATTCCTCTTCTATTATAAGTACAAAATACAGCAATAAATTATTTGCAGTGGATGATTTATGTCAATTTAACTCTACTAAGCTTTGATTCATGTCATATTTTTAGACTTAGAGGAGAGGTGAGCCAGAATGTGAGAAATATGCACTCTCATTTGGATTATGCCTTGGACAATATGCATTCATGAAATGTGGTGAACAGCATGGTGAGAATACCACAGGGAAACAATAAAAGAAAAAGTTTAATATGTCTCTATTTCATATACCTATTTGTGAAGGTGATCCATTTCTGTTGTCTATCATATGTTTTTGCATCAAGTAGTTCAGATGGATTTCTTCTTCGATTCTGGTTCACAATAGTTTCGATACTCTCATTGTATCATATTGATGTTTTGTTAACATTGGCCTGTGTTGAGGAATAAAGGTCAATTTACCCCAATCTTCGTATCTAAATTTGGTGACCAACCAGATTCCTACGCGTGCACCCAGAAAATGAGTGATTTCATGGAGTAATCATCATAAGTGTCATAAAGAATCCTGTACCCTTTCACATAATATATTTAAGCTGCTTTCCATCTGGATCCTTCAACTCTAGGATAAAAGCTAATTAATTAACAAGGCGACTGAAGATTGAGTAGCAAGTGTTACTCACCCACTCAAGGTGAATGTAGCCAGTTAGGTACATCTGAAAGTGATGCCCTAAGGTCATTAGAGGACTAGATGAATTCATAAGTTTTTTAGCTTAAATTAATCCAAGTAAAGATTTTAAGGTCGAGTTAAGCTTATTTCAAGTCCATCTTTAAGATAAAGCTTGCCATCAAGGCGAAGCTTACATCATTGATAAACTTCAGAATCGAAATAGTTTTAATTTTCAGTCCATTCTGATACTAAGATTTTAAGTCAGAAATCAAATAGTCCATCATATCTGTGGATCATAGAAATGGGTTCAGTGTCTAATGGGGGATTCCATTTGGATTCTGCAACATATTTGTCCTTTTAAAAGATTATAGTAGAGTTATCCTGTGGAAAACTCTCAAGAACAAAGGGAGTTAACACAAAGTTAAGAGTTGTCCCTGGAACAATTCTAGCAGAAGACTTGTACTCAAATATAGGAAATCTGTGAACTAAACCTGCTAAGTCTGAAATAGATTGTCAACTACTCCTTATCAGCTTAAACATTTGCAGTTGGTGGTTAGTTGACAACTTGACATTGGTATTAGAGATCAGGTTGTCGGAGGTCTTGAGTTCAAACCCCCTCTAGGCCTGTTATTTATTTAATACCCCACTTGTCATCTCGACCCTTATTAATTGTTGTCTTAACTTGCGTATCCCTCCATGTGCATGGCCCGTTGCCACACATGATTTTTTTTCGTGGAGCGGGGGTTACAAGCCTGATTCACACTGTTTATTCATATCCTATCAGCTTCAGCTTTTGAGGTCAGGTGGTTAGTAAACAAAAGTTATCAAGTGAACAAGCAAGAAATTGAACCTTTCAAATGACAGTGGAAATAGGTGAAGAAGAACAAAGAGCAGACAGGATTTTTTTTTTGTTAATTATGGAAGGGATCAATGGAGGTCATCTTCTTGAACTTTGTCCATGGGAGTCTTCTCAACTGTAGCGAAAAGTCAACTCTCAATTTTGTTTTTGGCCAGGTTTTGTGTCTCAGTTCATGTTAAGTGAAAAGTAGGTCTTTTGGCCGTTTGATCTGGTCCTGGTTGCTGTTTTGGACAGCCACCAGAATCAAGTCCCTTTAAGGTTAAAATTGCAAATATGGACAAGACATGTCATAAGTATCAGATCTCATGCCCACTAACTTGAACCAGTCAGGAAAAGTCCCCAACTCATTAACAGAGTCAAACTCAATTTAAACTGAGTTCAAACTGATCCCACACCTGAGCTCAAACCAGCATACTGGGGACGAACAATGGTTGCCACAGGGCTGAGCCTGGTCAAGCCTAGGTTACACCACATTGTACACTTTTGGTAAGTCTGAAAATTCTAATATATTTTCAGCACAGCTCCCATTTGATGATTAGAACCACAAACTTCATTCCATCCACAAGAAGCTCCCTGCCAATTGCCTACACATTTTTTGTGAAAGCCAAACATGCTAAATATATTTGAAAATTGAAAGACGCCCTTTTAACTAACAGTGTGGAGGTGCGAATAAGAAATATGCCCTAGCCTATAGTTTCTCCAATCAGATAACCAATACTTCTGGCACTACTATGAAAATTTAAGAAGTGGATGGTGAAAGTGAAAGAGAACTATGCCTTCTACGTTGATAATAGATGACTTTGTGTGAGTTGTTTTGTTTCTAATAATCCAATTAGAGAGGTTCCTCTCTCTAAAGGGAAAAAAAAATGAAAAAAAGACCCCCAACAAAGATCTGATACTCTGGAGACGTTATTTGTCAGTTGTAATTTGGTGACTTTATGCAACATGACAATAAGCTGGAAGGCTAAAGTTTAAGGCATGCACTTGTAATACAAACTAGTCTAAAATGAAATTATCTCAGAGAGATATTTGTCATGCCTCATTAAAAAAGAATACTTGAAGGTTTACTGTCAGGGTACTGGACTTGTACTGATGCCACACTAGCACTGTGTCAGTATAGTATGATACGGGATCTTTTCAGCATACCGAGTGTCGGTATAGCTTCCTCATGGATATTGGTATCGAATCGGTATGGTATAGTATGCTCCGTACAGTTCGGTTCGGGTCAATACGATGAACTATGTTTATCACAATATAGGATCTCACCCAAAAGGGCTATCCGGAAGGTATTATTTAGATTCCTTAGTCATGTATAAGTATTCAAGATCTTTCTGAAAAATAACTGATATAGGACTAAACACACATGCGGATCCTCACATACTCTCCTCGTTTAAGCCCTGGCATCTTTACTAAGCTATAGGGTCTAAACCCATTCCAATCCAATCTCAAACACCACAATCAATTCATGATCAATTCACTTGAGCCTGTGCTACATTGTCTCCTATTCCATATATGTCGTGGGCCGGATCCGCTCAATACCATTTGCAACAACTTAGAACTTCACCCAAAAAGACTAGTCGGAAGATTTTTTTAGATTCCTCAGCTTTATATAAGTACCCAAGTTCTATCTAGTGCATAGCCGATGTGGGACTAAACTTATGCTCGCACAGGTCATCACATACTCTTATATGTTTAAGCCCCAACATCCTTGCCAAGCTAAGAGTCCAAATCCATTCAAATCTAATTACAAGCATAACGGTCGGCCCATGGTCAGCTCTAATGGCCCTGACAGTTATATTTATAGTTTTCTTTGTACTAAAAATGTAACTGGTAGTGAAAGTGAGAGTTCTAGCCTATATCAATAGAAAATGCCCTACCTTTGAGTGTAGTTTGAACTATTGATTTACGTAATTGAAAGTACCAATTAGGGCAAAACTACATTACACATGAAACATACCACGGAGTGGTATAATAGATGGAATCGTAAATTATCTAATTTATTTATTATTTTTTTATTATAATTTTATTATTTTAATTTATTTAAAGTTGGGCGAACAATGAGAATTGAACCCGCACATGGTGGATTCACAATCCAATAGGTTATTGACCGGATCCACTCTGATACCATTTATAACAACCCAAAATCTCACCAAAAAAGGCTAACCAAAAGGTCTATTTGGGATCTTTAGTCCTATATAATTACCTAAGATCTCTCTGGAGAATAACTAATGTGGGACTAAACACATGCCTGCATAGGTCCTCACAATACTTCTCACCTCATGGCATCTATCTTATAAAGTATGTAAAAATGGGCACTAAGAAGTTCTTTAGATCCCTATATCACTAGCTGCTACAAAGTTTTGGATGTTTCCTGACATTTATCCATGTCTCCAATCTCCAAAACAAGGTCACTCTTGATGGAACAACTGCAAAAATCATGTACTTAAAAGTAGAATGCATGATAAAAATGCAGAGTTGAATTAGTTTCAAACATTAATTGGAGGTACATTTTCTCCCCCAAAAATACCGCTAACTGCTTGAATACAGCTATATTCTACATAGTTCTGAAACTTCCTGCCCCTTGCAGCCTTCTTATATTGAATAGCACCCGAGGGACTCATAAAAATTATTCAACATGACAACACCAGAAAAATATGTTAGATTTTCTGACAGCACAGTGGCATTTCATTAACCAACAGCACCCTGCTTTCAGTTATGATGGCAATCCTGGATTACGCTTAATGGGACAGCATGAGAGGAATCTTCAGTTAATAGTTGCTACAGTCATTGGAGCATTTGCTGCTGCACTTTTGCTAGTGGGATGTTTGTGGCTGCTTTGGAATCATCAAAAGAAGCCATTGCAGGGTGAGAGTCATAAGAAAAGTATGTGAACTAGAACTTTAATTAACAAATAGTATTTGTTTATTATTGATATCAAAATGACTTGTTACTGATATCATATGATAGTATTTTCAGGCAATTATCTGCGCATCCTTTCTAAATCTTCAAGTCCCTATTCTATCGTACGAGGTGCATCTTTGGTCATTGATGATGGTCTAGATTTGGCTTACTATATCTCACTTACTGAGATAGAAGAAGCAACTTGCAAGTTTTCAAAAAAGATTGGTGAAGGAAGCTTTGGCACTGTCTATTATGGAAAAATGAAGGATGGAAAAGAAGTGGCAGTCAAGGTTTCTGCTGATTCAACTAGTAGTGGAACTCAACAATTCATAAATGAGGTACTTTCATCTATAGCAGTAGAGAAACTTTAATTTGGTTTTCATTTATGGAATTTTATGAAGGTCTAGCAATAGTCTTGCTCTTTGATTTCGTATGGGAAGAAAATTTGTTAGTAGTAGATAAATCTAACTGTACAATCATTGCTATGTGCACCCTAGCTATATGTATGTGCAAAGCACTGAAGTGACTTCGAGTACGTCTCTTTACACCTTGATCGGACAAAATTAGCAATTTGATCTATCCATTCTCTGCACGTGGATAAAACTGGCTGATATATCATGATATCTCCCAGTCTACATTGGTGCACAATTATTTCAAAGAATTATGTGAACCATTAAGTCTGACATGGATGCTTATTTCACCACTGCATATTAGAAAGAGTTAGCATATTAACTTGATTGAAAACCAATTCTTGCAAACATCAGCATATATATCATGGGTACCCTCCTACAGTCTTATCATTATTCATAATCGTGTGAAACTTGACTATAGCCATAAACATAATAGTTTCACATCCATAATTCTTATATTGTTACCTGATGAAGCTAACATTAAAAATTGAAACATTTAAACATGAGAAGATTCAAAGTTATCCGGGCGATGCCTTTACAAAATTTCCAAATTTGAAATAAAAGAACAGAAAGTCTTCAGATTAGCATTAATGGGATGTGGGTACATTGTAGAAACCAGTTCTTGATGTTAATGCCTCATAAGCTGCCACTTAAATATATTATCCAAGGGTCCAAACACTTGTACAGGATGCTCTACTTGTCGTGGCTGATACAAGGTATTCTGTTAGTGCTGTTAACTTACCATTAGACCCAAAAGCTTAATTATTAGGAAAGGGGTCAACAATGTATATCATACCTGTTGTGGTTGAAATTTGGCCTGAGGGTGACCACGCCGGAGGAAGACGAGAAGTCGCCGGCCGGGACGGAGAAAGAGAGTCACCTCCTGTGCTCCGGGATACCTGCATAAAGCCTTAGTCGGAGATTCCAGCGAAGGCCCTTCAATGGCTAAGTTAGCCGGACCTTTTGAGAGGTTTCTTCATGCCTTTGATGGCCTCTTATGGCTTAAGAATGCTTGTAATAGCTTACCTGAAATCTCGGGCTGAGCTGTGATCAGTTGGCCAATAGCTGGAGACGGCGTGTGTTGGCAGGTGTGGCAGGATATGGCCCTTGGCAGGTGTGGCAGGGTATGGCCCTTGACAGTGAGCATGGCTAGGGAAGCAAGGCATGGTCCTTGGTTGGCACGTCATGGAGTGGCCAGCAAGCAATGGTTCGTAGAAAGCAGCTGGCGAGGCTGGGATGTTCGATCACATGTGCGGGCGTGGGCGCGCGCGCAGGGGCGGTTGCGGGCGAAGTCGGGCAGGCTTGGAGGCCGCGGCATGTGCTTGGCGAGGTCGGCTCAGCCTGCGGCGAGGGCTGAGGTCGGCTTGGCCTCTGGTCAAGGTCGGCTCGGCCTTCAGCGGGCTAAGGTCGGGCCTGCTTGGCTCTGAGGTCTGCTCGGTCGGAATTAGGTGACTCCACGCTGGAGTAGGATGATCCATTTTGCCTCCCATCAATAACCTAACACCACACCTCGTATAGCCTGGACCATACAAATGAAGACAAATGATTCAAGAATAACTTCAAATCATGGTTTGCCGTACCGGCCTAAACTGGGCAATATGGAGCATATCGTACCATACCAGTTTGGTATCGGTACCCGGTACGAGTGGCATATGAACACTCGATTTGCCGAAAAAACTCCATTCCATACTATATCGACACAGTGCTAGTGTGGCGCTGGTATAGAGTGCAGTTTTGGGATGACGAATCTTCTAGTAATAAGCAGGAACGAGTCAAGAGGAAAAGGATAACAATTATTTAGTTAGTAAACTAAAATTGGCATGAACAAGGATTTGAATGTTTTCAAATCATGACCTCTAGCATCGATGTCATGTTTCTTTTTTTTTGAGAAATATGTTAACTTACTAGGAGATCCGAAACCTTAATTTGTTCTTGTGGAGGAGTTAGAGTCATTTCAGGCTTCGCATGTGTTTCGGAAGTCGCCTCCTTTGTAGCCCACCACTCTGGGAGTGTCTTTCAGAGTATTTTCGCTCGTCTGCCGCTGGCATTAAATCGTGCTTTGTACTGTGACTGTTCTAGGCCGTCTCACGGCTGAGTGTATTGAGAGGCCGATTTACCAAAAAAAGAAAAAAACTTAATTTGTTAGAGAAAGGGTCAACAATGCATATTGGGCCCACTTAGATGCCCATGGTACACTGATTGTTACTTTGATTGTTAATTTGTTTTCCCATAAAATAGGGTTCTTGTACAAGCAATTAAAAATTAACTGAAAATAATAAAATTAAATAATTAATATGCAAAAAAGAAAACAAACACTTAGAAAATAGCATGTGAAAGATAAGTAACCTTACATGAGATGTTTCTTTCACTGAAAATCAGCAATCTATCAACTCTTCATTGTCAATTTGGAAACTCATGTGGCTTGTAGTCATTATGTTTATACATGCATATTTTTCTTGGATTTTATTGTAATTACTGAATCTTAATGAGTCAACATATTGATGTATATATCATTTTAATATCCAAGAATATTCCTTAAAACTTTAATGGGGCAGTCAAAATGAGTATTAAAGTACTCAAGCTATTAACTTAAAATTTAAATTGATCCATACCAATTCATATGTGTCATACTAGCTAGTACCACTAGTTCACAAGCTTATATATCGATACAACCCAGTTTTCTATGTAATAACGTCAAATAATGGTAAACAGAAAAGTACTAGCCTCATAATGGCCGATACATACAAACAAAGCAATATGAATTACAAAGATCCAGTTTTAGACTCCATGATTATGAAAATAATATTTTCCTACTTCCAAAAGTAAATGCATGTTCTCTTCCAAGAAAGTGTGTAGGGCTATAAGTGGGCTCAGGCCGAGTTAGCTTTAGGTTGGGTATAGGCCTGAGATAATTTCGGTCGGGCTTAGTTCTCAAAATAGAGCTCGATGTATGTCAATACTTAACTAGGCTCGGGCCTAGTGCAAAGCCTAAGCCCATGACCAAATCTGAAGCCCGAGCCCGAAACTAGGCTCTAAAAACCCTGCCCAGTCCCTCTCGGCCCTCTCCACTCTTTCTCCTCACTCCTCTCTGCCACCCGATCTCTCTCCCCTCTACTCTTTCTCCTCTCTCTCCTTTCTTTCCCTCTCAATCTCTCTCCCATCTCTCCTCTCTCCCATCCAATCTCTCACCTATCTCCCACCCAATCTCTCTCCTCTCTACCTCTCAATCTCTCTCCCTCTCTCCTCTCTCCCCAGCCACTCTCTTCCTCCATCCATTCGGTCTCTTCTCTTCACTCTCCCCTCTCCCAATCTTTCTCTCCTCTCCTTTCTCTCTCCTCTTTGCTCTCTCCTCTCTCTCACTCCCCTTCTCTCTCCAGCCGATCTCTCTTCCCCTTACCCTCTCTCTTCTATTCTCTCCCCCTCTCCTCTCTCTTCCGCCTGATCTCTATCACACCCCAAATCCGGCTCAATTTACTGCACCCCTGATTCAGCCCGTGACAGTCGTCTACTACTAGCCATTGCCCACAATAACACAAAGCCACATTAACATTTCATATAAAAATGATATTTCATTCATAGAATGTTTATCAATAGGGAATGGTACAGAGCTCTAACAATTTGAACATTTCAAATAATTTTTTTCAAACCCTAAAGAACATCAAGCTTCTTACTCCTAGCATTCTTATTTATATGAAAGAAAATAAAAAAAAGTTGTGTGAGCTATGCAGATCAGTAACCATGCACCATCTTACCGGATCAAGCATACTATTCCTCATGCCAATGCATTATTTAAGCAAAATAACAGATATTCCAAAATAAACATTTCATAACATATATATTAAAACAAGTTATAAAGCAATGCATACTCAATCATGCAAGTTCATGGATATGCATCATAAAATTCTGTCATTATTTCATGCTTTAAAATCCATACTCTCAGATGGTAGTGTAGCTATGGCCGCTTTATTCCCACGGAAAGGCTTTTACCAACTACTATTACCCGCTGGCGGGGCTCGTATGCCGAGCTACTATTATCTGCTGGCGGGAGTCATATGCCGAGCTACTGTTACCTGCTGGTGGGGGTCATACATAGCAATCTAAGAGTTCATAAATCATATCGTGCTTTTCATAAACCTTACTTCATAAGTAGATTGAAAAATGAATAATGGCATCATAATGTGTAAAATCCATAATCATGCTGCAAACTTCATTTTCCATACAATTTTTTACATCATCATAAATCATGTGTACACAATATAGTAATCATGATGGATGTCATTTAGCCAAAATCATGCAACACTTGCTAACATATGCTTGATCCTAGGTTTTGAGAAATTTACATAATATGCATTTTTATATTCAAATAATTTCATGTATTTGAAAGCAAAAGGATTTGTGTCAGGGTCACTTACCTCAATTCGCTCACAAATTTCTAAGTTTAGATGACAAATCTCCAACACCTAGCCATATCATAGAGATCTAATTATTTGTTACTTGCTCATTCAATTATTTATTTATTTATTTAACTTTTATTCTACTTTTTCTACTACTTTTCTACTTTTAGTTATTATATTTTATTTCTATATATTCATACTCTTTTCTTAATTAAAATTTTTAATACTCTTTTCATTTTACATCATTTACAACCCACCCAAAGGACTCATTTTTCATTTTCAGGCCCATAGCCCAATTACAGGGCTAATCTTTTATCCAGGCCCATGGCTTGATTCAATTTCTAGTTCAGGCCTAAGGCCTAATTCAATTACAGGGCTAATCTTTTATGCAGGCCCATGGCCTAATTCAATTTCTGGTTCCAGCCCATATTCTGATTTAGTTATTGGGCTAATCTTTTATTCAGACTATAACCTGATTCAGTTACTAGGCTAATCTTTTATTTAGGCTCATGGCCTAATTGAATTTCAGGTTTAGGCCCATGGCCTAATTCAGTTACTAGGCTAATCTTTTATTCAGGCCAATGGCCTGATTCAGTTTTAAGTTCAGGCCCAGCTATAAGGTTATTTTCTTTTCAGCCTAGTGGTATAAATAGTTGGTTTATAATCAGGCCTGTGGCCCAATTACAAGCTAAAAATGGTTTTGGCCATGCTTGTGCTAGTCTACAAGGTCCTACTTAGTTTCAGTTAGATTTAGAGAAGACCTTGGCTTGGCCCAAATCCAGTTCGAGCCCAACCACTACACAACCCTTTAGTCTAGGTCCTTTAAATCCATTGTTAGATCCTGACCCATATAGCCCATATATGGTTTAACATATCCCATCAGATCTTGGGCCCCTTTAGCCCAAGTTAATTTAAAGTTTAGGAACATTTTGCTCGGACCAAGCCCAGCCAAGTTTCAGGCGTTTAAAGCCCAAGCCATTCGAAGCTTTTTGCCGAACTCAAGCCCATAACATCCATCCCTAAAACAGCCCACCCATGGCCCATTAAAACCCTCTCCTCCAAATGTCAACCCAATTTCTTTTCCCTTTTGTTTCTCCTCTCCCTTCATCCCTAATCTCCCTCTAGACCCAACCTGAGGTGCTGGCTGCCCACCGGGCCTAGGAGGCATGGCTAGCCCCCGAAACCCTAGGTAGGTCTTCCCCGTTCCCCTCTCTTCTTCTTCCCCATTTTTCCCTTTTTTTTCTTTTTATTTTGTTTTCCATTTTGTTTTGATCCCACAGTAAGAGTAGATCTAAAAATAACCAAACATAGAAGAGCTAAGAGGAAGATCGAGGCTCACTTAGCTCCATGAAGGAGCTAAGAAGCTTCTTGCGGAAGCTTGGACCGCTTCCTCCGATAGCTCGGCGGCGGATCCGGATGGGTCTACTGCCGCTGGAAGAGGGAAAGAGAGAGAGCAGTGAGAGATAGAAGTGTCTCTGAGAGAGCCTCTAAGGAATTTTAAAGCCTTCTTCGAGGGAAAGCAAGGCTGCAATGGCCACCACCGTGCGGCTGTTAGGCGGTTATAACCGCCTCAACAGCCGGGTGATGGTTGTTTCCATCTTCTTCCCAAAGATACCCAATTTGGGTCTCCAGATGGGCCGCCGACTATGGTCTAAGTCGGCCCATCTAGACCCAATAGTTACATTCTCTCTCCCCTCTCCAGCTCTCTCTCCCACTCCTCTCTCTCCCTGCTCTCCTCACTCTCCCACCAAGTCTCTCTTTCCTCTCCATTCTCTCCCCTCTCTAGGACGACACAATCGGGCTCTCGGCCAAGCTCGAATTCGGGCTCTGGTCAAGCTTAAGCCATAATTTTGAAAAAAAATGGAGCCTCAGCCTAGTCTGAAGCCTAAAATTCTTTTTCAATTAGGCTTGGGTTGCATAGATACTCCACCTAGCCTGGTTGGATTCTAGCCTTAGGAATGTAACATTAGGTGAAAGTCGCACTCCCTCCTTAGAAGTGGTTTTGCATTTTACGCCTAAATATGCATCTCCAAGTATTTAGGTTGGATAATAGGGTTCGCTGAACCAGTGTCGATTGTTGTACTAGTCGGTGATTGGTTCGATTCCAGCATGTATCATGCTGAACTACAGTGTACCGAAACCAAGGAGAGAGAGAGGAGGAGAGGAATAAGGAGAGGGGGGATATAGAGGGAGAGGGAGAAGCCGAGCCCTTTGGACTTACCTGAGATAGAGATAGGATGTGGAGAGAGAGGAGTCATCTAGCTAGACATTGTCGTCATCAAACATGGACGGGATGCTATTGGACACCCGAGCGAAGGAGAGAGAGAGGGCTTCGAGGGATTCAAGTACTTTGCAAAGGCTTCAAGCCATATGACGGCTATAGATTTGATGATCGGGACCAAGAGAAAGACAAAGAATGGACTCACTTGAAGAGAGAGGTCGGAAAAGGAGGCAAGAGGGGGAGAGACGGGAGGCGAGCCTTCAAGGGTGTTGGGAGAGGCAAGGTCTCGATTCGACAGGTTGAACAGTGTCGGTGACCATCCGATTTAGTTTGTATGCCCCGAACTAGCCTGTTTGGCATAGTTTGCTAGATCCTGATGGGTAATTTGCCTATTCTACCATATTTACTAGCCATACTTCATCTTATGGTCTTTCGTACCATCCATACCGCCTTGTACGGAGAGTACCATATCATACAAGGAGAAAATCGGTATGAATTTTAACTATGAGTCGGTATAAACCCCATACCACCCCGTACCGAGGCGTACCGTCCCATACCGAGGCATACCGACTTGTATCGAAGCATATTGTAGTGTGTACCGATCCATACCAAAGCATATTGATCTGTATTGAAGCGTACCAAGATAAAATTTGAAAAAATTGTTAGAGGACTATTTCAATAATACTGCATATCTTATCGTACCGTACTGTATCGAACCAATATTGGTATCGATACGGTACCCGGTACCGAGATAGCGAACCTTGCTTCATCTTTTGGACCATTTGGCTAGGTTTGTCTTGCTTTTGTACCTATTTGGTTCATTCAACAAATGGTATTAGATAATAATTTTTATTTATTGTTTTTGTCATGCTTTACATGACTTTGGTTTGTGCATTATGAATTTCATATTTTATATCCATGGTCAGAACTTGGGTTTTGCAAGGTTTAATGTTCTTCACTAACTCTAGAGATGACTAAATGTCCATAAATTTTTGTTGTTCTCCATAATCTTCCTAAACTTCTGCCACTTCATGTACATAAAACATATAATTAACAAGCAGTTTTCCTTAATCATTATAATTTTCACTTCCAATACTTTGATTTTAATTCTTTCTTGCTTTCCAATCAAACAATAATAAGGTTGGCCGAATCGGTACCGAGACCTGTACCGGTCTTTTACCAGTTCGGTACAGTACCGGTTCGGTACAGTACCGGTTCGGTACAGTACCGGTTCGGTACAGTACCGGTTCGGTACAGTA
>JAOXJJ010000263.1:11296299-11398166 GCA_025769935.1 Phoenix roebelenii | reverse complement strand
CCGCCCACCGACTTGCACCGGAGCTCCTCCCCCTCCTCGGCCGAGTGGTCACCCCCGGGTCCAATTTCCAGCAACAGAGGTGTTAAAGTATAGATAAGAAAAACATTGGTGGTTTTGCCCCCTTCCTCCCTCATGCAGAATCATGGCCTAGTTAGGCCAAATTTAGGAGCCACTCAAGTAGTTCAGCCCTATAAAGAGAGGGACTGCATAAGGCAAAGTTTTGAAGTTTCAGGCAAAATCAGTCTGTTTCACTCAAACCAATCTAGAACTTATTGAAATTTTTGGCCTCAGTTAGGCCTATATTATCCAGTTTCTAATGGTTCCCACCTGTTTCGGCCAAGCTGACTGAAAATGTTATTTTTTATTTTTATTCTTTTGTTTCGCATGTAAATATACATAATGCTTTCTGAAAGTCATCGACATAATTCAACTACACCTCTACTTAAGGCTCTAATAATCTAATCCGTGTTATTTTCATCTAAATTGTGTTAGCAAAGTGGGTAAGCTGCAAGTGTGATGTGTTTTCAAGTTATAAACAATATTGCAATATATAGAAGTAAGGATTTTTGTGCATGTCTAGGAGCTTTTATGTTATTTTCTAAAGTGAGATATGTAATAAATTTTATGTTTTTGTATATTTGTCTTATTGTTTTATGCATGATTGAGTAAAATTTGGTATTTTACTCAAAATTAGTATGTTCACATGATATGATCAATGTTTCAACCTTCAATAAAATTTAATTTCAGCTCAAAAATACCCAAAAAATATAAATTATGACTATTTTAGATGAGCTAAAATAAAATCAAATGCTCTAAATTAACTTGTCTTGATTTGTTTTATTTATTATTAGTTTCTTCAATTTTTGAATTTTTTTATTGACACTCAAAGCAAAGCTGCCAAAACTGCTGAAACTACCAAAACTGAAACTCTACCACGGATCAAAAACCCAGCAAGGGGACCAAAACTGACACCAAGTTTTAAAACCTTGCATAAGACAATATGGCTCCTAGCCAACCTAAGCCACTACTTCCTAAACTCATAGGACTTAATCATTTTCGAAAAACACTAGCATTCAATATGGGAACAACATAATTGTGCTCTCACAAGAAGTTCAATTCCCACAACCACACCGAATTTAAGCTCCATAGGACTAAAAGGAAATTGATCCATTTGATTATCAGCACACATTATTCTGTTCATGTTTATAAATATGCGCTCTCCATGAAAGAACACACAAATGCTATTGAAATAATTCATTGCTATATCAAGTCTTTCCATATCAACAGTTTCCTTTTTCCTCCTCAAGGTCATCTTGAACATATACTTGATATACTAATTGTTATTTGGCAATTTGCTAGTTAGTTAATGATTTAATTTTGATCATCGTGTTAATAATGTGGCAAGTAGAAAGATCCAATGTGGTTGATCTGAAGTATCTACTGTTCCATCATCTCAAGTCGTCTATACATTTAGGGTGACGATTGGCTAGAGCATACTATGGCTCTTCAATTCCGGTTAAGCCCACCTGCTATAAACATTGCGGTAGAAGTTATTCTCTCCAAGATAACATTGTTAAAGTTGAAATTACATAAGATTCGAGCCTAAATAAGCCAAGCAAACACTAAGAGCTCAATTAATCTGGTTGGTTGTCAAGCACTATGCCACTGAGAGATCTTGCTTATGTCATATTGTCTTGGAGAAGAACAATTTGCAACTCCTAATTTATATGGTTCTCAAGTTATAAATGTGCTCAAGGATGTCTTCGCTCAAAACAAAATGAACATCTCAGGTTATGTGCGGCCAATGATTATTATTTACATGATATGTAAAGATACAATACCAGTATGCTTAGTTATTAAAATGTAAGGAATAATAATTGCTATTGTCCTTTGCTTTTGTATTAAAACGTAAGGAATAATAATTGCTATTGTCCTTTGCTTTTGTATTCTAAATAACGCATTCTCTACCTTGCAAAGTGGACGTTGGTGAGAAAGAGTTTTTAAGTTGGTCAAGATGATTTATCATTTACAAGGGCCTAGAAGATAAGACAACTTAACCGAGCATATTGGTCGACTTCATGGGTCAAATATAATGGCCCAATGTTGCACAATCTACACCAGTATCTACGTGATCCATGTTGGCACCCTGACCATCCTATACCTAGCACAGACACTTGGAGAATGCTGAAGTCACCTTACTGCATTCTAACCAAGACCTTCCCATCATGGAATGGGAGTCATATACACTCCCACAATTTTCACTGTCAACTGGGCATCTGGCTGACCCGATCAAAACACCTGAGATATGTAACCTTCAAAATTCATTTTTCCTTTTATCTCCATAGCACAAAAGATTTGGAGGATGTAGCAGCCAAGTCCAGCCCAAGCAAAATCAGAGGCCGAATCAACAGCTAGCATGCACATGCAGGGCAATGGCAGGTGAAAGACTTGGATCAGCAACAACTGGCAGCCAACAACAATGCCAGGCAAGTTTTTTCTTTCTTCTTTTCCTTTAGAGATATTTTGGTTTTTAGAGCCCTTTAGCCGTGAAAGACCTAGCATATAGTTATGATCAAGATGATGGATCAGAAAATATAATTCATTAGTTCCAAAAGGCAAAAGAGCTGCTGGCAGTTATAGGATGCACCTTAATAACTTAAGAGGAAGAAAGCCTTAAATGCAAAGGGAGAACTGAGGGCCTCCTCCTATTATGTAGTGCATTTTCCAAGACTGACCAAGAAGTGTAAGATACTTGAGTTCAGCAAGGGAGCATTGAAAAAGCATGTTCTTCCAAGTCTAAATCCAGTGGTTTGATCCTAATAAGTCCATAAGCAGAAAACCAAAGGCTAGACAACATTTTAATAAAATTATCTGATATAATTGGAATTTCCATTGACATGTATGAAGAGAATAGCACATGGCTTTAAATGCCAAAGCTTGGAAAACAGAAGAGAGCATTTGAATGGTCCTGCAAGGTGCAGGAGTTGCTTCTAAGATTGCACTGGTTTGAGAATCTTTCATAAAAAAACTTTTAAGCAATGATGCGCTGTTTAAACAAATCCATGCAAACTAAGAGTTTTGCATATAACTTTGAAAAGCATGCATAGTATAATACTTGTGAGTGGTTTTTGGACCATTTCAGATTGGAGCCATTAATTAAATCCCTCTCCATCTAATGTCATTAAAACCAAAACTTTAGCCCACTTATTTTTCAAAAATTCATCCATGTTTTGTGCCTAAATTAAACCATTTGAATGTTCTAGTCTTGTTTTGAAAAGTGACTAGCTTCCGTCGTATTTATATATACACTCTCCCTACAAAAACCATGACGAGTTAGACTAATACTAGATGTCAGATAACCAAGCAGGCAACGCATGCAACTGCAATGCCATGCCATGTAGTAAAACATTCTGAGCATATGCAGCATTAATGTTGTTCCTTGCATTTTGCAGTGGTAGATATAGATAGTTATGCTTGCCTAATAAATTAGATCTGATGATGTAATTTATATAAATCGATGTTCTATTCTGACAATTCTTGTATCTGGTATTCTGAATCACTGATGCACTTTAATTTTTGGTTTCAGCAATAAACAAGATGTTGGAGGAGAGGTGAGGGTGCCAACTAGGGAAGTTGGTAATGTCACTGGGGTTTGATACCAAGGACCTATGTTTGAATTCCACCCTCAACCCAATTCCAAACAAGATTTCTCGTCTCCTAGTTCCTAAAAAAAAGGAAAAAAATGTTGGAAGAAAGGTGGTTGTCAATCCATTCACATGAATACATAGTTCCATTGCATGGCTGTTTTAATGGTACAAAGGGGAAAAGAAGCTAGACTAACTTTTCTTGCTCTTAGCACTGAATGCAGAAGAATTCTTCTGTTACACAGAATTTAAAGAAGGCTGGATAAATCCCTCTGGGAAACACTGACGCTGCTTAATGGTCCATTAGATCCAGCGACAAGCTTGATATAGGGGAATAGAGGTGCTTATTTAAACTTCTCTCTGGCTGGAAAATGTGAATCGCTAAGATTTCTGTCGTCTGTTCCAGGAGAAGAAAATGCTACAGATCTCGTGGTTCTCTGATTCAATAGACATTATCAGAATTATTTATTACAGAATACTTTGTTCTGCAAGGCAATTGGTAAAATAGTTGAAGAACCTGAGCACAATATACCATTTGTTCTATGTTGCAGAGATTGCAGCACTGTTAAGCTGGTTTAGCTTCTCTTTCAAGTATTCCATGTTCTCTAATCAAATAAGATTTCTAAGAGTTACAAGAAAATACCCTCCCTCATGCTGCAGCGTGCCTGCAGATGAAAGATTCCTTGCTCCCATTTACAGAACATTATCATGACAAGCATGTTCCCTCAAATGTTGTTTGTCATCCATTGTTTGTAAAATCCTAGTTAAGTGCATATTGGCATAATGTAAGAATGCCAAAAAGATGACTATTGTTTTACAACTCTCTTAAACGTAGTAAATACCTAGCTGTAGTCCACGTTTGACAAGAGAGAGTAAGCAACTTATAGTGCACACATGAATGCAAGTGTTGGAGGAGCCATGAATGTCACAGGCTCATTGTGTTTTAATGGTAGGCTCGCATGAACTAACACAGTAGCAATCTCACAATGTCAGTTACAATGCAGCAATTCTAGGTCTAGGATGATCTCTATCGAACCATGAAATTATTACAAGTTTGGTCCTGAGGAATTGACTCAGCTAGGTAGAATAATCAAAATATGGAGAAAGTAAGAAGTTGCAAAAAATTTGGGAAGAGACAGACAAGAAGACATTAGAAAGAACCATAACATAACAAAAATCTAAAATTATTATTAAATTTATAAAGTGATTTGTTCAATAATAAGAATCGATCAGACGTCAATCACAGACAATAGTAAGAATAAGCAAAAAGAATTAGAATAACAGATTAACACGTGTTTCATGAATGATTTGTGAAAAATTCATAAAATTTTGAATTATTGAATATGTCAAGAATAATTTTGATTATTTGAGAGTTCGGATAAACATTTGACTAACGTAAAAACATGAAAAATCATTCCTGATCCCTGAATTTGTTTTCTACCTATCTTGTTTCGGACCCCTAGGTCCACTTCACCTGGTTCTGCAATGACACATCCTGGAATTAAACCGGCAGAGGACTTACATCTAAGTCACAGTACAAACTTGCATTTACCTATGGTCAATCTACCATAGTTAGCAAGTAACAGGAGAAAATTAAAACATATTTTAAAAAGACCTGAATGCTAATTTTGCAGTTTATTGGAAGTTTACTCACAGTCCAGGACCGAGCATTGGAAGACAATGTAAAGCTCAAGCTGATTAATTTTGGTGAGGACTGCTCGTCTACACCATCTGAATCCATCCTCTCAGCTTTCACAGCTTTGAGAGTTTTTTCTTTCAAATAGGGTGTAATATTTTCCTCATCCTCTTCCATAAAGTCATCAGGCAACATCCCTACCATGCAAAATAGAGTCTCTTGAGTTAATTAAATATTGCATATATTGCCATATAAAATAAGACATGCAGATAGGGAAATTAGTAGTTCAAGTAAAAATTCCAGGGCATAATCACCAGATTGGCGTGTCATTCCTTCTGTGATATCCATGTGAGGCAAATTCTGTGGGGCACTTCCGACACTGCCAGCAAAAGGAGCGTCCTCGTTTCTGGACACAGGTATTGGGGTATTTCCTGCTATATATTTATTTCCTGTCAATACTCTAAATCAAACAGAAAAAATAGTTGAAATAGAAGTGCATGAAATTTGGGATCATTGCAGAAGTTACTGACCCAAGGAACACAAGCCCTCTTCACTGTGCAAATTTTCACTGATCTCCTCACACTTTTCAACTTTAATGTGATCAGGTGTGGATTCAGGGCAAGAAAGTTCCGGAATATTTTTGGACTTGGAGGAAGCCTCTTCTCTGGGCATGTGTATAATTTCATCGCAGCACCCCCCATTATTGTTTACACAATTGTTTTCACTGACATACAGAATGATAGGAGTTATTCGGCTTGCTTCATGTTCAACAGTTAAACTTTCATCAAAAATGTGGCATACTCCTTCCTCTGTCAGAAGAAATTTGCAGGCAGATTTGTCTTTAGCAATCAGATTCCTGTTCTCATTTTCAAGCATTTTAAGGTCATCAGCTAAACAAACTGTGTCAATTTTGTGCACTCCCTGATTTCTCATTGGATGTTTCTCAGCTATGCCTGGTTCTTTTGAGCAGTCATTTTTGGGTGTATAAATGATGATGTCCCAACTGGAATTCAATTGATTCTCGGTCATAGATTTTGTGCATTCAATTGTTGGTGCAGTTTGGGATCTTCTGCAATTATCATCACAATGGAATATTTTTTCTTCATTAAGCATTGCTATGTCTGCATCATCAGGATTGGTATCAGTTTCCATAGCTTTAGGATCCAGATCATTTATAGAAGGGATTGTGCTTGTTTCCTGCTCGTGCACTGAATCTTTATGATCCATGCCATGTGCTTCTGGACGACCCATAGGAACACTGCTGCCTTCCTCCTGTAACCTCATAGCAACCTCATCAATCTTGTCACGTGATTGTTTGTTAAGTCCCAAGGCCATCTCACTTTGTGTCCCTTCAGAATTACCGAGACAATGAGGAGATTTCTCTGATTCATTTTCATCTTTCTCAGCACAGTTACTTCCTATAAATTCAATATCAGGCAAGTCAGAAAGATCATCTTTTGATTCTTGTTCTTTGTTCAGTGAGTTTTCATTGACAAGTTGGCATTTATCTTTCAGATCTCCAGAACATTTATATCTTTTTGGCAACTGCAACTCTTCAAGCGATAAATCAGCCTTGTTTATGTTCTTCTTACGGGAACTGCTCTTGTTTTTATCATGAAAGCATACTCTTTCACAAGCGCTCACACCAAAGATTTGAACAGAAAACAATAATTCACCAACATATTTAAATATGACAAACTCTCCAACTTCTATAGAGTGGTCCAACACAAATTCACGCCACCCATCTTGAAATACTAAACAGCCATCTTTCATTGATAATTTAACCCTTGAAGAATTTCCATCTGAATCTTCGAGATATATGTTATGATTGACCGATTCATCTAAAAGATCAAATTTAGGTGGTATGAACTGCATAGGCCGGTTCAAGAACTAGTATCAGAGATGAGGCAAAACTAGTGCATACGAAAACAATGATGCATAAGTAACAAATTCAACATACGATACAATTTATTTTAAGAAAAATCAAATAGCTCTTGAGAAAAGAAATAGAAGTGCCGATTCATAACATGCTAGAGGGGGAAAAAAATAGAAGTTTGGAAAAAGAGAGAAAGTGAGGAAGCATCATACCAAGACTTCTCTGAAATCACCAACCATGATCTTAAAGAAGGATAATGGGGTAGAATTAGAATCAGGTGTGAGCTTCCTTCCATGGGTCTTCAAGCACTTCTTGGTGCATTCCATGCAAGCTTGCTGATGCTTAATACTACCCATCTTCTTTCCTTCCTCCGCCTCTCCACTCCACTCCCCCTCTCTTCTGGGTTTTCCCTCTTCACCACAAAAGAAGCCCCAAAAAGTTCGATTTCACCTACTTCTCCTTCACCCTCCCCTAAACCAAACAAAATCCCTTCTTTTCTACGCCTTTTCTCTCTTCTTTGCCTGAACAACTGATCAAAAGAGATGGCTCACGTCCCTATAAAGCGCCCAAAATCCCAACTTTTCTTTGGCTCCTCGTCTCCCTCTCCTAAACCTCACGAAAGTTTCACTGTTTCTACTCCTTTTCTCCTAAACCCAAGGAAGACCCAAAACCCAAGTTTTCTCTTCATTCGCCCTCTCTCTCTCTCTCCCCCGCTAAAAACTCAAAAAAAAATCCTGCTTTTCCGCTCCTTTTCTCTGCTCTTCTAGCTTTTCTGCCCCCCAAAAAAAGCACCCAAATCCCAACTTCTCTCTCCTAAACCCGACAAGAACCCTGCTTTTCTATTCTCTTTTCTCTGTTCTTCGCCTTCTTTCCCGAGAAAACCCCCCAAAAGCCTAAGACCAACCGATCACCGGCTCTCGATCTCAATTGGGGCTTCTCGCCTTCCCGAGATAAGATTGCCGCTAGGGATAGCTTCTCCCCCACCCATTAAACCTCGGAAAAGCCCCAACTTTTCCTACTTCTTGGCTCCATTCCTTGGCCGAGAAGGGATCGAATAGATGGGAGCGAAGGACCCCAAATTTCGCCTTCCTTGATATTTACTTTCCCATCAACTTTCCATTTTCGAGCCCTGGGCAGAAGTCTGCGGGGAGGCAGTCGGTGGCATGCCATAAATGGTGAGGGAGGCAGGGGACTGTTCTCGCAATTGGGTTCTTGTATGCGCGCCAGAAGTGTGAAGAAAGAGATTTTGATTTTTCGCTCCTTCCCATGCTTGATATTAGCTGCGATTGCCAGAATTATTTCTTATTTTTGGGTTAAAGTGCGATTATGAATTAATAACTTGTCTTTTTTGACCACAAACAGTAAAAAGCTACGGAGGCTGGGATCAACAAATAGGTCGGAAGGTACCTCCCCTTGCCGCCAAACCAATGGGGTCTACCTGGATTCCCGTGAGCATTATGCTTGGTCTACCTGGAGACCCGGGGTTTTCTGAGCACTAGGCTCGTTGGACCGCCCAATACATTTGGAGGTCTGAAACAAATTCATTAAAATTATATTTTTTTTTAAATAATAAAAAATTTTAATAAGTATAAAATATTTTAAATTTTTATTTAAATTGTCTCTCTTTTTTAGATACAATGAGTTTATTTGTGACAACAAATCTATCTAGAGCTCCTATTTGAAATTGAATGGGTGTTTCTATTTTTCTTTTTTTCCAATTTTTTTCATACCCATATTCAATTTTTTCATTAAATATTTGAATCTAAAAATAATATTATCAAACAAAATAATTAAAACAATCACTAAAAACAAATCAAAATATTAGAGGGATGAAAATGATAAAATCCGAAATGTCAACAGAAGCGGTGTCGGACTCGACGACGAACTCAAGTTCTGACAAATGGTGCCGAACTCGATGGCGAGAAGTGGTGCCGGAGCTACTGTCAATTTTAATGAGGACCCTAGAAATGAAAAGCTACTATCAATTTTTTAAGAATAAGCATGGAAAGGAAGCATGTCAGCATGGTAAAACGTTAGTGATAAATAATAACAATCAAGGATGTCGCTCGCTCGCGCGCGCTCTCTCTCTCACGCACAAATGGAAGGCCTGAGAGGCCCAAGAAAATAAAAACAACTATTTAATTGTTAATTGCCAATCCCTCTGTGGACTCCGCGGTGATGGAAAAACCTTCGTTGATTAGATTTTTGATTGCCAGTCCATAAGGCTAAAATTTTCCTAATTGATCTATCTAAAATCCCAAGTATACCTTCTTGACATTCCCCACTCACCTCTGCATGCACTAATTTCCCTGTTTCACTTTTCTGCTCTCTCCTTCCTTGAAAAAAATCCCAAAAAAAGAACCATCCCTGCTTTGTTTCACTATTCCCTTGCCTCCATCCCTAAAAAATCTGTCCCACACTATTTCATAGTTCCCGTTTCCTTTATCATTAAAAAAATCTCTCCCTACTCTATTTCTGTGAGGACCCGTGCGGACGTGTATTTAATCCCACATCGGTTATTCGCTGGGTAGATCTTGGATACTTATACAGGATCAAGAAACCTAAATAATACCTTCTAACTAGCCATTTTGGATGAGATCCTGTATTGTTACAAATGGTATCAGAGCGGATCCGGCCCATAACTTATGTGGACTAGGGAACACTGCAGCACGGATTCATTGGGGTTGACCACGGACCGATCGTGGTGTTTGTGATTAGATTTGAATGGATTTGAACCCTTAGCCTGACGAGGACGTTAGGGCTTGAACGGGGGAAGTATGTGAAGACCCGTGTGGGCGTATATTTAGTCCCACATCGGTTATTCGCTGGGTAGATCTTAGGTACTTATACAGGATCATGAAACCCAAATAATACCTTCTGGCTAGCCATTTTGGGTGAGGTCCTGGGTTGTTATAATTTCACCACTCTCTTTTCCTCGAGCATTAAAAAAATCTCTAAAAAAGTTCCTCACCCACACTGTTTCACCATTTCTTTTCTTTCATCCCTTAAAAAATCCCTTCCCACTCTGTTTCACCATTCCCTTTTCCTTCATCCCTCGTAGGCCTTCCCAGTCTCGGCTGCAGAGAGTGGACGAAAGTTCCAAGCTCCGACTTCAGTAGCTCGGCTTCGGCCATCCCAGTCTGGCACTGGCAATCTTCTGAAGCCCGAAAGCCTTCCTTTTGGTCGAGGCCTTAGGCGACCGCCTCGGTCGCTTAAAGTTTGGGCCGGCCCTAGCTCGATCCATCTGGAGATCCACTAGAATTAGGTTTGGGTCTACCTGGAGACCTGGGTATGGACTTGGTGGTGGAAGGCGCAGGGGTGGCGTGTGGGGATAGAGCCCATCCCTATATTCACACGAAAAAAATAGGGAGGGTATGGTTTGAATATTATTTTTCTATTTTCAAAACCAAAAACAAAGATCTACTATTTTTCTTTGAAAAATATAAAAATGTTTGACATAGTTAATTATTTTAAAATATAGAAATATAATTGTGGTGGCAGTAGCGATGGTAATAGCAACAAAGATGGCATAGTGATGGCGGTATTGATTGTTGGTGAGAGGCAAAGATGACGTTTGTGAAGGTGGCAGTGTTAGTAGTAGCAAAAATGGTAAGGGTGGTAGTGGGTGTTAGCAGATTTGGCAATATCAATGGTGCTATTGTTGGCATGGAGCCCTAGTTGTGGAGGCAATGGCAGCGTGGTGTTAGTAGATGCGACACTAGTGGACTTGGTCGCAGGATGAGTGTCGTAGTGGTAGAGTTGATATTAATGGTGAAAGCAGTAGTAATAATAGTGGTGGAGGCAGTAGCAATGGCCTCTAAGAGTTTGTCAACTTCTTAGTCGATGACTTGTTGTCTTTCCATGGCGAAGTTTCTCTTCTTCTACTACACAGGTTGGTGGGTCAGGTCTACGTTGAGCCTGTGAACCATCAACTCGAAGCTTATGCCTGACATATCAACAGTCGACCACATAAAGACACCCGCATTGGTGCAGAGAAAGTTGATTACTTCGGCTCGGTTCTTTTCACTTAAGTTGGAGCTGATCTGAATGGTTTGGTCAGGCTCATCTTCTCATAAGGAGACCTGCACCAACTTCTTGATCATCTCTCCTCGTTGTTCCTTCAGCTCGTCCTTTGTATCAAGCCCTTCAATTGGCAGTCTCTACCAATTTCAATAAAAATTCTCTTATTGTGTTTGTCTTTCAGATCGGACAATTGTGACAAGCATACTCAACACGAGGCATCTCGAAAATGCATGGGCCACGACCTAAGACCTCTAATGTCAACGATAGTCCAGTAATGAAACCAACTAGATGAAATACCACGGGCCTACTTGGGACCTCCTTAAGACGAGCTCACTCAGAATTTCTTTAGAGCCGAACTCCGAAGAAGATCAACAAAGGAGATACCCTGGGCCGATTTGGGACCTTCTCAAGTCAAGATTACTTGGAATCCCTCCGAAGTCAAACTCTAGAGAAGATCAATAAAAGAGATACCCCAGGCCGACCTGGGACCTTCTCAAGCCAAGCTCACTCGAAATCTCTCCGGAGCCAGACTCCAAAGAAGATCAACAAAAGAGACACCCCAAGCCGACCTACGACCTTCTTAAGCTGAGCTCACTCGAAATCCATCTGGAGTCGAACTCCAAGAAGATCAACTGGGGAGCCCAAGATAGGCTAAAGATCCTTGCTGACCCCTTGGGAAGAATTGAACATAAAAAGAAGAAAAGTTTGGTGCGATGACCCAAACTCAAACTAAGAAATGAACAACACTAGTGAAAGCCAAAGTCACATACTTTAAAAATTCTCTTTAACTTCATTGTCTTTTAGTATATACATTGACCTCGATAGAGACCAAGCAAAAAGAGCTACAAGAGAAGGTCGAAGCTTAGGGCGATAACCTAAACTCAAGCAAAAGTAAATAGTGAGAACGAAAACTAAACACATGTACTTTGAGAAATCTTTCCACTTTCATTACTTTTGAATTTTTACAATAACCTTAGCAAAATCCAAGGAAAAAAACAAAAGATAACGAGGCGAAGGACTTCATTCTTCACCTTCGACTCCCTTGGTGCCTTCGTTGCCGCCGCCACCGACCTCGACGCTGCCACCGCCTACCTTGCCACCTTCACAGTCGTTGAGGTCGTCGCCTTCACCACCACCATTGAGGTCGTCTCCTCCGCCACCACCGCTGACGTTGCCTCCTTCGCACCCTCCCTCCCAACCTTCACCAACGTCGTCGTCGTCATCATTGAGGCCGAAGAAGTCCATCCCCAGGAAGATTCACCGAGCCTGATCTTGGCATTTCTTGAAGCCATTTCCAAAGGCATTGGTTGCATTCTCCAAGGTCTCCTCTTGGAACTTCTCCAAGGCGAGGTACTCCTTGACTGCCTTCGTGATCTTTGCCTCGGCACTGATGACCTGCTTTCTAGCCTCGACGGCCCGCTCTTCGACCTCGGTGGCCTTTTGCTCAACCCAGGCTAACATCGCAAAAAGCTCCACAACCTTCCGCTTGGTACCTTTGAAGGCCTCCCTTGCTGCGGATAGTTGGCTCTTCTTGATGGGTTCCTGGGTTTGTACAGTCAAGGCGTGGGCTTCTGCCAACTCTATCTTGTCTTCAGTGGATTTCACCCTCTCCTAAGCATGTCGGGCTGCTCCTCAGTAGCCTCCGCCCTCTTCCCGAACTGTTGGGCCTACTCCTTGGTGTCCTCCCACCTCGCCCCGAGCTCTGCACCACTCTTTGTGAGCATCGTGATTGACTCGTACATGTAGCCGACCTCGTAGGCATGTTGACAAGAAGAAGAAGGGTTAGTTATTGAAGCGAACAACTTAGTGAAGATTTGTAAGTTAGAAGCTTACCTGGATGACCTAGACGAATGCCCTGTTGAATAGCTCAGTGACGCCCATAGAGTGCATATCTCCCTACCGGCTGGGAGCTGCATGGCTAGGACCATCTCCTTCACCACCCCGGGGGTCGTCAAAGTTAAATTTGACTCATGGACAAACCACCTCGGGAAATAGATCATGGAGGCACAGGCTAGAGTTGAAGGGCCCTCCTTGGGAACGGACAAGCTTGGACTTGACCAAGCTGAGCCACGGGCCTTGGGGGGCAACCGACGTGAAGATGTGGCGATGACGGAAGGTTATGCGAGGACGAGCCCCTCTGAAGGCCGATCTGATCGACGACACAACCTCGACCTCGAGGTCGATCTCCACAATCTCCCCCCCGAGGTATGGGCACCTCAGGGGAGACTTCGGAAATCGAGGCCTCGACAGCGACCTCGATGGTAGCTTCGACAGCAGGAGCCAAGGAGGAATCCCCCCTCAACCTTTTCCTCTAGGGGGCCTCACCCTCGGCATCCACGGCCGACCTCTTTTTCATCTTCCTTCTTTGACGGATCTATGTGAGGTCGGTCTTCATGGTGGCAAGAGTTGCAAAATCGAGGACAAAGTCAAAAAGGAATGTGACGAGATGAAAAGTTAAAGAAAATTCAGAAGAAGCTTACCCTAAAGGTCGGCTGGACTCAGATCGGCATTAATCAGCATCGCTTCAGACAACAACTCCTGCAAGGCAGCAATCTTAGATTGAGATTGCAGAAGTTTGTCTAATGCCCCTTGATTGTCACTAGACAACCTTAGGGGCCAATTCAAATCTCTCCGAGGTGTCTTCCTTATGGTCTCAAACTGCCATGGCTGCTTAGAAGAAATGAAAAAAATTCTCCTTTTCCATCCATATATGGAAGAGGGAATACCTCGGAGCAACTAGCGGTCGAGGAGAAAAATCCCCAAAAGAGGAAAACCAAGGCTCAGATGCTCCAAAGGAAACAAAAAGAAAGAAAGCCGACATGGACCTGCTAGGAGTTCGGACCAGTTAGGTTGGGACGAGGCTGTAGGACATCATCAACTAGACAAAGAGGGGGTGGAGAGGGAGTTTCAGCTCATCCCTCAAAGTCTCCTCATACAGGCCGAATCGAGAAGGACGAGGACTGGTCACCCGGCCATAGGGACCAGTGAACTCATGGGGTATGAAATGCTGAGCTCGGATGAGATCTATTTTCTCCTGGGTAAGGACAGATACCTCATAATCCGACCTCGACCGTACCTCGGGCTCAGCCTCACTCGGGGATGATGGCTGTTGAGCTCGAGAAGACTGGTCGGACGACCAACTCTTCTCCGAAGTGTTAACCTTGGCTCCACTCATTGTAGTAGAGGAGATGAAGAAAAAGATGAAAAGGAAGACGAGCAAGCCAATAAGAAGATAAAGGGGAGAGGCCAAGCATCCAAAGAACGAAAACCTACCGAAAATGGAGAAGCATGGAGGACGTCAGTGCCGGAGAAACAAAAATTTACCGGAGCACCACCAAGAAGCTTGGACACTTGAGCACGCAGGCAGAGGAGCAAATGAAGAAAGAAATATAAACAGAAGGAAGGGGCCACCCTTATATAGAGGCATAGATGTCCCTGATTGAAGAGCCAGTTTGGCCACTCGGGCAGATCGAAACACTTGTCAACTTGGGGTACGGTACGAGCGGTTCACCAGAATCGCCACAATAATAACATCTCAAGATAGCCCTACATTAATGGTGCCCCAAGATACCCCACATCTGGTGATGCTTTGAAAAGACCAAACAATGCTTTTATTGCCCCCGACAAAAGTTCTATCCTTGATCAAGATGACGACGTAACTTTTGTTGCCCGAATTGAAATGCAGTTCGACCTTGGAAGTGGGGAGCAAGTGATGGGGGTGATACTAGACACCTAGACCTGGGACCAAACTGCCTTAACAACCTCGGTACAGACCATGGTGGACAACTTCAGCCCCAGTCGATGAGCCAACCAACTGAGATGAGCGACTTCATCTCCGACCGAGAAGCCAATCAACATGTGTCAACAAGGACTGACAGTCCTGGCAATCGACCGTCATGACAGCGACTGGCAGTTGTGGCAACTCTGTATTCAGCACACGATCAATGTCATATGCTGCCCACACCATAGTTGTACTACCAATCGTTGCCTGGCGACTGGTGCACATCATGCCGCCCTCGACAAAATGGACTTTTCTATATAAAGGGGTGATCCCGAGGGCCTTAGGTACGCAACGCAAGACAATACTACTTACCCATGGAAAACTACACTTTGTTGAAATCTCTTCCTTCTATACTGTTGGCTCTCTATTCTTAGACATCAGAGGGCTCTCCACCAGAAACTATATGGCAAGTGGACTTTTTGCTAGCTATCCTCGGAGGAGATCTAGTTCCCCACACCTCTACCAGCCGATTCAATTCGATTCCAGCCAACTTCAGGGTCAGCCAGCTACGCTCTGACCTCAGTCCAGGATTCAACGACAATAGAGTCGATCAAAGCAATCAATCAATTTATCTTTCAATATGGAAGTACGGTCTCAATGCCATCTCAGCCATTAGAACCAAATATGCCAGTTAAGGAGGTTTTAAATAAGAAAAAGTCAAAATATATGAATTATAAACACAAAGTTAATAAATTAATATTTATTTATTTTTATTTAGAGTCATATTGAATTGGACATGAGTTACCTAGAACCAACTTATGCTCACCTTGTTTTCATTCTGTGCTCAAATTATGACTGATAGTTGGCTTATTAAATTGCTTCCACCAGGCAAATCTCTTTTAAGTTGAAGTTTGAGCCAATATGAGCTGCTATTAACATCTCGCTAGTTTGAAAGCCTAATCTAATTATATCAATTTATATTTTGGAAAAATATTTTTCACGGTTTTACCCAATCTTGGTTTGATCTCATTTATTATAACAAAGATTATTTAATCCCAATCGCGGACAGTTAAAAGCTAAACTTGGTGTGAGGTAGCTTAAAGCTACTATCAATCATAAATTGAAGATTTTTTATGAAGATTCACAAAGTATAAACCTAGGCCGCCAGATCTAATCAAGGCATGTCTTGGACTCAATCATTGCATCATCTTAGTTTCAGTAGAACATTCAGCTTCAAAATAACAGTTCAGTCCACAGTATATGGCCCAAATATGAAATATAAATATATAATTGTCAACCTCAATATAGCATGCCAAGCCCAACCCTAAGTGGAATTTCAAATTCCTTTATCTATCTATACCTTACATAAACTTTCAATGAGTCAATTACTACTAAATTTGCTATGAATCCGGTTCCAAAGAAGTACTTAAGTTCATGTTTGACATCCAATTGGATGGGTTATAAAATCAAAAATTTCATGGAACACACATTTTGAAATGTTTGAAATCTTTAATGTGGCTACAACTAGGACAACTTTAAATCCTCTTGGTCCAATCTGTTAATTGGGGTGGGATGATGCATAATGATATGGTGGTGAGAGAGTTTTAATCTCTATTAAACTCAATCATCCCAATACAACTCGATCCAAATTCCAACCTGTCATCAATCTAACCCAACTTTAATCAAGCTTAAGATGAGGTTATGGCTTGGATTGACATATTGGGTTTTGTGTTGTCCCAATTGCATATTATAGCAGCAGCATTAGATGCCCATAAAATTAAATTGCAGCATAAATTTCTAAACAGCTAAAATAAAGCAAAGATATTACTTGAGTATCTTATCCAAAACATATTACATTTTAGTTTCTGTTTGATGAACTCTAATAGTTCTAGGTTTAATAGTAATCCCAGAAGTACATATAGTCATGTATATGTTTAAAATAACGTAACAAATTCAGGTCATACTTCAGTAATAACATTACAAACCAACAATAAAAATCGAAATTAATTTCTTTTTATTGTCAAAATAGTCGATTTCAAATCATTCATAAATTTCATGCAGTGATCCACGACACAACTATTGATATTTCAGACTAAAAATTATTGACCATGAAATTGCATCTAATATCAGTCCGGACCTGCACTTTGCTCCAACTGATCCTAGAGGATGCACTGCAACCAGGCAAACATGGGAGATTGTCATCTTACATGGGAGCTTGGTCAGAATAATTAGAGATGAACTTAGACGAGCTTCCAAGAAATGCAGGTCTACATGAATCTTGTGACCAATAGGTGAATAATGAGGCTACTTTTTCCATAACACACTCAAATTAGACACAGAAGGAAATTCTATACCATGATTGAAGTGATTTTTTTTCTCCTACAGAAAGATGGCTTTTCCCCCTAGAGAGAGAGAGAGAGTCAAATTCTCAAGATTTTCTTCTTCCGGAGAGAACACTTGAAGACTCTCATGTCATTATCCTTCTCTATATGATGCTCGATCAAGGTTTCTTTGATGGAACTCTAAAAAAAATAATGAAACAATATCATACAAGTTCTATCAGACCAACGTCAGCCAATCTTATCCATGTAAATTACTCCACCATCACCTCCATAAATACTAAAAGAGCATCCATGCATTTCGCTTTCATGAAACTGCACGATGTTCAAATTAGTCTATTTATTATCACCTGAATTCTGTGTTGTAAATAAGGAATGCTATCTGATGGCATATAGATAAGCACATCTGCACATGACTAGTTTTACCACATCAAATGAAAAGATGTTTTCTGGAGGAATTTCCCCTCCATTCTATTCACAAAATAAAAAGAAAACATTAAAAAGCCAAGATATCCCTTTATACATTTGTTGATACAGAATTGTTTGGAGACTTGATAAGTGGGCCGATTCTCTCTTGCACAATTGTCTGATTTCTTTCTTCCTTTTTGGCAGGATAGAGTATATAATGCTGGAAGATAAAGAGAAGGTCGAAAAATACAACTTCCTGAAGAAAAGAATTAAAAGAATATATTTCAGTTTAAAAAATCATGTTTATTGAAAGAAAATTGACCTCAGCGACCAATTTTGAAGCTATCAAATTTTGGATCAAATTTTGGACACTCAAGGATTATGTTAGGACTGAGATAAAGATATTTTAGGCGTAATTCTCATGTAATCAGCTCATCAAGCAATACTCAACATATTCTACTATCAGTGCTTTCAGTGCAAGCAAAATATGATTGCATAGGTATTCACTTACATTAAAATATATCCACAGCATTTTCATATAACAAAGGAATTCAACTAATATTTGCATCTGATCAAAGTCTTGGTAGAATACAATGCCTTATACTGAAGCAAGGAGGACTTTAGCATCAATGCATAAGAATCCGTGAAGAATTAAGAAGTTGGGGGTTTAATTACATTCAAAAGGGTTTTATGGTGATGTATTTATGTGCAGAAGTCCAATAAGTTGGGGAATGGGAATCAAACATTTAAAAATCTATTTTCCTTCTACAGATTATGGCCTATGAGGGTAATCCTAAATGACATGCATAGAAATAGTTCACCTGCTTGACACAAGCTTGATTTTCTTCCTCTTTTTTTCGATTGCCTGGTAGCCTTGGAGACGATAAAGGCCAGGGAATCAACCTTCAACCTAGCCCTTCTATATTGCTCATGTAAAGAGAATAAGTAGACTTCTTTTTTTATTTTTTTCTTTAGTTTTTCTTTTTCTTTTTCATGGGAACAGTATCAACAAGATTCTTTCTACAAAAGACAACCTTACACCAACAAGGGAGCATCCAACAACATGATTATTTTATTGTGTAAAAAGGGTTGAATTGATAAGTTGAATAATTAGACCATTGAGAAGAGCCAACTTCATTGACAAGACCAAAGATTTCTGGCAGGCCATCAAATTACATACAGTAATGTCCTTACTCAGCAAGATACTCCTATGGTGAAATCAATTGGCTTAAACTTAAAGCAGAAGCAAAAATCTAGATCTCATAAGAACACTAGTACCTAAATCAGACAACAGACTTAAGCTAGGAACCACCATTCATGCATCTTTCAGTCAGATAATAATAGATTTCAGTTCAGATAATAATAGATCATTACGAATTTTGTAGCTTTTGCCTCTTCTAGTATTTTCCTGCAAGACTGTTGACTGCTTAGCTAAGTTTTGCTAGAAACAAGCAAGAAGCCTTAAGAAATGATTCAAACCAAGCTACTCATTTTCTCACTAAAAGAGTTGTTCTTTTTCGCACAATCATCATACACAGATAAAGATTAGGCGACTTTCTCATGAGGGTCCATAATTCATCTTAGTGCAATACAACCTTCATCCTTTGAATTTATTCAGCTTATGGAATTGCAGACACTTTGAGAAGAAGTTGTGTCTATAGGCAACTTTATAGGTTGACTCAATTAAACATGACCTAACACTGTCATCCTACCCATTAGACTTCTTTAACCTCTAGCATTATGAATAGCAATCAGTGGAATTGCTTCCTTCCCAACCAAATTCAATATCACAGGTATAGCGAACTCTATGTGCATGGAATGAATCAAAAGCTTATTATATGCTTCTACCAAAAATATGCATGTTATATGTCAAAAACTGCTGTATATAACAAGAGATATAATAATGGAAAAGGAAAGACTCTAGAACTTGAAAAATGCATGACCAGTACAGCTGTAGAAAAAACAAAAACTTCCATTATCTTCCTTCATACAAAAAATTAGACTAAGAGTTGAGAACAGTATAGCACTAACCAATGAAAGCAGTGTTTTCCCAAAGTTACCATAGAAGTTTACCCATGTATCTGCACAATGATGAGTTTGATCAAGAAAATGGAAAAAATTTGTACGTCATATGGAGAACTTCATGTAAGAAACACGGAACACACCCTGGTCTATAGATTGCACACCCATCTGAGCGAAATTCAGCATGCCTCCCAACAAATCAAGTAAAATGTTGCCAATGCTCCAGCCAACTGTGCTCTTGCGCCTAAAGTTCATTACAGCCTAACAAAGAGAGCTAGGTAATATCCATAAATAAGAACTATTCAGAAAGAAAGTAAATAAACCTTAAGTAAAGAATCAATGAGCTGAATATAACAAATAGGATAGACATAGAGACCAGATAGAATATTTGTTTTCCACTAAATAAGCCAAAAATATTTATCAATAACATAACGTGTTTTTTCCTAAAAAGGAAGGAAAACAATGTTTCATATGTGGCCCTACTTGAATATTAATATGAAGTTCCAGAAAATAATCTTACCTACAGTGACCTTCACTAATTTCATATGCCCAACTAAGCCTTGATTTATGAATGGTTTTGCATTTCATCAATAGGAGTATGTTGGTATTGATGTAAGAAAATCATAACAACTAGAACATCAATTTTTTTAATGTCTAATTATGTATTTTGCAGTCTTTTACTCTAACTGGTAAAATAGTTGTTATGTTAGATGAAATATAGCATAACCATAAAAATTTCGACAAAGAATAGAATGCATGCTTATGTTGTAATGAGGAGAGAAGACATCTTTTATTTAATATCACCTCCCTACCTAAAGAAAGATAGTCTTACAGGTTAATTGTGTATCTTTGTCTACATGTCTCAATGTCTCTTTTCTCTATGAATTACTCGTCCTTCTAGTTAGGTCTGCTTCCACTATTACTACCAGCATGATCAATTTACAGAAACATAACCTCGGGTAATGGATAGCGTAGAACATAAGAGTGTAGAATAAACACAACTAGTTTGTTCAGGAAAAGCATCATGAAAATCAATGTGTGAATGATAAACCAGATTAATAATTAAAAGGGTTGCCAAACAGTTCAAGACCATGCAGAGAGCTTCACATCTTGATTCACCATCTCCCCAAAAATAAATAAAGAAAGAGAAATGAAAATTGCTGCCATGAAGTCATGATGCCTCTAAGTGGTGTTCTTAAGAAGAGATACTAGAGCGACAGAGAATCAAGAAGAAGTTCAAAGTCATAGACCTACTTTCCTCTGTCAAATGTACTATTCTTACATAATTCTTTTTCATATCAATTTTGAAACAAAACCCAGAACTTTCTCAATCTAGATTCTAGAATTTAACCGCTACTAAACCATTAAGGCAAAATCTATGATTCCGTACCCCACAACAGTATTCCATTCACATCAAATCATTTAGAAAGTTGTTTAATTTGCTAAAATAATAGCGAAAATAATATGAATACCTTTTGCGATGCTAATATGCTGAAACTCCTACATTCCCCCCTTATGAAACAAATACGACAGTAAGGGCAAATTTCTTATGAAGCTTTGTATTAAATAACTTACCAAGCAATTACATAAAGATATTGTTAACAACTTCTTGCAAGGACACTCAGAAATTTGGAGGCCTTATCTGCCCTTATCTCTCTTCCACTGCTTATAGATGATCACTGATAATTCACTATTCAAGCTCATCAATCACCAGCTTTCTAGCACTCTCATTAAGATGCACTTTCTTGAGAAAAATATATATTCTGATATCCTTCTTTTACCAAGCTCATCATCCATCCACAATAAGATTATTGTGCAATCTTAAGAGAACCTACTTTATCTTCTTCTTGAGCATCTGATGCAGCCGATGATAGATTCAGCAGAACTTAGGTGATTGGCTCCCGCAGGGGGGGATGGGGGTGAGAGAGATCTTAATTTCTCCTCTCTTTTTTTTCCAAGTCATGGATTGAGACTTCATACAGAGGAAAAAGTCTCATTGTATGCTAGGATAGACCTATAGGAAGTTTCACCACTTCCTTCCCTTGATTCTTTCTTCTAAGATTAGGTTAGGTAATATGTAGCCAGCAAAATCATATCAAGTAGATGGGTTTGACCAACACAAGTGACAAAATGGAGAATTTTTTTATCTATTTCTCAAAAGAAGTACATCCTCATTAGACCTTAACATGTAAAGACAGAAACCTCTAGAACCTAAATGAGGGGCTCTGCTCCTATATTGAAGGACTTCCACAGAAAACACTTTTCCGGACTTTGACTAAGTCAGACGAACAGTTGGATTCCTTAAAGCTTGAAAGCAACCTAATATATTTTGATACACATGTGGTGATACCCACTGAAATTTTGACATCAACCTGTTTGAGTTCCACCGACAGAAATTCTGCAAATTGGGAGAATCCAAAGCAGACTCTGATGCTAACGACCTTCAACTCACCAAATAGTTGCATATTACTCAAGTAATTGACTTTGAAGAACTTTTGCCCAGATATTTTTAGCAACCGTTACCTAATTAAATGTGCTTGTAAAGAAGGCATGATGCCTTAAAAGTCAAGTTACAATGTCTAGGTATTAAGGTGTTCCAGCAACACCAGATATCATCTCTACTTCTAAAAGGTTCTTATAGTTATCACTTTCCTGGTTGTTCATCTAAATTGGGCAACTTTCTTCCTACCAACTCTTTCTTACATATTATGATCTTCAAAGCTACATAAATTTCTCAAACCCTCAGATTTACAACCTAATTTACCATGGATACTCCCATACACTAATATCATTATTCTTAAATTAAATATTCTTTTCCCATTGGATAACTTGAACAAAAATTTGTTTCCTTCCATCTATGTAAAACCTTACTCCAACCAAATTTCAAATCTGAGCGCTTAATAAACACCTTGTTTGCTTGACATGATAATTTGGCTCCATAAAACCTAGTACATCCTATTCCTGCACATTACCTGGATGGAAAACTACCAATTCCCTAAGTTTAGAAGAACCAGGCTATCTGTTCTTAATGAAAATGGATCTTCTGACTCATATAGTATTAAAATGAGGTAAGGGATTCAAATATATAACTTTAAATTTACAGCCATCAATATCACAAGTAAAAAATTTGATCCATTGTTGTTGTTCAACTCCACATTATTATGGTGACATCAATACGTGGTGATCCCTAAGGGTTTACCAAATAAAGCATCCAACTTGAAGCACCAGTGCTTAGGTCACTAAAAGTTCCTTCCCAAGGAATATGCCCTTAAGTGAAATATGATCCGAGTTCTTTTATTCTCTAGTTGGCATCCTTATAAATCTTATTGTTTCCAGCCAGTTTTTTTGACAACCTGTTGTACTTATTGGTTGACAGTTGTACAAAAGAAGACCTAGAGTTTTATGAGAATTAGGGATGCCACCACCAGGGTTTGAATCCTGGACCTCTCCTACGTGGAGAGGGATGACAGCCAGCTGTGCTAAGGATAGTTGGTAGAGAAAGAGATAAAGTTATTTTGATTAACTTCAGAATTGTTTACATATCTTTCTGTATGAGGTTATAGGGAATTCAAATCTCCTAACTCAAAAAGCAATTATATTCTAAGTTAAAAAGAGTGCTTTCTAGACTTGAAATCACCTAAGTTGGCCACCTATCCTTCACCTTCAAAAAATTAACCATTACAAATGGAAGTAGTTTCTTTCGTAAGTAGAACTCAATCCAATAAAGACCATTCAGATATGAATGCTGAAAAAAGCATAAGCTAACATACTGGTGCATTTCCAATGTAGAATTGGGACACAAACTTAAGTGGGGGATGAGTTATTCACAATGTATAGGGTAAAATGCTTCTATCTCATCCTTTATTTTCCTTAAATATATGTTTTTCCTATTTTATGTTTATGCAGGCCAAATTTGGAATTGAATGGAATTAGCTATTAGTGAGAGGAAACATCAGAATTCTAACTTCTAATATATGATTTGCTCTATTTTCAGATTGGTAATCACATTAGAATGTCTCTCATAAAGCTTGAATTAGTCAATCAAGGTTAACTCTATACTTCATCAACTTACGCTTTGCAAGTTTCAGATGAAAAAGCCAATTTTATCGTATTCCTACAATTGCACACTAAAATATGATAATATTTTAAAAACCAAGAACAATCAAAGACAGGAAATAGAAAATTTATTAAACTACAGAAGTATCTTTACCTGTGGAATGTACTTGATTGCTGTCATGATTACTTGTATTGTGCTAAAACACACATGGTAATAAGGAAAGATTAATCACATTATCAGATTATTGCAACAAAAAAAATTGAAGAAATATTTGTGATAACTTATTTCTTTTTTCTTTGCCCTCCAAACAAAAATCACAACAGTGAGCCACTATAAATGTTTCTCTTCAGGTAACTATAAAGAATTACTTGAATACAGAGATGAGCCAGAGCCATGAATGTTTCGGCGATGCTATGATCACACAGACCACAGCAGAAACCAGAATAGCTGTAGTGATTGCAATACAAGTTTTTGAGACCTTTTGATTGCCATGCTGCATTTGTAAACAGACATAAAAACAAGGTGAAAAGTGAGTACTTACAATGAGGGATTGGGTTGTCACTTAATCTAGAAGCCAAAAGGCTTAGTTAGTTTAAGATAGGATCACTTACTTCATAGATTAAAACTTGGAACAAAGTGAAAGCTGTCAATGCAACAGCATGTACTGAAAAAGCGACATCATTTGCAGCCACGGGAATCATCTGCCATGATGGGGGAAAGAAAAGATGTACAGATGAACTATTTACATGTATTATCACTACATACTATGTTTAGGTTGGAAATACTTGTAACCAAAAATCTACGGTAATGTCATGATCAACTATCAGCATCACCATTAATAGTCATTATTGTTTTAAAGTGGCCCAAAAACAGATTCTAGAGATATGAAAATGTTGAATTAGAAACAGCATAGCCTATTGGATCACATCTCTTTACATAGACTAAATTTAATATAAATACAATGTGAAATATACCGTTCAACCTTGTTTCTTTTAAAGCGAGGAGTGACTGGTCAACCTCCAAATTTAAAATACAAAAGCAGAATCTATGTGTATTCTAGACTGCATTTAAAATAGCAAAAATAAATCATTTTATTACTAATTTTAAGTCAACCAAATTTTCAGATTTGAGTATGATCCATATACTTCACTTCCTATTGGAATTAAAATATATAAATATATATACACCATGAAGAAAGCCCAAAACACTATGCAAAGGATTGAATGTGCATGCATCTAAACCCTCATAAATTTTAAAGTTTCAGTTCTAGTTTGACCAGATACCAAAACACTTTGGCCAGTTTTAAAGCAAATGCATCAAAAAATTGCAAAAGTGGGAAACAAGAATGAACTAGCCAATGCACCAAAACTAATGAGGTCTCATATGACAATCCTCATGAAAGATGTATTATTGATAACAAGGTATCTTACTGACATATGTCTTTGAGGAGACTTGTGTTACTGTTTACAACATTTTATTTTTATACTTGTGAACATGGTGAATACAAAACCTCCATATCTTGTAATTATGGAGAATGATATCCATATCTGCATTTTCTTACTAATATTCTTAAATAGCATGGAATAATAACTCTCAAGAACCCCCAGTTTGAACTAAAAATTGACTGCCCGCCGCCTAGTGGACTTGCTCCTATGCCGCGACCATACTACCAGTAGTTACGTGGTCATTATTGCACGCCATGTCAGGCTAGATAAAGACAACGTGGGCACCCTTATATTAAGAGGGAGCCTAAAGGACCTTAGTTACGCATGCAATATTATTCACAGAGACCACACTCTGCAAAAATTCTCTTCCTTCTATGCTGTTGCTTCGTTATTCTGACTTAGGTATCGAAGGATCCTCTACCGAAAACTCTCCGGCAAGTAAACTTTTTGCAGGCCACACACAGAGAAGATCCACCCCCAGTACCTCGGCCAACCCAGTCAGCTCATCTCCAGCCGACCTCAGGATCGAGCTCAGCCCGGATTCGGCAGCAACAGAAAGAGTCATATAGATTTTATGTTTGCATGGAGTTTTGTCTTCCAGCTCCAAAGACACACACTTCCACACTAAGCAATCAGCTAAAGTGCTCCAATCCAAAGAAACACAAACACATATCAATGACCACCTACCTCTTTAAATCCATACTTCTCATGATACTGCCTTTGAACTGTGGGGCTGAAGAACATCGCCGCATTGTATACAAGATACGACGAGTGCTTCGTCATGTTCAGCACCAAGAAATCAAAATTCAGCCCAACCACACTGCAATGCCCGACCAATAAAGCCAAATAACGTCAATTAACAGCAATCAAAACCCCAATAAAAGCACAAAAAACAATCAAAATACCCCATAAAAATTCAATCTTTCCGCCAGAAAACGGAATTTGAGGCTAAAATTACAATAAGAATCACAAAAAATCGAACCTTTTTCGCCTGTAATTGAGGATGACTTGAGGGTAGAAGCTAAATGACCATGAGACGAATGCGATCCATCCAAGAACCTCATAGGTGACCTCAAGACGTATAGAATTCCAAGAAGCCATTTTTTCCCCTCTTTTTACGAATTTTTCTCTCTTTTTACGAATTTTTCTCTCTTTTTCTCCCCTTCGATACTTAATAACAGGAAGAACTAACGTGGCCAACTGTCGCAAATAAGGCCCTTCGATTTGAATATTATTTACGGAGGAACCATATCGGTAGGAAGTGTTATTGTTGCTGAAAAGAGAGGTATTTCCGGAAAGCTGATGTTGGAGTTTTAACGATGTATGCGGGGTTTGGATGAACCGGGTTTCGGAACGTAGGACAAGTGCGTCGTGGAGATGAATGTGGACGCGTTTGTACCAACTGGAGATGACTTTTAAGAAAGTTTATCAGGTTCACGATTTCAATAACCGCTGGGAAAGTGAGATTCATGCGTTTTGTATTAAAAATAAAATAACAAATACTACACACATGTAGAACAAGGTCTGATTATATTATAAGAAAATAGTAAAAAGATTTATTTACATAAAATAAATAATTATTATAAGAAAAAATGGATTTTAGAATTTGTGATTACACGTCAATTTAATTTTGATGAGATAGGAATGAGAAAACGTAACACTGCTTGGCACGGCATTAAAAAAAAAAAAAGTCGAAAAATATATTTTGAATCCGTTAGTCTTGCATAAATACTTAAGGTGTCCTTAATGAATAACCGAGATCAGATTTAACACATACCGCACAGATTTTTGGCTTTTTTAGTCTTATATAAATATCCAAGGTCTCTTCGATAAATAATCGATATCGGACTAAATATATGTCGCACGGTTTTCACATCCTTCTCTGTTGAAGCTCTGACGTTCTCTTAGGCTAAAGAACCAAATCTATTTAAATCTAATCATAAGCATAATTATCGACCCATGATCAGCCTTAATGGACCCGTACTGTAGTATCCCTAGTCCATTTAAGCTATGGGATGGATCGACTTTTATACTATTTGTCGTAACTTAGAATCTCATATAAAAAAAAACTAGTCAAAAAGTATTTTTTGAATTATTTAGCTTTGTATAAATACTTAAAATCTTCCAACGAATAACTGATATAGGACTAAATATATAACCGCACAGGTTCTCACAAAAAGAGAGATGAATGAAGTGGGGAACACCTACAGCGGCACATCACAAGAATTAACATTATATAGTAAGATAAAAAATATATATTTTACTGTAAAATTATTATTGCTTGTAATGATGTTTATAATAACCTGTATCTGTCCCATTCTATGGCATCTGAAACTATATGATATTAAAATAATAACTGTTATAGCAGCATTGAAATGGAAAATAACAGATAATAGCAGACATTATTATCCAAATCACTGTTTACATGATCAAAAGTTATATATATATATATATATTAAGGTGGTACAAATTTTGGAGAGAAAATTCTTAAAATTTTAAATTTTGAAGAGAGATGTTATTTTACCAAGGTTATAGTTAATAGTTCTTATTTGTGCCAAATGAACTTGTTACAATGGCTGCCAATCTTGTAACTTGGAGGATTTGATACGCAAATACGTCAAATACCCCAAACCTTGGTGAAATTAGGATTAATTTGTTAAATTCATGTGGGAGGTATCCCTTCTCTACATATACTTAATCCTCCAAACTTGGAGGATTCGATATCCAAATACTTCTAATACCCTAAACCTTGGTGAAAATAGAATTAATTTGTTAAATTGATGTTTTAGCATCCGTTATTTTAAAAAAAAATATTGATAGAAAGAGCCGGTAGATAATGAGCTATAGAACAAGAATGTTTGTAAGAGAATTTAGCTCCAAATATGATTATTATTTCCATCACGACTTCTGTCGGTTTAGCCATCCAACTTTTCAAGATCACCCTTCTAATCCCTATATATAATGTGACAATATTATCTATCAAATTTCTCCACCAGTATTATATCAAGCTTTTTTAAGTGTTCGTTAGTCTGTTGCAAAATTCATGGGGGAAAGCATAAAGTCAAGGACTTTTTCAAAAAGGGTGCATACAGAAAACCACTTCTCATCCTGCCGATTGAAAAAATATCAATAAAGAAAAGAATAATGTTGATATGACCTATAAATAATATAATATTTTTTTTTTTGTTTCGTTTTGCTCTTCATTAACTATCTGTATGTCCTTGTATTTATGCCCAATTGAATAAAAGTGCAACTTTTTTTTTAACATTTCATGATGTAAACAAATAATCCTTAGTTAAAATGATTTTATTTTGCAAAAAATATTTATGCTCATCATTTCATGTAATTCTAAAATTAGAATAAATTTGAGTATATAGATTAAAATGATCTTATATATGTATATAAATAATTATTATGTTGTCCATCTTTATTTAGCATTTAATTTTACTAAGATATGTAATGTCTATTTACCTGTCACTTATTGCATATCTAATGTTTTGGGATAATTTAGATTAACTATGTTACTATAATTATCAATATTACATGATTATGTGATGTTCATTTGTAGTAATTTAATTTTATTTTTAAGATGTATTTATTTTATAAGGGTTTTTGCATGTATATCCTTAATATTTAAAATTATGTGAATATCCTTACAATTTTGTTACTTATGTGTATACCCTTATAAATTATCTCTCTCACACACAATATATATATATATATATAGAGAGAGAGAGAGAGAGAGACCTATATATAGGTAAGGATCAAGTTATACCTTTTTCTGAATTGGATGATGAAGATCTTGTATTGATGATCTGAACCATTAAATGGGATCTACTATCTTAGTTACTCACATACTAAAATTCATGTAATTTGGAAACTCCTTACAATGTGTTAAGTTGTCAAAACGTTTTGTATTATTTAAATTGTTCAATTGTTGACCACTTGATGTATAAGCTAGAGATCTTTAAATCAAATGATATTTGATGTTTAAGTAGTTTAGAGGTAGTAGAGCACATTCAATAACTTAGATCGTCAATGTAGAATCTTTATCATCCAATTCAAAAGATGCAATTCTACAAAAGTTATATTAGATGTAACTTGAACCTCACACTACATGTATGTATGTATCCAACAACCAATAATTTTGGACATGCTCTTTTATCTCCATAAATATATGATACAACTGGATTGTGATCCAATCAAGAAGAAGAAATGATTTTCTTTGACTTGCTCAATTTGAATTTTCTAGAATAAAATAATAACAAAACCAATAATTTTGGATATGTTCTTTTATCTCTATAAATATATAGTACAATTGGACTGTGATCTAATTAAAAAAAAAATCTTTAATTTGTTCAACTCGAATTTCTTAAAATAAAATATAAAAATATAAAAATAAGGATCTAAATCTCCTTTTCTTTTATTATAATATCTCTATTTATACTAAAAAGATCAACCCTTACAAAATCCGGATCAGATTCCCTTATAGTTGGAAGGAGTCACAATTTTCCTCAAATAGTTATAACTAGTGACTATAATCATAAAAAAATATATAATTTTTATGAAGTTAAATCTTTGACTCGTATATCAATTTTGTCTCCCACTTCCTCCCGAATTATGAATCACAGCCGATCAAAATTTCACCTGAAAAAAAAACCTTTTATCTTGACTAACCTATTTTATTGAAAATTAGGGGAAAAACATATTCCCATAATACTTATGGAGAGCTTAGTTTTGATGCTCGAGACACCAAAAATTAAGAAGTTGAAAATAGCCTTCAAATATGATGTATCTTGCTCAAAAAACCTCTCCAAGCCTATCCAGGGATGCCAGAGCAGTCCACGACTGTTCTAGTGATCTACCGGATTTGGTTAAATCCTACTTCTTCCTAACAGCCCTTAGACAATCCCTCTTCATCCATACAGAATCTAATCAATCAATAGGCAAAGCTCAGAGAGTGTGACTGGAAAAATTCTGTCAACCTATCCAGCGATTCCTAATTACAGGTCCGTGTTAAAGACTATTATAGAGAACAGTAAACCAAACGAGCATTCCAACTATCTTGATATCTACTTACATTAAAATTGACAGATCGATTGCAGTCCATTTCGTTCAGACACATCACAGCCCTTCAAGGTTACAGAAGATTTTTTAAGTATTCAACAGCTCTACTTACAAAGTCACTCCAGTTAGAAGTAACAAAAAAGAACCACATTCCTGTGAGGATAACCTAAAATCTAACAAGTTGAAACATCAAACACCAAAAGCATATTTTTTTAAAATAAAATATTTCATTATACAAAACATAACAAGGCAGCTGCAGAGAAAATGTTAGGATGAAAACTTGATTGACACCTAAGAACATTTAAGTGTCACCCAGATCCATTTACAGGTGATGGCTTGTAAGAAAGCCTCACTGTGTTATAGATCATGGAAGGTTCAGCCATTGCCCCATTTCCATAATCTCCACAAGCTAACCTCTTCGTGATGGGAGGGATCAAGACTATACCAAGTTCGCTGATTGCTTCCAGATGGTGCTTTGTGAAGGGGTTACACCACATGAAGGTGTTCATGGCAGGAGCAACATACAAAGGCTTGCTGTAATCCCAGGCTCGCACAATGCATGTTAGTAGGTTGTCACACAGTCCTCCTGCAATCTACTCAAGGGAAGAAGAAAATGAATCAACACCATATAAAGCAACGTATCAAGTACAACTACAGTAGCAGAGACTATGGAATTGCTAGTACTTCAGTGTAGAAAGACATAATGATCAACGGAAATCAACAACAAATTCTTTTTGCATCGCCTTACTACATGGAATATGCGTTCAAACACTTCAAAATCCTCCTTGACACAGATTTATGGAGCCATTAAGTCCAAAGAAGCAGTTTAATGGATTATATCAAACATACCTTGGCTAGGGTATTTGCTGATAATGGGGCGATTACCATAATATCTGCCCATTTTCGTAATTCAATGTGAAACACTCCATCTCCAATTTTATTCCAACTAGACCATTCATCATCATCTGTATAAAGAGTCACATCCCTTGGAAACGATGCTTTATCTAAAAAATATAAGGATGACTTTGTAGCTACTGCTCTCACTTCTGCCCACTCAGAAAAACTACGACAAAGACTTTCAAATTTAATAGCAGCTACACTTCCAGTAGCAGCCAGGAGAATCCGTGGTTTAACATGCTGTGCACCCTCTTGCACTATATGTTCTGATGATGCCTCCACAGCCATCAGTTCCTCTTAGGAAGTTGTGCTAAAGAGAAACCAGAAAATATAGCAAGGAACTGGTCATTGAACAATATAAATCCATAGCGAGATATCATACAGTTAGAGCAGTCTTTTTAAAATGTTGCAGAAAGACTATGTATATCAAACATGTGAAAGCACTGTCTATTCTGCCAATAGTCTTGCTGAGATTTTAGAATATGTGCACAGTTCCTTTCCGTACGACCTGCTTCAATATATTTCATGATCAGGTGAAGGATAAAATTATTACAATCTTACAAGGTAATCCCAACATCTAAAGCTATCAAGATCAAGAAAATTATATGGCAAACTAAGTTGATTGTGTTGAAGACTAAACACTTTTGGTTTTCATCATCACATAGAAAGAAATTCTCAAGTTACACAATTCTGATTGAACTATTACCGATGAAAATAATATACAAACAATTAGACAAACTGAGAATGTATAGCAATGGGTGTTCTAAGAGTAAAGGTAGAGAGTGAAGAGTAGAAGAAAAAATATTGCACCATGGTCTTGCATCAGCTATGGCATATAAATTCTATTTTCGAACTCTCAATGTGGTTTCAATTTCCAGAGTGCAGATCCTGCCTGCCAGTTAAAAAAGCAACACTGCTGCAGTTAATTTCCCAACCTTCCAACAAGTATGTGGACAACAAAGAATCAAAAATTTTGCTTCAACTAACAATTACAGCCTATCTTTGCTCCTATAGATAGAGATGATTGGATATGTACAAATATACTGGAGAAGACCTTATTACTATTAAATAAAAATCCTTCACAGTCAGGATCTGGACACAGAAGGAAATTACAATATTTATTTATTTTAATGAGGATTGGGGGGTTAGCAAGAAATCAAAGCACCTTACTCAATTTGGAGACATCCATAGCAGCTGTCACAAGTGTAGTTTGAAGGGCACCATAATTGCAGGGGAACAGCTAGATAGCTATTAAAACCACTATCCCATAACTATTCTGAAGAGATCAGTAATGTAACATTCAGCCCTTCAAACTTATTCTCTCTGGATCCCCACCAAGCAGGCATGTTGCAAGAAGGAATATCCATCCTCTTTCTACTGAAGATATCAAGTCCCCTTCCTCACCCATTTACTCCGCTTTTAAGGGAGTTATTAACCGACAGGTTGAACTTCAACAACTTGTTTTACCCAAAAACAAACAAAAAAACTCCACAAACCAAGGTGGGTCCTTTATTGCCTCAACATTTCTTCTCTTAAAGGAGAGGCTTCTAGCAATTGTCAGGTGTCCTTACCTGGTCTCTTCTCTATTGGAGTCAGGACATTACATAACTACCTACCAAAATGCACTCAAATGCATGTGTTGCAGAGGAATCGAGCACTCTACAGGATGAGAAAGAAATTCTTCAGATGGTATATTATATTGACTTGCTGAGAGTCAGAGTTTGAATGGTGCTTGTCTTCAAAAAGGTGTTTTCTCTCTATCAGTCTGCTTCTAAGTCTACCAATCAAGTCTGAGTTGTTAAAATGTTTATGGACCCTATACGAGATCTCAATTTGATGCTTTCTAGGAGGAATTGGGGGCTGTGTAATCCTTATGGGCAGGTCCTTGGTATATGCCGGTGACTTCAATAGTGCTAGATTCAGCAATAAGTGGAAGGGCATAGCTAGTGGCAGAATTAGCATATTTGAGCGTAATAACTTTGTTAAGCGGTGGAATCTAATAGATGTTCCTTTGGTAGGGAAAAATTTTACCTTGTCAAACAAAAGAGAGGGCCCTAGTTTCACCAAATTAGATCAATTCCTAGTATCCTTAGAGCAGCATGATATTTTTACTATCTCTCAGGCAATTCCTTTTACCCAATTCCTCATTCATCCATGCACTGCTGATGCTCAGAATGATCCCCATCGAGAAGCTTAGCAAAAATTTCAAATTTGAGCTATGGCTAGAATATCCACATTTTGATCAACTAATTGAGAAATGGTTGAATGAAGGACAAAATCTGGACTCACCAGCAGCTAGGCTGGTGGCTAAGCATTGATTTCTAATTACTAGGCTTACATAATGAAGCCACAAAAAAAAAGAAAAGAAACTCCCTCCTAAATTGGATGGCTAGACTGTGAAGAAGAGGAGCACCTTGTATCCCTGGAGGAAAGATATTAAAGGTAGTATAATCTCAAAGTAGAACTAAAAGATGTACTTAAGAAGGAGGAAACCTTACGCATGACTTGGTCGAAGAGGGTGATAAAAATACATCCTCTTTTCATAGGTCCGCTTCTAACATGAGAAGAAAAAAAAACCTTTTTTCCAAGATAAATGATCTGGACACAGATGGCAATATTGTGGATGAGCAGAAAGTAATAGAAGATCACTTCCACTCCTTCTCAAAGTCGTTTGGCATTCTTCAACAGATAGCATTGTTGCTGATTGGGTAATCTGTACATAGAAGAGAAAGTGGATCTATACTCACAGGAAGACATTTTGACAAAGGAACTGAAGAACGCTGTTCTTGATTTGCCTACTGACAAGGCTCCAGGGTTGAATGGGTTTCCCAGCTTCTTTTATCAGAGATACTGGCATCCACTACAAGAGGATGTCTTTTAGTTGATGATGGACCTACATATTGGAATGACATGTGGCTAAATAGTTTCTGTTAATAAGGCATACAGAATTTTAAATAACCAAGGAGTTCAAGAAAGGCATCCATCGAAGATATGGAAGTGTCCTGTTCTTTTAGAAGGTCAGGTTGTTCAACTGGCCTCTAATTCATAATAAGATACTCTGCATGAAACTAAAGAAAATGAAATTGAAGTCATCTGGCAACATGCCCTTTTCTTAGAACCATGAGGAGTTGACAGATCATCTATTTCTGGTTTGCATCTACTTCAATGATATCCAGGCTCAGCTTGGATCTTTGTTTGGAGTCATGGACTTCCCTACAACAATATGAGAGCTGTGGACTGATTGGAGATCAAGAAAAAGAGGGTTGGATGGGATGTTATCATCTCAGTTACAAACTGGTGTTTATGATTGGAAAGGAATTCAATAGTTTCTAGAAGCAATAGTAGAACATCCCAATAGTCTATGACAACATCTACTTCCTGATAGGGACTGGACTAGGTTTTGCACTGCTAAGATGAGAAGGAAGATTGACAAGGTTTTGCATTGATAAAATGAGAAGGAAGATGGACCCTGTTCTTACCTTATTACCTTAATCTCTTCCACATACTCTTTCATATTTCCTATTTAACTCCTCTCCTTTGGTCGGTTAGCCCTTGCTAACCTAGTTCAATTTTAGTTGCAATAAATTTGAGTTAGGCTTCAGCCTAACTTTTCTATCTCTCTACCAAAAAAAAAAGAAAAAAGCAAAAAGAAAAATATTAATGCACTAACTGTTGCTGTTCAAGGGAGGGCACACTAATGCATATAACTTGTATATGTGATAGCAATAAATGATAAGACTAGAGGAGGAGGGAACGTCAATTTGGATTTACAATGGGAATTCTAAAGAACATGGGCCAAATTTTAAATTGACCAAAATGGTGCAATCATTCTCATTCATAACTAACAACACAAATTTTGTGACTGCAATTATAACAGCTACCAAGGGGAAAAAAACAACTATTGTTACTTTATTCCATTATAAAATGCAGAGATGAAAAAGGCATCTATAACAAAATCAGACTGGACAGTGAATTAAAGAGATGGCCTTGAGCATATTATGATCACTGCCTGCCTTTGATGCAGTGACTATTAACAAAAAGCAGGGGTCTAAAAAGTGACTATTAACAAAAAGCAGTGAGCGACTGAGAAACCAAGCTGAGCATGATAGTTCCCGTTGGTTGTCACAGGTTATCTGATGTTGCTATGAATAAGTTAAGTGAAACTTTTAATTCTGAAGAAAACAACTTAAGGTTAATAATAGATATATGTTGTTTCAAGGCATCTCATTTTGTAAACCCTTATTCCAAGGTATCTGCTATGAATAAGTATAACAAATAAAGTTGTCAATGGAACACCTTAACATATTTTCTACAGCTCTAGAGCTTAACTATATGGCTCGGTCTGAAAATGAGCTGAATATCATGTAAGAAAAATATAGAGTATATGACAGAGATAATTGGTGTCAAACTGCAACAGATGGACAATAGAGTATTCATCAATCCTATAAATAGCATGCAGCCACTTTGCCACCAGGTCTTGCCTCAGATGATAGAGTCATTATATCAATTAAAATATTATCCATCTAAGAATCGAGATGTTATGAATTAATTCCCACCAACCATGAATTGGTTTTGAATTATCAACAGTGGCAGCTGTAGAAAAGAGAGAGACATTAGCCTGAAACATAAAGCATAGTTAGCAGCAGGAAGGCCAACCTTGTTGATGACACAATTAAACATATGCCTCTAGAAAGCAAGTAAAAAAGAATTCCCAAGGCTAGGAATGAGTTTAAACAAGCAAATGACTGGGTTTGACATAAGAAATCAAATTCATCTCCAAGTTACAATATAAAAGTCGGAGCAATAATGAAGGAACTCTTTGAAGCATCATCATCCACCATCCACTAGATGACTACTTTCCACATCCCAGTAGTTGCCCATGCAAAAGAGTCCACTTAATTTCTCCTCCCATGTGTTGCTCGTTCAGCAGTTATCACACAAAAAGAAGCAAACCTGCAACGTATTATGACCTGCCTTTCAAAACTGCATTTTACCCACCCAAGACCAATCCTTCGTCTGATGTTCCCTTTTAAGCTTGGAATCTAATCAACTAACTAAGACATGGGAGCTTCTAGGCTAAGTGGCAAAATTATAATAAGGGGCCATTTGGGACCTAAGCAGAATAATTGACCACCCCAATGATAGAGTTGAAAATATTGAGGTATTTGCTCCAATTTTGTACCCATTTACACTGCCATACCAGATCCATGCATATCAAAGTTCAGTTAGGTAACCTTTTTTTTATTCTCCTGGAAATAAAAGGGAAATTCAGTTTTTCAACAAATTAGTCCAGTTAAAAAGTCAGTATTTGAACAGAAGTAGTTCTCTACGCATCTTTTAATAAAATTCTTTAAGCACACTGTACCCATTGCTTCGTCAAAAGAAAAAAAAGGTTTCTCCACGCCCTAAATCCACAGTTTCCTTTCCCCTCTTTTTTTTTCGGGTGGAGGTGGTCAAATTTTACATATCCGAAAATTGAGAAAGAAAACAAAAATTGCCGCTTGTTTTGTTATCACATGCCTTTCTGTAAGTTAAACAACCAGAATAATCATTTTCCCATGCAAAAAAAGTTTTTGATGCCTTCTTCTCAACATGCCCTAAAAAACAAGCATGACTCGATAAGCTTCGGTTCAGGTCTACAAATCCTTCTGCAGTTTCTTTTCTGATCAAATTTTATTCCCAAAATTTTGTTACCACCAACTCTTTCATGAGAAGCCCCTCTTGAGCACAAGATTGATGCTGAGCTTATCTCATAAACCTAAAGATTAAAGTTTTAAACATGGACGGCGATAACAAACATGAATCACGAGTGCGAACAATGGCATTGACCAGAACAAATTTGCTCTTCCATCGGAGCAAAAAGATGGTGAGATGAAATAATCCGCCACTCGTACCAACATTTCCGGAGACTTGGCAAGAAGATGATGAGATGAAGAACAAAGATTTAGGGGAAAGATTAAAGGAGTTTGTGATTTATTAGGGATTCGGGTTGCATAAGAGTTCTTTCCGGGATGGAGTACTGATTGGAACAAAGGAAAAGGGAAGAGGGTACCTGCTCTTGGGACTGAAGGTGTCTCGGGGAGGGGGGATGCTGCAGTCCTCGCTTCCGCTGGCAGAGCCACGGCGGTTGCCCTTTCTCGTGAGGCGGAGTCAGGAGACGCAGGAAAGAACGAGAGAAAATACCTACCAACTCATTTTGTCCCGCCTGATAGGTTGGACTTGTTTGGCTTGCAGGGATAATTTTTCATGCTAAAATATTAAAAAAACTTATATTTGAATATATAATATTTTAAAAAAAATATTTGTTTAATATATTTTAAAAAATAATATATTTGAAAATAGCTTACGTTTGGTTTAGGATTTATTTTTTGGAAAAAATATATAAAATATTTATTATATTTTTAATAATAAAAAAAAATCATCATATTCGAAGTTAGTTCGGTCAAGTGAGCGATTGCATCAATATTCGTGTGCGATCGGTAATGACTGAGATAGTGGGTAAGGCAGGGGCAGCTCAGCCGCCGGTGGGAGTTGGGGACTGTCGGTACGGGCGAGGAGAAGGAAGGCCGGGTGAAGCCGGAGGGATGGGCTATGCGCCAAATCTTAGAGGAGGCGATGGAGAATCTTCGGCGACATTTCACAGTGGTTCTCGAACTACCGGAGGAGTGGTTTGAAGCCTTGAGGAAGGCCTGAGAAAACTGAGCGATGGTCATTTGGAGTCTTGGCCGCCCGGTTATGGGGGCTGTGCATGAGGTGGAGGCTATGCCACTTGTCGAGGATTACTTGGCCCTTCACTTCAAGACGGTGGCTGACTGAGACATCGCCCTCACCGGGGGTCCTTGGGTGGTGGTGGAGCAGTTGCTAGCTATGAAGCCATGGGCTCCCGACTTTGTCATGAAGTCGGACACGAAGAAGATGACGATGGTCTAGATTCGGATGCTGAAACTCCTCGGTGGAGTACTAGGCGAGTGAGACCATCCTGCAAAATTGTCACGGTTGTCGGCTGGCTGCTGGTCGTCAATGGCATCACGAAGCAGCAGAAGATGATAGGATTTGCAAGGGTCAAGGTGGCCATCGATGCCACCGGTCCACTACGGCCCGGAGTCCAGATCAAAGGCAAGTCCAAGGTTATGTGGCAACCCTTTGTATATGAAAATGTGCCTAATTTTTGCTACGGTTGCACGCAAATCGGGCACGCCGAAGTGGTGTGCAAGTTTCCGGCCCCAATGGTAGAGGGCGATGTGCAGGATCGGACAAGATCCCCTGCTCCCATGGTGGTTAAGGCAGGTGGAGATTTGGAAGGAGGTGGGGAGCCGGATTCGAGCTTTGACAAGATAGCCCGGCGGCCGATCATCGACCCTTGGTTGGCGACCATGAAGATACGACCGCTGTGAGCCGTGAAGGGGCTGCCGCAACCAAGGAAAACGGCTCAGTCAACCCTAGAGTCGTTGTCCTCAAGGCCGCGATCCCTCCTAACCGGTTGAGCTCCCCTGGTTTGTTGAACTTGGACAGGTGGAAGAAGTCGGCAAAGGTGGCATGGCGGCGATCTCCCCCGAAGGACCGGTAGGCCAGTGAGGGTGCCGACTCGAGATCTAGGTTTGGGGCAACTCAGGGAAGCCGCCGAACTGGGTCGAGCTTCAACCTACTGAACAACCTGGTCGACTCGGCAGATGACTCAAGTGGAGTTGGGTCGGATACTATGCTGACCAGCCTAGAGGTGACTATGGTGGACATGGGCATGGCCTAGTTGAATAAGAGGCCTAGGAGCCCAAGGACTAGGTTGGCTGGTGTGGGCTTGGGCCTGAAAGATTTGGGCTGGCCCTATGGTGCAGACTGGGCTACTCGGGCGGATGGGCCTAGCTCGCCCAAGGCTCCTGAGTGGGAAGCTGAGATTGAATGGGGCCCTAGTGAGCGGGAGCTGGCTGCCGCCTCCTCCACCTAAGCGTTGATGTCCTCCCCGATGATGGTGTCTCCTGCTTTAGCAAACCCCAGCTCTTCTCCGACACTACTAGGGGCTTCGCAAACTCTGACCTTTGGGGCCGATTAGGCTCTTGCCATTTTTGGTGGTGGTGCCCCTGTTGGTCCTGATCTGATGGCGTCGGTCCCTTGCTCAGCTAAGGAGGTGGCGGTGCTGGCAGCTGAGAAGGCGTCCGACGGTGGGGCTTCGATGGGTGGCTAGCCGGACTCAGGCCTACCTGCTGTGAGAGTAAATCAACAAGTAGTGGTGAGGAGGGCCAAGGCTATCGTTTTGGGGGGTGTTGCAGGAAGGAAAGTTGAACATGGAGATGGAGGTGGGCCAACCCAACTAGGAGATCAAGGAAGTGGGGGCCCATGAGGCGAGAAGCAGGGTCCTAATTTGTTGCATGTTGCAGAATGAAGATTTTTGTGGAGAACTGCAGAGGAGCGGGTATGCCCTCCTTCACTACCTCATTCAGGAGATTGATTCAGGTGAATGGCCTAGATATTTGTTTCTTGTGTGAGACGTGGCTTTCTGGAGATTGCCTCTGCCGAGCTCAGTGTCGCTTTTCAGCCACTTGGAAGTTCTATGCTACTAAGTCCCAGGGTCTGTGGGGGCATCATTGTTTTGTAGAAGTGGGGTGTCACCACTGTGGATATATTCCATAACTATCCCCAGCAAGTTGTAATGGTAATTTTAGAACCTAATGAAACACCTTAGATTATGTTGAGAGTGAATGCTAGCACTGATTCTAGGGCGAGGAGGGTCTTCTGGAAAGAGGTCACCAATCTTGTTATACAGGGGATTCCGACCATGGTTGCTAGTGATTTCAACTGCATCCAAGGGCCCACGAGAAGAGAGGAGGCAAGGCCTATATTAGACAAGATAGAAAGAAGGGAGTTTCGTGACTTTTTGACAGCTAATGGGTTAGTGGATCTTAGGTTCTTTGGACCGAGATTCACATGGTACAACAATCGTTCAGATCGTGCTAGAGTATGGGAGAGCATTGACAAGACTGTTATGTCAGCCTACCGGGTCCAGTACTTCCCCACCTATCAGATTTGCCACCCTCTCCGAATCACTTCGGATCACTGCCCTCTTTTGATTAGCCCTATCTCTAGCTCCAACCACCACAACCCCTTCTGATTTGAGAAGGTATGACTGTCGTACCTCCAATTTTGGGATATTGTCTGGGGGGCTTGGGGGACCCCGGTGTAAGGGGATGCCGTATAGAGAGTCACCTGCAAGTTGGAGCTTACCAAACGTAGGCTGAGAAGATGGAATTGAGAGGTGGTGGGTGACATCTTCAGACGCTTGGATGAGGTGGAAGCTTCCATTGTTGACATTCAAGGAAGAGAGGATGGTAGTGGCGAATTATTGGAGGTTGACGTGGCTGTTCTTCGTCGAAATCTGACCAGTAGGAGGTCTTTTGGAGATAGAAGCCCAAAGTCTAGTGGATCAAAGAAGGGAATAGGAACACTTGCTTCTTCCCCCAGTCGACCATCATCAGGAGGTAGAGGAACATGATCTGATCCTCGAGAGATGAGACTGGGCAAAGAGTGTAGGAGGAGAATAGTGTAAGAAAGATTTTATTTGACTTCTTCAGTTCCATATGGACAGAGGACAGCAACCCAGGGGTAGCCCCCACTTTCTGCATCTAGACGTTAGAGTTGGGATGGTGGAAAACATGGGCCTCATTGGGCCGATCTCTAAGAGTGAGGTGCGAGGGGCACTTTGGGCCTTGGTGGAGGACAAAGCCTCAGGGCTAGATGACTTTCCCTCGTTCTTCTTTAGAAGGGTGCACCATCCGGAGGGCAATAGTGGAGGTAGTCCAGCCGTTCTTCAGTACGACTTCGATGTCAGATGCTTAGAAGGAAACTTACGTCGCTCTTATTTCGAATCGTCAGAAAGTGATGGAGCCTAGCCACTTCAGATCGATCAGTCTTTGCACTACACTTTGTAAGATAGTGACAAAAATTATGGTAGGCAGGATGAAGATGTTGCTGCCTAGACTCATCAGCCAAGAGTAAGGGCGTTAGTGGGGAGCTATAGCATTGCCGACAACGTCCTAGTTGCCCAAGAGATGATGTAGGATCTGCAGTGAGCCCTAAGTCGATGAAGTTACATACCATTGAAACTGGATATAGATAGAGCTTATAATAGAGTTTGCTGGGACTTTTTCAGATTTGCATTGGAGAGTTTTGGCTTCTACGAGACCCGGATCAATTGAGTTCTAGGCCGTGTGTAGAGGTCGTCCTTCTCCATCCTGAGCAATGGGACGCCATCGCTTTTTTTCGACTCCACTATCGGACTACATCAAGGTTGTCCCTTGTCCTCTTACTTATTTATTATGTATGCTGATATGTTATCTCGACCCCTATGGGCTGCATGTCGAGAGCGGGTGATGGACGCTTCTGTGCCAGTCCCCGATCGATCTCTTATTTTTTTTTTTGCAGATGACTGTCTTCTGTTAGTTAGAGCGAGAACGAATGATGCATTGACCCTTAGAGGCGTCTTGGAGGACTACTGCAAGGCATTAGGTCAAAAAGTGAACCTCCATAAGTCCACTATCTATTTCAATTCGAAGACAGACTGAGTTGCAGGTGAAGCAAGCTATTAGGAAGCTCCTTGGTATGAGGGAACAGAAGGGGTCGTAGAGTTACATAGGTGTTCCCATCACTGGGAGATGACTGCGAATGATTGAGTGCCTCAGTATGATGCAATGCATCTTGGAGCGGTTTGAGGGTTGGAGAGTTGTCTCATTATCTATGATGGGAAGGTTGACTTTGGTGAGATGGGTCCTGAGCTCCATGCCCGTTTATCTCAAAAATATATACGAAAAAGAGTTGTACATATAAAATCATAAAAAGAAGTTACCTAATACAAAAAAATCATCTCAAAAATTAGGTACTTTCAATTTTAATTATATCAAAATAATGAAAATTGACAAGAAATGATCGATCATTCATCATATTATTTTTTGGTTAAAAAAATATTGATTTTGTGGTGGCAGTTTAGAATAAGTTATGAGTATAGTTAGTGCCTCGATGATGGTATGATAATGGATGCAATTGCCAAACCATGACTGTTATTTGTATCATAATAAGTCATTATAGTATTAAATAACTTATCATAATAGTCATTATCCTTTTGCCTATTATATGATATATAATGCAGTGGAAAATGAGTGTTGTTTTATTGATGTTATTTTAAACCATGCCTTTTAATTAAGCCTATTTCACTTATACTTATCGACAATTTTTTTTTTCTAATTGTTTTCTTTTCTCATAGCCTTTTATTTTCTTTATTTTTTCACGGCAACTTGATGCATCTTAATAAAAAATGGAAGAAATGCACGAAGAACGTTGCTGATCCTACCAAATAATAAAAAATTTAAGATTTTTTGCCAATATATTTTTTACGTGTAATCAAATTATATTTTAGTCAAAAAATACTATTCAAGATTAGGCATAGATCGATGATCATCATCATATTCAGGTTAATAAATAGAAATGCATAGTTCATGCATGGATCTAAGATGCTAACTGCCAATTTAATGATCCATTGTGCCAAACTGGACCAGAGCTTTAACCAGCTTTCATGCACTCATGGCGTCATCCCACTCGCCACCGCACTCCAAGTGCACCCCCGCGCGGCCGGGCCCCACCACCCCGGACGCCGACTTCCCTCCGTCCGGACCACAAAATCCCAGCCCCTCCCGTCAAATACGCGGGCCCCACATAAAGTTAACTCTCAGCCGAGGAGAACCGTATCTCTCGCCTCACCTCCGCGATTCGTGCAACGCTCGTATATCTCCATCCGTTGTATAATCCTAACGCATCCCCAAGTCTCTCTGTACTCCCTGTTCGTTTCTTTTCGTCTCTTCGATATTGTTTCTCGGTTCCAAATCTCGTAATTTCTTAATTTGTTCGATTCTTTGATCCATCGGTTCCAGCTCGAATTCGATCGAATCCGTTGGATCTAGGGTTTCTGCAGATAGTCTGGTCGATTCCAGCTCTATTTTTTCGCTGTTTGTTTCGATTGCCGCTTCTGATTTGAGTTGAAAGTGGCTGGAGTTCTGGAGTTCTTCTTGATCGCCAATGGCGGATCACTCGGATTCCGATTCCAGTCCGAAGGCTTCGAGCAGTTCGGATTCCAATTCCGGCGGCGAGGAGGAGAAGCCGATTGGCGCAATCCGGACGCCGGCCAAGGCCGGCGAGGATCCGAGCGCGTACGCTGATCCCGAATCCCCGAGCACCGGCCAGCAATCGTCTGATGAGAGCGGGAGCAGCGATGGAGTGCTGGTCGAGCTCCCGGGCAATCCAGATCAGGTAGGTTGTCTCTTTTTGGTTAAAGATGGGATTTTTTGTGGGTTCAGATTTGGTTCTCTTGTTGAATTGATGCTGAAGAACTCGGAATACAGGAATCCAGAGGGTTGCGGGGGAATCGTGACAGTGGCATTCTGGTAAATATCGATGGATCGATGCAGGAGCCGCCGGACGAGGTGGACCGGAGGGAGGATGCGGGGAAGGAGGAGACTTTCGAGGATGCGTCCGACCAGCTGGGCGTCGTGGGCAGTCGGAGCAGCGGGCTCGAGGAGTCAATGACCGTAATTGAGACTGGGGAGAGCTCCCCGGGGAGATTGGCTACCAGCGATCTTGCCAGGGTGCGGGCTCGGCTTGAGGACACCATGGCCGAATGCAGAAAGTATAAGGTGAGGTGCCCCTTCTGTTCGCCTAGAAAAAAAAAATGATTTTTGATTTTTATTCATCAAGGAGTAGATTTGATTCAGGAAGAGAGGGAGTTGTTTGGGAGGCAAGTTGTCAGTCTACGCCAACAACTTCAAGATATGATTAATCAACAATCAGTACTTGCTGTAAACAATGCTGAATTGGTCGAACATCTTCACCAGCTGGAGACAGAGGAACGCGAGGAGGACAAAGCATTGTCATCTCCCACTCCATTACACAGGATGTTAGGTGATTGCTCCAAGTTTATCCATCATTTGAAAGGCATTCTTGGTGAGCAGTTAAATTATGATAGCACAGTCAAGGAGCTTCGTTCTGTTCTTTATGTCAAAGATCAAGAGATCGAAGACCTCAATGTGAAAGCCTCAGAATCTTTGATGTCTCGTGATGTCATCCTTTCTTACTTGGATGCACTTCGGGAGGCATGGTCTGAGTCTTTGAAAGAGTCATCTGATGTTGTTTCCAATAGGTTGTTAGCTTCCCTTTCATCTGTAGTTGGACGAGAACATGGCTCTTTGGAGGATTCTGCTGTTGATGGAATTTCTCTTATTGAGAAGAAGACCTTGTTGTTGATAGAGAAGCACATGCAGTTCTTATCAGAAATCCAACAAGTTGGGCAGTGTTTGGCAGAGATCAGGCCTGACTTTGCAAATTCACCAGAGAATGAATCAGGTATTGTCTTTAGTGTCGTTCGCGAGGAGTTGCTTGAAAGCAAGAGAAAGGAAGCTTTTCTTCAGGAGAGGATGATTAAGCTCGAGGAAGAAAATGGGAAACTGGCTCAAGAGGTCAAGAAGATGAAAGAAAGTTTAGGAGAGGCAAATGCAGAAACAAGCAAAACTAAGATGGAACTTGAGCAGACAGAGAACAGGTTGGCAGCAGCCAGAGAGAAGCTTAGCATTGCTGTGTCGAAGGGAAAATCATTGGTTCAACATCGTGATTCCTTGAAGCAGTCATTGGCTGAGAAGACGAGTGAGCTTGAGAGCTGCATGCAGGAGTTGCAACAGAAGTCTGATGCCTTACAAGCTAGTGAAGCCAGTGCTAATGAGCTGAAGCAGTTAGTAGCTGAGAAGATGGCTGAGCTCGAGGGGTGGATGCTGGAGCTGCAACAGAAGTCTGATGCCTTACAAGCTAGTGAAGTCAGCGCCAATGAGCTGAAGCAGTTGGTAGCTCAGAGGACAAGTGATCTTGAGGGGTGCATGCGGGAGCTGCAACAAAAGTCTGATGCCTTACAAGCTGCAGAAGCCAGTGCTGATGAGTTGAAGCTGTTATTAGCGGAGAAGACAAGTGAACTTGAGAGGTGCTTGCATGATTTGCAACAAAAGTATGATGATTTGCAAAGTACTGAGGCCACTGCTGAGGAATTGAAGCAGTTATTGGCCAAAAAGTCAAGTGAGCTTGAGAATTGCTTGACAGAGTTGCAACAAAAATCTGATACATTACAAACTGCAGAAGCCACTGCTGAGGAGTTAAAGCAGTTACTAGCGGACAAGACCAGTGAGCTCGAGAAGTGCTTGGCAGAGTTGCGACAAAAATCTGATGCCTTAGAGACTGTTAATGCTAGAACTCAGGAACTGAGTGAAACACACAGTTTGGTTAGTTCCCTAAGAGAGTCACTCTCACAAAGAGACATGGTTCTTCGGGAAATAGAAGAAATTATGTCAACTGATTCCACACAAGAGCTGCATTCCATGGAGGCCATAGATAGGGTAAGGTGGTTTGTAAATCAAAAAAGGCTTGCAGATATCATCTTTCTGGAAAATCACAAAGCTAAAGATGCCTTGTCCTTGATTGGACTACCAGAAAGCATTTCATCAAGTGAATTGAACTCTCAAATCAATTGGCTAGTGAACTCATTCACCCAGGCTAAAGATGATATTATCAAGCTGCAGGAAGAAATTGCTAGCACCCAGCTCGCTGTAGCATCACATGAATCAGAATTCTCGGAAACACACAGGGAAATAGATCACCTGACTAAGTCTATCTTGGAAGAGAAACAAGCAAAGGAATATCTACAGAACGAGCACAAAGACCTCAGATGCAAATATGAAGAGATAGCTGAAAAGTTTTCTATTCTTTCTTCTGAGAAGGATGGGTTAATGAAGGTATTACTAGAGGTCTCTGAAATCACGCTGGATGATCAACCATCTGTTGACATGAATGAGTTGATAGAGAAATGCATGGCTAAAATCAGAGAAAGGATAAAAATCTCTTTTTCTGAGAGTGAACAGATAGAAAGGGTGCAAAGTTTATTGTATGTAAGCAGTCAGGAGCTGAAGCTTTGTGAGATGATTCTGGAAGAAGATCTGATTGATAGGTCCACAATGATGAGGCTATCAGATGAGTTGGGAAGAGCGTCAGAGGAACTGGTTGCTTTGAGAAGTGATAAAGACTCCTTGCAAAAAGGGCTTGAGCGAGCGGAAGAAAAATCTTCTCTTCTTAGGGAAAAGTTGTCCATGGCTGTAAAGAAAGGAAAGGGTTTGGTGCAAGAACGAGAAGGATTTAAACACTCTCTGGATGAAAAAAGTTCTGAAATCGAGAAGCTAAAACATGACCTGCAGCTAAAAGATTCTGCAATCCATGATTACCAGGAGCAGATCAACAGTTTATCTGCACTCCCAGAGCACATTCAGAAGCTAGAGTCAGATATTGCTTCCTTGAAAAATCAAAGAGATCAAAGTGAACAGATCTTGCAGAAAAGCAATAGTACATTGCAAAGATTAGTTGATTCTATAGAAAACATTGTCCTTCCTACAGATGATATCTTTGTGGGGCCCATAGAAAAGCTGAACTGGATTGCAGAGCACATTAAAAAATTACAAGTTGCTGAGGCTCATATACAGAAAGAGCTAGATAAAGTTAAAGAGGAAGCTACCTTGTATTCTAACAGGTTCGCTGATGCCTCAGCAACTATAAAATCACTAGAGGACAGATTAGCTGATGCAGAAAAGCATATTTCTTTCATTGCTGACGAAAAAAAGGACCTGCAACTTGGTAGAGCTTCTATAGAGCAAGAGTTGGAGAAAATGAGAGAGGAACATTATATGCAGGCTAGCAAGTTCGCAGATGCTTATGCAACTATAAAATCTTTGGAAGATGCCTTATCACAGGCAGAAAGAAACGGTTCTCTACTGGTTGCTGAAAAGACTGAAGCAGAATCAAAAAGCAAAGAGGAGATCATTGCACTGAATGCCAAACTAGCTGAGTGCATGGAAGAGTTGGCAGGAACTCATGGCAGTTTAGAAAACTATTCAGCTCAGCTGAATAGCCACTTAGGACATTTTCAGATGCTTGTGAAGGATGAAGGCCTACTATCCTTAATGACTGAAGAGTTCAGGAAAAAGGTTGAAAATTTGAGAAGTATGGGACTTCTAATTCACAATATGCATGAGCAGTTTGCTGAGAAGGGACTACATCATCATCCTGAGGTAGTTGTTATTTGTGTTTGTCGGATGTTATTTTTTCATCAGTTTGTCTCTATCGCTTTTGGTTGCTGTCAAGGGTTGAAGTATGTACCAGTCTGTCCCAGCAGTGCTATATTGTATCTGTAGAGGACTGGTACCAGGTATGTCCCTTGGTACCATACCTTACTGACACATTGTAGTTAGTGCCACTTTTTGTTGTGTCAGCACCAACTAGCATACCATGTTGGTACGGTATGCAGCACTACCATACTGCTGGTACGGCTACTAGTATCACCATTGGTGACTAGTACTCAATGATTTATTTTCATAGTCAAACCATAAAGCAAATGAAGCAATAAAGGTAGAAGACTACCTAAAAGCCCCATGGGATAGGAAGCAATTTCATACCAAACTGGTATGCAGAGGCCCAAGGGAGAAGCAAAAGGCACAATAGGAATATACACGAAATAGAAAGAAAATCCTTTTTTTTGTTTGATCTAATGACCGAAAAACATAGGGAAGATTGAGGGCTTGAGATATAGGAACCTTCTGTTCAGAATTTGCATGAAAGTGTTCTTTGAGAGGATTACATACTCATCTTGATCTGGAGCTAGTTGTGGTTGTTTTCATTAGCTATGACCATTTTAATTACTTATATTTGACATGTTATCTCTCATTATTTTTGTCCATGATCTTTATTGTTACCGGTCTTTGTTCTAAATAATTTCTTCTTTATTAAACTTATAAGTAAATGAATATAATAAAGATAGAAAAGAATGTAAGGTATCCGTATGTTAGTAGGAATTGAATTTACATAAGCAGGCCCAAGGGATGAAGAGACAGGATAGGAATATACAGCAAATGGCAGGAAAATAATACTATAGAGTATAGACATTATCATGTTGTATAATTATGTGGCTTAGCTTTCTATTGCTGGATTTAGATTTCACGCATCATGATATAGACTTAGATTGAGATTGATGGGAACTCCAAAAGGAATGCAGTTATATCATTTTATGATATGATGGAGCTTATATTCCTAATTACTAAATGGGAAAACTTTTGATACATCGAGTCACATTATGTCTGCTTTGAAGACGTCAGGAAGGAGCCTCACACAGGCTTCAAATATAGCATATATAGATAATAACACAATCGGATCCACTGCAAGAACATTGTTGTTAAGTAAATGGTTAAAGTCTCTAGTTTCTTTTTCTGCCAAATCTTTGAGAGAACTTAGTGAAACAGAAGACCAAGAATACAGTCACTCCTCATCATTTTTCAACACTGAATGTGCATGCTTTATTGAAGAAAGTAGCATTTAGTACACTAGAACAACTTAAATTGTTGAAAGTTTGTTATGGTTTTAGTGGCCATCTAATATAGATATGGAGCAGAAGAGAGGAAACATGTACAAGAATTTAGTTTCCTAATTTACTTCCCAAATGCATCAACCCAGACCAAAACAGTTACCAACCTAACCATCCAACGATTATTTCTTTAGGATTTCATTTTTCCTCTCTTGTGGGATTAGTTCATACAGTCGAGAAATTTTTTAAAAAATGTTTTCTTTAAAAAAAAGAGATGATCTGATGTCTACTAAAACCCAGTTAGCTAAAGTTTTAGACCAATCTTTGATGGCTGACTTGGTTGTTGTCAGCAGAGATCCCTGTTAGGTTGTACTACTTGGTATATACAATGACATTTTATGTTTCCAGGTGCCCTTTATCATGCTATGAGTGTCTAATGTGTGCTAAAGTCATTATTCATAATGACTGTAATGAATCATTTGTGGTTTCTCCGTATTTAGCATTTTCTTATATGAGTTTTTTGATGCATATGTAACATATAGTTATTTACTAAAAGTTCATATGAAGTTCTATAACTGTTATAAGACAATACATGCTTCTACAATGGCTAGTGACAGGTATTGCAATTTTAGAAAACCCCGCACTGATAGGAGAATTAATTGCAGTTATATTACTATTTGCAAAATGATTTAAGATTATGCTGGAGTCATCAAGTAAACTTAAATTATATAGGAAGCAACTCTTTTTGACTTCTTCTGGCTACTTGTTTTTGTTGGACTCACTCAGTTGCTGAGGAACTGATAAACTCTTGTTGCATCTACAAAAAGAAAAGTGTAAGGATAGTTGTACAGGCCAGGCTGTTTCTTATATTGACTTGTCTATGATTGGCTTTTTGGGCATCCCTTTTTTTGGCTTACTGTCTATTGCTACAATTTTCTGCTATAGTTATTAGATCTTTTTATATGTTTGTTTATTTTCTCTTCTCAAAGATCTCATATTTGCATGAGTTGGTTTTGGATCATTGTTGATTATTTTGATGAGCACAAATTGAAAAAAGAAAAGGATAGAGAGGATATGCCATAGTATGCTGAAAGCAACGAGACTCACATCAGTTCCTATTAAGGTCTGCTGTACTGACCGTACCGATGTACCGGTGGGCATCGGTACGGTACGAGTACCGTACTGAACCTAACCGGTACCGTACCGGTTAGGCTAGTTCGGCTAGGTTTCGGCCCCGGCGTGCGGCAAATTTAATATTTAACCCTTACCGGTGCAAACCAAGACAGCTCGCACCCGTACGGGTATGTACTAACGTGAACTGAGCCGGTTCGCACTAGTATGGAGTTGGAACTGATAGGTTCTGATCCAGATAGGGTCGGAACCGATTTCAAGGGCTATATTGGACCGGTGCCTATCGGCACCGGTCCGGTACGGGCTGAATGACCGGTTCCGGTCGGTTCAGCATACTATGGTTCCCATTATTTGAGATCTCTATTAAGATAATTTTTGCTAGGTGCCAGATGAAAATTGATAGATAGCACAACCAAAAGTAATGAAAGACTTTGAAAGGCATGGAAGAGTTATGGATGTAAGAATATTGGGTACTACGATAAAGTGCAGAATATTATGGTTGAACTAGAACAAGTTTGGCTAACAAAAATTTTGAAAATTCTAAAACCAAAGAAGATTCCTAACATGTATATTACAGAGAATTGTAGTAGTATCCTGTTGTATTTATAGAGGTGATCTAGAAATGTACATAATTTTAAAAAATAAAGCAAGCATTGTTACCAGATTATGCAAAGGGTGGTAGAGAAATGAACGGTATAGCTGATAAGCATTTCATGGGACAAATTTGGTTTTCTGCCAAGCCAATTGAGTAAAAAGGCAATTTCTTGCATGGGCTTCTTTCTTTCTTTTTTCAAAGAGCTCTAAGGCTATCATTATCTGATATAGGGTATTGGAATACAGTCAACCCTTATTAGAGCTTGCAGTTCAACAGGTAACACATCCACCTGTTATTTACAATTTCCTAACCAATTTGCTGCTTGGTTCATTTCGCTTCTTGCCTAGGCAGTTGTTGAATAGGTGGATGGACCTCTCACATGGTTATAACCTAGAAAATGAATGTGCAGAGGTGTTTCATAGTTCCACGTGAAGGTCATTGACGGAAGTTAAGAGGGTGCTTTATTGTTAGATGGATTCTTCTACGTGGTTGAGGTGTTAGTATTGGAGAGTACTGACAACTGCATGAGGATCAATACATGTAGGATTCATTGGTCTCTAAACAAAGGATCATGATTTTGCAGAACCTAATCGAAGAAGCTTATAAAATTCAAGATATTTCGTCGAAAACTAATTGATATGTAACTAGAGCATTGTTAAGAAACACCATGCACGTCTCTTAGACATAGAACTAGCTAGGGGTCCATATGGAAATACATTCTGATTGATAAATTGTGCCTGTAAGGTGTATTGTGCTTATTTCTGGTTTGACCCATGATAATATTTCATAAGATATTTATCTTTATCTCTTTTTGCGACATACTATTTGCAATCTAGTATATTCTCTGGATATAAGATATACTAGTATATTCTCTGGATATAAGATATAGATTTAAAAATTTTCACATATATCGACAACACCTTATGATACTTCTCTGGCACGTAGTCTATATTCATATGCAAACAAAGCAAGTGAAAAAGCAAGCACGAAAACAATTTATAGCTTGAGTGATGATGTCTTTAGTGCTAGGAAAAGATATCGGTTTTTAAATTTTGATGGAATTGAAACTTACTATTCCAATAATCCAGTGGTCAAGTTAGTAAATGTGATGTCTTATAGATGATTGGTTAGTATGTTGATTTTGTTGTTCTTGTTATTAAACCTAAAACTTTACTTTATGATTATAGTTTTTTTTTTTAATTTATGCTTCTTTTTTTCTGAAGAAAAGTAAACTTGTTACTTTAAATATGTTACCAAGGCATACTAAATTTTAAGAATCTGCCATTTTCGTGTTTGTGTCCATATTGTGATTTGACACATGTATCCATGCTTTACCCGATGATAGAAAGATGTTGCATAGTAGTGGACGGTAGGCAGATTGTATCTCTTAATACTTCTGTTCCGGTCTCTCATTTTTCATCTATGGTGTTTTCTTTTTGTCCTTCCCCTGCTCATCCCCTTTCTTTGAGGTTTCTTTCACACAATTGCTATATGGCACAATCTAGAATGTTGGCCAAAGTCATGGGTAGATTGACATTTGCTAGATAGTAGGGTCATAAATGTCATGTGAAGCCTTTGAAGAACGACAACACCATATGATACTTCTATGGCACGTAGTCTATATTCATATACAAACAAAGCAAGTACTAGAACAATTTATGGCTTGAGTTTATGTCCTTAGTGCTAGGAAAAAATATCGGTTTTAAAAGTTATGATGGAATTGAAACTTATTCTAGTAATCCAGTGGTTAAATTAGTAAATGTGATGCTTTATAGGTGATTGGTTAGTATGTTGATCTTGTTGTTCTTGTAATGAAACCTACTTTGATTATAGTTTTTTTTTTTTGCTTCTTTTTTCCAAAGAAAAGTAAACTTGTTACTGTAAATATGGTTTCACGAAGCTGCTATTTTCATGCTTTTGTCCATATTGTGGTTTGACACACATATCCATGCTAACCTGATGATAGGAAGATGTTGCATAGTAGTAGGGGGTAGGCAGATTATATCCCTTAATATTTCTAATTTACTATTCTGGTCTCTCATTTTTTTTCCATGTAGTTTTCCTTTTGTCCTTTCCCTGCTCATCCCCTTTTCTCAACATTCTTTGATGTTTCTTTCTCACAATTGCCTTATGGCACAATCTAGAATGTTAGCCAAATTCATGGGTAGATTGAAATTTGCTAGATAGTAGGTTCATAAGTCTAATGTGGAGCCTTTGATTTGAGTTCCTCTTCATAGTGGACCACATCTTAATGGGTTAAAGCATCTTTTTTGCTATTGTTGTTGTATAATGTTTAATAGCAATCATTATAATGGATCAAACTTTTTTTTTTGGAATATAATTTTGAATTTTTAAAGCATTATAACTGTTACGACTGTCTCAATAGTTCACCATAGGTTCAACCTCTGGTTTTATATGTGCAGAACAATTTTAATAAAACGAAGTGACATGGTCAAAAATTGATGCTCTGGTGTTTCTAATGAAGTCTCAAACTTATCCAACGTAGAGTTTATCTTTGGCCTAAATCAACAAATTTTGGGCTTGGAAGCATCAACTGTGGCTTGAGAGGGCTCTTTTACCATTTATATATATAGATTTTGGGGAGGAAGCATCTAATGCATCATATACTAATCAACTATAAAACCTAGTATATTTTAACATACAATGGAAGGAGTAAGAAAAGAAAATGTCATATGTGTACAAAGGGCATCGGGTCCTGCTCTCTGCTAGTGCTACTAGTTTGAAATAAATGTAGGCCTTATTGTTGCTCCATTAGTGGTTAATGAGCAACGTCCAAGCCTTCTAGCCAATTTGAATTAGTAGTGCAGGTTCTTGGAAGGTTTAAAGAAACAAATTGAAAGATGTCAATGAGCCTTTCAAAATATAATCTAGTGGTCTATATCCTCTCCTTAGGTATAGAACAATAGGTCCTAATAAATCAAGGATCCGACTGTTACTTCAAGCTAGATGATTTACATGCTGGACTTCCACTGCTGCCACACAAATGCAAAGGATCCAGTTCTTTAATAACCCCACAAAGCTTAGGTCATGGGCAACCTGGAAACTTCCACAGCTTTTTCTTCAATTCTAACCTTAAACAACAAATGTAAGTATTTCTGCTGACGATGGCTGACGCTTCTGAAACTTTTTCTTAAATTCTAACCTTGAACAACAAATGTAAGCATATCTGCTGATGATGACTGGTTTTCTGCTCTTCAAACAAAGCAAATTCAACAATTCAAAACTCATCCTTGATGAACCTTTGCAACCACAAACAAAGTGGCATTTACACAAGAAATTTGGCAACTCAATTATTTCTCAGCTTGAATTACCGCATCGTCACCTTTTGATCAAAATCTTATGGCTAATGGATGACTTGGAGATGATGAATGATTGTCTATAAACAACATACACATGTCGTCTTGTTAAAGCCTAGAATTTTTCCAATAGAGGGTGATTGATATTGGATAATGTAGCTACTAGGGAAGCACTTCATGGTGAAAGGTTGAGAAATTACCTAACTTCAATGAAGACATATCAAAGGATTTCAATGGATTTATGCTAATAACATTTTAAATTTCATCACCACATTTTGAGAGGAGAATGATTATGTTGTAGAAATGGAAGTCTGAATGACTTCAAAGAATTATTAAAAATCCACAAGAGCAAGAATGTTTGTCTAATTCAATGAAAATTTTGATGGAGTGATTAAGTTCATTATAGTGAATAGAGGTTTGGTTTACCAGCAAGGATCTTCCACTTAGGGTGGCACACCAACAAAATTTAAGATATTCACTTGCCCCCATTCACACATGAAAAAGGGATCTTGCAATTGGCGAGAAGGATCAAGTTTCTCTCATAATGTTTCTAATTGTTTAACCTTACTATAATTGCAAACCTTATCGCATCTTTATGGGGTTAGCTTCAATTAGACTTCAAGTTAGCCTCCATTATAATGAACAATTATGGTGTTTTTGTTTTGAGAAAATCGACTATAGGACCCGGACTATGCTGATTGTACCATATATAATTAGGCACTAGGTCTTGGGATGCATCTGGGACTTCAAGTCTCTCTAGAGTAGGTTATCCCAATTTGTCCCAGTTGGGATGGATCGGGATAGTTGCGTCTCGACATTTGGGACAACTTGTTATCCCATGGACACCAATTTTTAAATTTAATTTTGTTTTTTTTATTTTTTTGTCTTTGTTTTTTTTTTTAAATAGTGGTTCTACTCCTTTTCAGTATTATCCTAGTACCATATCGATTTGATCCCAGAACAGCCCTAGACCAGGATGAGTCTTAGCATCGAGATTTAAACCCTTGTCATAAGTGCCAAATCCTATTGGCCTTCTTTCTCCACCTCTGCATCTTTTCCTTATTTCAGCTTGGGGTTGCTAGTTGGTGGGGATTAAATCTCACTCCCAACCAAGAAACACGGTACCATCCCAAACCATACGATTTAGGATGTTCCAAACCGTACCAAGGCGAACTGGCACGATTCTGCCCTGGCTCCACCTCTCTTGACGTCTCTTCCTCTCCCTCCCTCTCCCTCTCCTCCCTTCCTCTTCCTCTCTTTCTCCTCTCTCTCCTTCCTTTCCCCCTTCTGCAGTTTTCCTTTGTCGATACGTGTCAGAATGGCATGGCACGATACTGTAATGCGGCCAACTAGTACGGGTGCCAGTAGTGGTACCGCATACCTTGCTCCTTACTAATAATACATTGATACTAGTGGAAAAAAAAACTAGTCCACAATTCTTGGTTTAGAAATGATAGAAAAAGATGGAAACTAAACTTAGCAATTGTTGTCATTCATTCAAAAATCCAACCATGAAATATCTTTTCTTTCCATTTTTTTAGTAACTTATGCAATCATCATTAACAGAGATGACCAGCTCATCTAGGAACCAAATCTTTTCCCTTACATAGAATTCTAGAATATTTTACCAAAATTACATAACTACAGCAAGTCACTACTTTCTAAATTAAATCTGATATATTATTTTATGATTAAAATAAGATGTCTGCATCTCTAGATTTTTACTAAATCTAGATATCCGATCCCACAAGATTTGGAATATAATCAAGAGCAAGGATTGAATACCTAGAACATGTTGGCCTATCCCTATTGTTTCGAATCAAATTGATGAGTGCTGGGTTTGGTTTGTGACTCCAGCATAGAACCTAGGTTGTCCTAGTTGGTATTGGGCATTATGAATTGGAGTGGTAACCGACACCAGTTGGTGATGCATCAAAATGAGTTGCACAAATCTTTTTCTTTTCCTTAAACACATTCGAGAGGAGGAAAGAAAGGGACAAGAAACCTAACCAACAACTGTAAAAACTTGTAGCACAATGTAAGAAACAAATAAACTGAAAAAATGTATCCCAAATAGCACTAGTCAATCCAAATAAACACTTAAAAAATAGAAAATAGAAATAATGCCATATTGGTGACGATACTAGTACCAACACCATAGAGCAACTCATAAGCTCAAAACCTTAAATTATGCCAAACCCTGAAAAAATCCTTTAAAAAATCATTAAAAACAACAGAAAAGAGAAAATTGACATCCCATTGAATTACTAGGAGACCAGGCCGTCCCAACTAAAAGTATGGTATCATTAAATATTGCACCATCCTAGTCCCTGATCAATACCAATTTTAGGACTGAGATTTTAAATCTTTATTGAGCATAATGCTATACGGCACCATTTAGTCATCTATCAATTCCTCGTCCTAACGTGGCATGAGGGAATTGTTATGATTCACTTGGGGTTGGTTGAATCGCAATAAGTCAGTTTTTCCATGAGCCATGAACACAGAATCGGCAGGGTGAGAAGTGCTCTTCATAGAATTTTCTAAAATTAATCTTGTCCCACAATATATCTATACAAAGAGAAGTTCTGCATATGCATGAGCGCTTGACAAATCAGCCTACACACTATGACATGTCATGTGAGCATGAGGAATTGATAAGGGACTAAATGGTTGAGGAAAGCTCAGGTACATGTTCTTGTGGATTTAGTGGAACTTTTTATTACTAAATTTAGGAATGACCAGCCTCTTGTACGTTATTCAGCCTATACTAAATGTACAATAAACTGATCCTACCATATTTGAAATGCTCAAATCTTTTGGAAGCTGAAGTCTACTAAAATGCCAACCCTTCATCATTTAGTGCATCTTTAGTTTCTTTATGCGTACAAAACTCATGCCAGTCTACAAAGCAATTCTCAAACTTGACAGCAAGGTTTCTTCAAGGAATGACGTATCTCATGTTGCTGTGCCAGCCTAATATTGGCAGGTACATACCAAGCTGTGCCATATTGGTAGGCACACATGGGCACCACAGCGTGGCAAGCATGGGCCATGCACTTGTGGCTGTGCCATATCAATCGATGAATTAGATTATTCAGACCAACTTAAACCATGCTTAAGTTGATTATGAACCCATGCATTCAAATTATCTTGAATTTTCTTCTACTGTGCATGTGCATTTGGTCGGAGACTTCACACATTGTCCTCGGCAGATGTGACCTTTTCATATTGGAAAAATGTACTGAAAGTTCTCGGTTCTTCTTTGGTAAATTATGCTGGAACTCATAAGCATGGTTGGTACTGGTTCATTGTGCACCATCAGATTGTTCAGTTATTCTTTTCAGGAGAGAAGAATAACAATATATAATAATATATAAGATGCCAGGCAGATGGTGAAAGGGCTGGTCTTTCATCTTTTGCTAGGTTTATGAAACCACTTTCCCATCCTTAGTGATGTAATCTTAATCTTGTAGGGGAAAATTTGTTCAGTAGTTACCTGTTTGGTTTCTTTTCTTTTGTACTTTTGTTTCTTTAATTTAGACTTAATATCTTGTCATGTTATGGGACAAGACAACCCATATTCTTTTGATTTTCTGATCTTTTTTGGTTTATTACAACTTACTGCTGAGTGTCATAAAACAAAGACAGATAATGTAATTCAACTGTATGATTGAATATATCTTTTATAAATATGATTTTATGGAATAAGATATGAACTCGATTCTCCATGGATAAACTATTGATTTGTTACATCACTTGTAAAGAGGGAAATATACATGAAAATTATTTGTAAAGGAATCTTTATTTTCCTTTATCATTAAAAAAAATATTTTGGACTGGCCACGTGGCCAGATTTTTCCACCATGCTTTTCTCTTTGTTATCCTTGGTAGGTTGTATTCAACTGATCTAATGAATAAAAGTTATGCACTTATAAGTGTGTGCACTTGAAGGGTATAGACATCCATCCAAAGTATGATGTCAGTTCCATGCATTTAATTATGCTATTTTCAGCAAGTGGTTTGTGCGCCTTTTGTCATGTGTTAGTGTTACCACTACATCACATTGTAATATGGCTCTTGCATGATAATTGCTTCTTTAGAGCTTCATTTTTGGCCATCATATATTTCTCGTATGGTTATCTTGTCATGGATATGATCATTATACAGTAACTGATCATATATTTATAGCTACTAACAATGTCACATTCTCACCTTCCTTTTTTTGCTTTGTCTTGGCTCCACAAAGTTGTTTTTGGAATAGGAATTAGTGAAAATAAAAGTGAAAGATGAGGGCTATAATCAAAGATGATGGCAAAAAAGAGTGTCCTGCTGATTTTTTTGGTTTATGTTTGTAATTTGGGAAGATATTTTATTGTATAAGTTCATAGCATCATTTTTCTTTAGGGGTCAAAAATTACATTTTGGCGAAATGTTTATGATCCATGCCTGACTAGATGCCAGCACTTCTTTATAGCTGGACATGAGGCTGGCATTAACAGAGTTACTTATTGGTTTATTCAAGTTATAAAGGAACATGACAGAGTATTTCCACAATTATATAGGCAGTCTAAGTCCTGATTTTCAAAAGTATTGTATTATATTGCTGAAAACAATCACTAGGTTGATCTGATGATTTTTTTAGGCCTTTCTGTCTTTCAGCTAAAAATATCATGATCTCATTTTTCTTGTTTAGAAACTTTAGAGATGTTCAAGTACTTTTCAAATTTTTGTTTCTCTTTTTTTATCTTAAACTGTGACATATTAACAATCACATTTATTTCGTTCCTCTGTATTTATTTTTAAACAGTCTCATACCATTGAATTCCCATCTGATTGATCTACTGATGTGGAAATCTGCAGCATGATCATGAGTTTACAAAGCTTTTCTCCCTGTCAAGATTTGAGGATTTTCTCAGTGATAACTTACTTCATAACATGACAAGCACACCTGACCTAGGTGATGTTCCATCCTTGACTTCAATCATAGAAGGACTTCATGCTCAAGCAAAACTTCTCCGTGTCAGATTTGGAGGTTTGTCTAAATATATGGATGACCATCTTGCACTTGTGTTGCATGGTCTGCAAGCAACAAGAGGTGAATTCATTCATTTGCTTGATCTTGGAGAATCTTTGAACTCAGATTTGGTTAAGTTGGAAGCTCATAACCAGTCTCAAGAAGCTAAAATTGTTTCTTTACAAAGAGCGGTGACGGCACTTTTTTTGGCATGCGTGGATGCTACCCAAGAACTTCAAATTGAATTCCATTATTTAATGAATTTAGACTCTAACACAGAGGAGAACATAATGAATTCTAGCCTGGACTCAAGATTCAGACAAGCTGTTTCAGGTGGGGTAGAAGGGGGGTATGCTGATGATTATGCTAAGGCAGCAGATGATTTGTTACATGCTGCCAGGAGAGTCAAAATTCAGTGCCAACAATTAGGCAATGTCAAGGAAGTCTGGGTGACAACCATAGATGATCTGAAAGATAAATTGAAACAAGCTGAGTTGACTGCTGACACTGCCATTCAAGATCGGCATCTGAGCCAAGAAAGAGTTTCTACATTGGAGAGGGATCTTGAAGCACTGCAAGCTACCTGCAATGAAATGAACTCTCAGATAGAGAATTATCAGGCTATAGAGAAGATGTTGAGGAATAAAGAAGAAGAACTTTTGTCTCTACAACGCACTCTAACTGAAAAAGAAAGAGGTAAGTGCAAACCAGCATTTTTGTCTTCCCTAGACCTTTGTCCTTGCTAGCATATTCAGTTCTCATCTTTTTTGTACTTCTTTTGTCTTTTCATGGATAGATGATCAGCTGTTCTCACAAGACCAACTGGAAACCCTTATTCATAAAATCAATAACATAGAGATTCCTTTCAGCGAGTTGGAAACACAGAGTGAAGAATTTCATTTCTCAAGTCCTGTCGACAAGCTCTTTTATATTATAGATAAATTCAGTGAGCTGCTGCATAGGTTGGATATCCTCACTGATGAGAATGAGGATATGCAGTTGATTCATGCATCGCATGTTCACGAAATTGAACAATTGAAAAAGGCTGCTGAAGCCATTGGTACTAATTATCAGGAACTTGAGTCAAAGAGGTCAGAGTTATTTGAGTTGACTGTTGGTCTGGAAAAAGTTATACAGATGTTGGGAGGAAGTGATTCAATTGAAGATCAGAAACCTAAGGCAAAAGCCCTTGTAACTGTTTTGGAAAGACTGGCAATAGCTTCAAGTGTGGATTCTGAAAATTCCAAGTCAAGGATACAGGAACTGGGAGCCAAGTTGCAGGCAAAGGAAAAGGCTGTGGATGAATTGTCAGCAAAAATTAAGATGCTTGAAGAGTCATTTCATTCTCGCCCTGCACAGACTGACATTGTAAAAGAAAGGACTGCCTTTGAAGCATCTCCAGCAGCAACAGGATCAGAGATATCTGAGATTGAAGATGTGGTACGATTCATTTTTATGTCCTTTCTGTTTTCAGCTGGAGAGTAATATTTTATCTTTACTATTGAGTATGTTTAATTATTAGAGTTGATGGAGGCATGCCTCAGATTAGTGATTATTGCATCCTTGCAAGAATTTAAATGGGTAGGAACAAAATTAAAATGTTTTATCTTGAGGGATCAAAGTCCTTTTACTTGATTTGTTGGCCAAAGCTGATAAGGGTACAAGACCAATTCTGAGTGATATACTGGTTGCTGCACAATGAACTAGGTTCCTCTCAAAAGAAAGATGTTAAATATATAAAAATCAATAAAAAGTTTAGAACTCATTAAGTATCTGAACATAAGATAGATGTTAAAAACAGTTAATGAGTAGTCGTTAATACTTGAGTTCATAAAGTTATGCTATCTATTTCTTCGAATATAATTGAGCATGTTTAACTCTGAAAATATATGGAGTGAAAGAAACTAGAACTGTGTTGAGATTATACATTCATTAGGTATGTCGTACTGGACGGTATGGAGGTACCGTACCATACTAGTTCGGTACTGGTGCCCGATATGGGTGGCGTACCGACACTCAGTACGACAAAAATTTTGTACCGTACCATACCGATACTGTGCTAGTGTGGCACCGGTACGGGATCCGGTACCGAGACAACAAACCTTGCATTCATAAATCTAAAATCTGAAAGTCAAGGCAGAAAAATGACTTAATGAGGACAGAAGCTTTCACTGGAAGTGTATGCTGCGGAATTCTCATGTATAGTTCTGCATATTGAATGCATAAATTTGTTCACATCATAAATCCTATATTGATGCCTTATATATTTTTCAATCATGAACTTTTGGAATGAGAATTAAACTTCAAGATTGTAAATAAAAAATTAAATCATACATGCATAGATCCAACAAAAGTTAGTGCACGTGTATTAGATTGCTATTCAACGTCCTTGAAAGCAATAGACTGAAGTTGTTTTTATGTTGTAAATTGTTTTCCTTTGCCACCGGACAAGAAATGTCACATATGACTTACAAAAGGAGATGGATATTTATTTTGCAATCGCCTTCTTTTCTCCTCTTATCCCTTGTCTAAATATTCTTCAAATATATTCCATTAGAGTGTACAAATCATGGAAAGATCCATTTTTAATTACCTGTAGCCAGCTGGTACCAACCATAACTGACCTGAGCATTATGGTTTCAGATTAGGGGTAGTTCTGGTTCCTCCTGAAAGCCGACCCTGTAAGGGAAGAGAGTTTGAGTTTTACTGTGCTGTGCTTGTACGGGAATGCACCAGCCAGCTTTATTAGCAATTAAGCATATTCTATTTGATTTCTGTCATTATATATGTAGGGGGTAGATGGGTAGACATAGGAAGGGTTATTCTCAATAAAGACAACTATATATGACAAGACTTATCTGATTATAGGAAAGAATGGAGGGATAGATATCTTATAGGAAAAGAATAGGTTGGATGAACCAGAGGGGTCATTCTACAGTATTATGTAATCCTCGTATGCCATTTATACTTGGGTGGTAATTCAAGAAATTAAAAGATAGGCCAACAAATCATGGATCAACATGTTCAGCAATATGGTAACCATGTTCTAAGTACATAAGGTAGTGTGGAAAGTTGGGAATGCTGGATTTGATGTGTATTAACATAAGAAAGGATACATTTACAAAAGGAGTATACTAAAGGGCATGTGAGATGACAATGAGTAATTGAGTTCTAATTGGTGTTATATAGGTGTATCCTGTCTGAGGATGTGTTTGTGACGAGAACGTGGTTTGACATGTAACAAGTTTTAGAAAGGAGGAAGACCTAAAGTTGCATGGAGGAAATGCTGTAGAAATTAATGGTAAATTTGGCTATTATAAAGCTTGTAGCAGTAGAAATGATTGACAAAGTAGATTCTATATTGTTGGGGTGGAGCTTGTTGGTTACTGATTAAGTCAAGAATGATTAAAAATGGAAATATGAGATATAGATTAATTACTTTTGGAAGAAAGTTGATTTGTGTATTGGTACGTTGGATTGGAAACACAAACTAGGAGGCAGCATAGATTGAGTGGAATACAAACTGGTCTTCAATGATCACACCTCAGAGGTGAACAAATCGGACTCTTTAATTGATCAAGGATGGGGAGATTGGCCAACCTTTAAACCCAAAAAATTAATCTGCATATTTTCCATATTGATGAAATGAACTGAAATTTCATTAAATCTTAAGTTTTCTAAAAATAACATTTTTCTTTATAAAAAGATTATAACAGCTTGAAGCCATAGGGATTTGACCTGTCTTATCAAGCAGCTCAACATACATGTTATATCATCATGTTACTTTAGGAGTATGGCTATTTAACCCTTTTTGTTCGTCTATCAGTAATAGGTTTATCCGTTTTCTGTTGCTGGCTTCAATCCAAGTTAGTATGGTGCTATATATGGAGTTGTTTGAACCATTTTGATTCTTTGTCCTTACCTATGGGATCTCCTATGAATCTTGTCCATGAGATATCCTTTCCTTTCAACAACTCAATGCAATTTTTTCAGATGACTAGTCCATACCTATTAAATTTAGACTGCCTTCAATATCATTGCTGAATCTTTATTGTTCTCCATTTAGGTTCCATATTTTTTTCCCTTTCTGTGTCATTCCACACATCCTTGGCCTTTCCATCCTCTTATCTGATATTCAACCATTATTGTGCATGTTATTTTATGTCGAGCTTAAGCATTTACTACCATTTCCTGTATTCTGATCCCTCCATTTGTTAATGTTCTCTGATAGTCTGATGCATCCTTCACCCATTGCCTCATCTCACATATACGGTGACCCATGTCCTGCGCAATTGTAATCCTTTATACACAATTTATGTGTCAGCTTTCTTATGTTTAACTTGTAGCTGTGAAAAATTTGGTCCTTTAATCATTAGTGGCCATCATGAACTCCAATCTTATGAAGAAGTTAAACATTTAGAGGGGCAGGTCACCATGGTACTGGAGCTATATGCTCTTTAGCGAACCTAATTTTGTCTCATCCTCCTCATAGAAGGTCACTATTAGATTCAAGGTGAGTTACCAAAGCAAGACCCATTCAGATGTTTCAGTTGAGCAACCCATTCAGATGGTTTAGTGGAGCACTGCATGGGTTGTTTGTTTTATTCATATTCCCACTTGAATTCTTGACATCATTTATGCTATTACATTGCCTTGTGATAAAGTTGACCACTATGCTCATTGACTGCTGTGCATAATTAACACCTCTATTTTTGATTGGCACAAAAAGCTGTGTTTCGTTAATCTCCCATGGAATCCATTTGTAACCCTCCCCTTTACCAAAAGCTGTCATGGACATTTTATCCTGATTTGATACTCCCCTTAGCATTCTCAACTGCTCTCGTAAGTAGATGCCATCATTTTATTCTCATTGCCCTTCAAAAGCAATAGATGGATGGACTTTGAGCCCTCCCTACTTGGGTGTTGAGGTTTCTCAAACTTGTGGATGGTGTTGCCACAATAGAATGCAACTGCTGTGTTCCCAACTGGATTAATAGCATGCATCTTTTTGGAGTATGCACCTTCTATTGATTTGATGGTTACTTGAAGTTTCACGTTGTTGATATTAACAAGGTTCGCTGTACCGGTCGGTACCGAGCGTACTGTACCCATACCGATGGGTACCGGTATCGGTACACCAATGTCGGTACGCCTGGCGTACCGCATACCGTACCGTACCGACACTCGGTACGCCTGGCGTACCGCATACCGTACCGTACCGACACTCGGTACGCCTATACTAGTGCGGCACCGGTACGGGGTTTGATACCGGTACGGCGAACCTTGGTTGATAATAAACCCCTTACATATTCCTGGTGCATATTTTCAATTGGTGAGTGGTCAGATCTGTTTGCAGTTTTGTAAATGCTCATATAATTGATGTGGTGGCTATCCTGTTCATGTTTCTTGTTTGGTGGACCTTGCGCTTTCTTGGTTGCCTTTCAGGAAACATCACTTCTTATATTCTCTCTTTGACCTCCTTATGCAAGTTCAAAGCCTCTAATTGATGTTGCGGCTAGTGAGTCTATTAATGAAAACCCTATTTCTAGACATTGCATTTCATGTCTTGGAGATTCTCATCTCCCAGATAGGCAAGAAGCTGTATATAGCTTCTCGTCACAATTGTGGCCAAGTATGGAGCAATGCTCAATATCATTAGAGAAGCTGTTTGGCTTGATTTCCTCATAACCTAGGTATGGTGACTATTATCGTTCATTTTCCTACTTTTACCGTGTGCATCATAATGCTTTTTTAAGAGCTCAAGTCTGGATTTTGGCAACATGTAAAACAAATGGAGTTTTATTATCACTCAGCTCTGCATGTTTGTCATCTACAGAATAGTTTCTGAACATCCAAACGATTGAGAGCTTTTAGATCCCTTTGTGAAGATCCATATCACCAACCATCATGTCTTTGATATCCACTAGAAGAATTCTTGGAGTTCACGAAGGGGGGAGGGAGTGTGAAATATTGTTTTATGAGGTTGTACGTTAATGTATTAGATTCTGGCATAAGATGTAAGAAGTCTCAAGAAATGAAAGAATTTCTTGTGATTTCAACAGATAGGCTATGCAGAGCACTTAAGCGGGAGGCTGTTGAGCACAAAGAGTGGTTATTAGTAAGTAGGAATTAGCTATTTGCAAGTTATTTTTAGATACACTTATGAGGGGCTATATGTTATCATGACTACATGTATTATCACCTGTTACCACTTCTTTAGTAAATATTGCTTTATTGTGTCTCCCTGATGACGTTACAACTGCATTTCACATCCTTGGTATCTTTTGTCTATTCTGAAAGTTTGATATGAAAAGATTCTGTACTCCAGAATCTGCAGAGGTAATGCATGTTTAGAGAGTGTGATGGATGGGGAAGTGCTAAAAGAGGAGAAAGCAAGAATAGGTGAAATTGCCTGGATTTGAAGCTTGCAATTTTATTAAGAAATGGTACTGATGCTTCCAATCTCTAAGAAAACGACCAGAATGCATCTTGTATCATTTTCTCCTGAGATTATCAAAGGCGTATGAATGAATTCCTTGACTGCCGAAGGGCACCTATGCTCCAAGGTGGACTGCTTAATGACTTAGCCAATCCATCTCAATGGAAAGGCAAAAGACCAATAAAAGCTTGGAAATTAACACAGTTAACTTATATTTTTTCATGTCATACATATAAATAACTAAATAAAACCATTATAATTTGAGATTGAATTATCGGCTTGGTATGCAATTTGAATTGTAACAACTAACAGGTAGAGAACAACTCAAAACAATCAACATAATCAGCATGTCAACTCATTAGTCTTTCATGAAATGTAGACACATGCTAAAAAGTAAAAACAGAGAGCTATTGTGGTAGGATGAAAAAACAAGTATTGGAAAACATAGATGAAGTGAGAAAAACAGAAAATACAACAGAAGAAGAATGGAGATAAAAGGAGCGTGCAACTTGGGAAGAGGCAAAAAACAACATAGGAAAGCATATGAGTAGAGGGAGCATAAAAACAGATTTACAGAAAAGAGGGGTGGGGGTGGAGAACATATAGCTGTGGGGGGATGAACTAGGAGTATAAAGAACGAAAGAAGGCAGGTTGTATGGGAGATGGTGGGATGTTGGGGGAGGGTAAAAGAAATGACAAAAATTAAAGAGGGATAGGAAAAGAGACAACAAAGGATTGAATAAGAGGAGGATAAAAGAGCAAAGAAAGAAGAATGAAGAAGGGGATGAAAAAGAAGTGGAATCTTGTGGAAATGGGATGGAAAAATACCTGTCCAGGGCTTTTGAGCAGTCAGATAACTGTTGTTTGGGCCGCCAGAGACTCTCAAGTAGGCGGTGGACTGTTGGAACTGCAGAGGGTCATCAGTGAAGTGGTTCTAGAATTGCCACTTGCCCTTAACTTCTGATGGAGGGAGAGTGTTGGGTTTGGATGAGTTCAGGATGAAGGTTATAACTTATAAGCATGTCCTCTTCCATGCAAGTAGTAAACATGTGCGCTGAATGCATGCGTCTCTAGTCACGTTCAGAGTATGCAGGGATGACAATATTCATAGTCATAAAGATGTAATGAACAAGCCTTATTCTGTGCTTGTCCATTTCCATGGAAATTTAGAGCTTATGGCTACATTCATAATCATACCAAGCCTTTTCAAGTTCTTAGTTACACTTTGATCTACATTTTCTTGTTTCCAAACACAACACAGACAAATTAAATATAACCACAAAACCATAACAAGCAAGACTAATCCTTAGCTGTTTGTTGCAATCAAGTCTTATTCTCTTCTTTCAACTCAAACTGTCTCATTTCTTTCATCTTCTCTGCCTTCCCATACCTCTATGCATCTGAGCACTTCCCAAAATTAGCAGCTGTTGTCATTGTCTCTATGCTGATAGTATCTTTATTGGGCCAGTATCAGTTTGTCCAGTCCATCATAGATCATCAGATTTATGAAACCAAATTGCAACATAGTATTTTATCCTTGAAATACTAACGTGCATGCAATTTTAATTATTCATACTGGAGATCCTGAACTTGCTTATGCATATATGCAGGGGCCCATTGGAAAGAATTCAATATCACCTGTCACCACTGCTGCACATGTGAGAACAATGCGGAAGGGCTCAAATGAACATCTTGTTCTTAGTATTGATTCTGAGTCCGATCGGTTAATTGCTGCCCAGGAAACTGATGATAAAGGTTTGATATTGACAGCCTCTGTGATCTTACTGTAGTTCTATGTGCAGTACCTTCCTGATGGAATATCAATTCCTTTCATGTCAGGTCATGTTTTCAAATCTCTTAACACATCTGGTCTCATTCCAAGGCAAGGAAAGTTGATTGCAGATCGGGTTGATGGTATCTGGTAAGATATTAAATTTGTCATCTTATAACTTCACTGATGCTTATACTTTCTGCTTGTTTTTACATTCATGCAATGATTGATGCTTGAGAAGTAAATCTACAAAACAAATTTTATTTATTCAGATATTTGGGAATCAGTCCTGCAATAAGATTGTCCACCCATTTTTTCTTTTGAATATTAGTTTGATAAAACCAAACGTAGATATAAAGATAAAGCTGCCTTTGTTTAGGATTTACATCTGTATCAAGTATCAACAAGTAGATCTATTTGGCTTGCCAACTAGCTTACCTGTTAGTATCCACCAAGGGGGAAGGTGGAGACATGAGAAAGAAGGATAAAAATGGGATGGGGATCATTGGAGTCCTGCGAACCCTTTATTTTTTTTTGGATTCCAGAATTACCTGTTTGGGTGGATTTCAATGTCTCGAACAACTTGGAACGGGGTAGGATGAGTTCTGGTTCCTCCTGTCTCTCTTCTGTCTTGGAGGCCCCATCTAGAATGGGAGACATTCTAGTCCATCCTACTTCTCTTTCTTCCCTTTCCCTGGGTTGCTATTCCCACCTTTTGTTACATGGACTCGGGTTCATGTCTCAGGTGCTGGTATGTGTCCAACTGTTGCATCCTTTCAATTTCTAAATCTAATGGACCTGGCAACATAGGTCCCAACATGACATCTTACATATAGGTGATCGGGCATCGAAATAGGCCCTTATTTATGGTTGAAGATCATCAGCTTTTCTAAATTTAAGCAGATGAAGTTATTCTATTCTGCATTTGGTGCTTTTGCAGGGTTTCTGGAGGTCGGATATTAATGAGTCGCCCAGGAGCAAGGCTAGGTCTCATAGCATATTGGATCTTGTTGCATCTATGGCTGTTGGGCACCATTCTGTAACATTGCAAAGTAGTAGCCACCGCTTACAACTCGCAAATTGTACTATAGAATGTTTTATTTTTATTTTATTTTATTTTTACATATGATCTATAAGTCATTCATTTTTCCCTCATCCGCTTAAATCTGTATTCGGTCATTCATTGGATATCATACAAGTCAAGGATATAAGTCCATAAGAATAATATCACTTTTGAGTACATTCAAGTTGGGGATGCATTGCTTTGGTTTGATCTAATGGTGAGCTAGTCACGGTTCTGGCAACCACTCTACCTGATGCTGAAGTCAAATATCTGGACACATATCTCGGCATGGACCGATACCAGATGGATAACATGCGAGATAAGGTCTCTATGTATCAGGTTTTTCCAGCTCCGCCGAGTTCAGTCACAGATGTCTTGAGCAGATCTTTGACTTAAAAGGGTCAGGCAAATGGACTGCTTCTCAATGCAAGCATGTAGAGAGGTAAACTCTAAAACAGGTTGAAACAGGTTTGTGGTTTCTATACCTATCTGAATCCTCTAGGTCAGGCTTCAAGTGAATTGGACTGAATTGTTTCATATCTGGAATCCGAGCTGAAAAATAATCTGGTTCAGTCCAAACCAAAGTCGTTTCGGTCAGAACTGGATCAAAAAAAAAAAAAACAAAGAAAAACAATCTAAATATGGACTTATTTGGACCAGGTCAAACCAGCTCGAACTTTGCTGGAATTTATGAAACTACTTGCTGTTTGCATCAACTTTATGTAGTTAATCATTCCTTTAGATTATTAGTCTTCTTGATACTCTGTCATTTGTTTTCCTTCTGTTATTGGGTGAGGTTTACATAGAGGCCAGGTTGAGCTTCCTTGTAATGTGTTGGCTTAAAGGCTTTGTGCCGGACATAGGACGAATTTTACCCAGCCATACATCATCATACCATTATTGGGGATGGAGCAGGTGGTGGGAAGGGTTGTTCCATTTCCTTGGCATGAAAAGTTCTCTTACCATAAGGATGCAAATGAGTCAGGTTGGACTTTACTACAACCTGACACAGGTTATTTTTTGGATATTGATTTTGAACCCAAAGCAAACGTGTTGTCTTGATAGGTCAAGACGGGCACATGAGGAAAATTGTAGACCCAATGGGTCATTTCATCTAATTGGGGTGATGCATGACCTAGACCGATCCAAAATGTTCGAGTCTAGATCGGAACCATGATGGATCTATGGTTTGGGTGAAGCATTTAGCAATCCTTTTTTAGCTAGAAAAATATAATAATTTGTTATCAAATATAAAATCAGTAAAGACTTTAAATAAAATTAAACAAATGTTAACTTAAACATGAATTTTCATTCAAATAGAACTTTTAAATTTGGTCCAACAAATGAACATATTCAATAATCAAGTTTGCAAATTACAATTTTAATAAAATAAATAATATTCATGTAAAATAATAAATAATCAATATATCTGAGAACATTATAAATAAGCTCATTTGGACAAAAAATAAATTCTTAACACAACCTAGTGAGAGAGAGAAGGTTTATAGGTTCAGCCTCTTGGGTGAAGGGATATGGATTGGTTTACATGAAGTTTAATCAATTAATGGGGAAAGATGTTTAGAGAGAAAGATGAGCTTGTTTTAATATGATTTCGTCTAAGTTGGTTTGGATATATCCTTTATTAGTCCCAAAAGGACCAAATTATTTGCAATTTGGGCCAAGTTAGGTCAGAAATTATACAATGCAGGCCTAAGCTGATTTTCAACCTTTAATTTTTTATCTCAACCTAAGATTTTTAGCTGACTGTTTTGGCTATCGCTTGCTCTAATTTTTGGATCTTAGTCCGTGCCCCGTTCCGAGCTATGATCCATCTGACTTTCTTTGTCAAGTAGGCTAGGGATTTCTTGGTTCAATGGAACTCTCTTTGGAGAGAATGCACTCTCACAAATTAGAGCTGGAACGTTTTACATTTTTTTGATTTGTCGATGGTAATGGACCGTCTTTGCATTTCAGGAAGTTAAAATACAAGCACTGTTCAATTTATAGACATTCTTTGCTTGGATGTTTTCATTTTAAGGAATAGATCAAGACAATTGGATCTAAATTATCTCAGGAGCCAGCCTTGCTCATTTGCAGCCCTAATAATATGAGGAAAATGGTGTAAATATAGGAATTCATGAGACATAGGGGGCTAGTTGAATGTCAAGTTGAGTCATATTAATTTAGTGGGCATAGGGAAGTTTTTTCATGCACTAAATTGGTGCCGTAACGTATTTTCACTTCATGGTATATCAATCATATCCAATAATATTAGTGATAGTGTCATATACTATCTCTGCAAATCTACTCATAATTTTAACATGGAAAATGTGTACCTAGAGTCATGTTCTTACTTATAGAAAGAGAAATAATAAAAATGCATGCCTCAAAAATTGAGAGTATCTTTACCCTATCCTAAAATTAATTGAATTAGAGATTACAACCATTTATTATTAGTTCTCCTTTTTATATAAATTAGATTGAGAACAATCTACAATTATCTACTATATCTACTATATATAAATGAAACATCTATATTGAATCACACAAAGCTAAATTCCAAAAATGAAACTTTTCATAAATATATTTTCTGTTGCCATCTACATGTGCAAAAGAATTTTAATAGAAAAGATCTTACACAATTTTTAGGTTTTCATATGAAAAAGACAAATTAATGCTAGATTAAAAGAGCATTTGGGAGTCTTTTGAATTTGCCAAAAAAATATTGATTAATTTTATGGAAAAACTTTATTATATGATAGTTATAACATGAGTAAATTAAGCAAGCAGACTTGAAATTGGATTTTTTTCTCACCTATCTAATTATTCTTACAAATCAAAGTATTACTTTATTAAGTTGATTGAAAACGAAAGGAAAAACAAATAAAAAGAATTTTAATTTATCTCTTGAATAGATAAACTAATTGAAATTAAAATGAAGAGGATAAATGGATAACTGTATTTATTCATACCTTTCATCAACTTTTATGATAAAATTAATTCTTGGTATGTAGTATTTTATATTCGTACTCTATCTAGTTAATACTTATAATTTTACTTTTCTACTTAATATAGCCAAACATTAACAGATGCACAATAACACTAAATCAACCTCTTACATAAAACAATCATTTGACAAAATGTCAAAAATATTTGTCATATAATAAAACTTAATTTCAAATTTTCTAATTGTTTTAATAACCAATAAATATTTTTTATCTATTATTCTATATATATATATATATATTATTTTATATTTTTATTTTCTATACTAAACATGAATCTTATATACCTACATGCTAGTATAACAAAGAGACGTAGATGAATACTTTGGGGCTTGCTTCCTAGATTGGGACGGCGGGGTCGATAACAGGCACTCCCTACAAAGGGGTGATGTGGCGAGCGACTATTGGACTGGTCCACTGGACCTGGTCCATCAGATGATCAGACCACTCCCTCCCCCCTTCTCCTCCATTCATCTCGCTTGCGGTGGGCAGCGGGGCTGAACTGCAGAGCTCGTAGAGCTTGCGAAGCTTAAAAAATCTTGGTAGAAATTTAGAGTTCACGAGAATGATTGTAGTGAATGCATTGCTGAGACACGGGACTGCTTTTCTGTGGAGCCATCAGTTGTTATCGTCGCATCAAGGTTTGTCGCTCGCTTGAGCTCAAATACTCATAAAATTTTTCTCCACCATCATACACAATTGATTCAAGTAGCGACTTTGCCTTTTGATCGCAATATTTCAACCGTGTTGTTTATTTTAAAGCAATTTATTTTGAAAGAACGTTTGTCTTAGCTTAGATGGCTTTTGTTTCCTTCTTTGTAACTCCCACAGCTGCTTGCTGGATTCCATTCTTTCTTTTTCTTTGTTCTTTTGGCCAACGGCACGTAAATTTTTTGATGCGGCTATTATCGTAGAGACTTGAATTATGTCCTGTGTATTCTGAAGCAGCTTTGTAAAAATTGATATGAGTATCAGTTTTGCTATGATTTGCGATCAATTTGTTGAAAGGGCGCTGTTTTGTTAAGCTATGGGCTTTCAGCCTTTCATATAGCAAGAACTGTGCCATTTCACAGTGTCTTCCCTTAATTGGACTTAAGACATGGATTCTGCTTTGTTGGGATTGGAAGTGTAAAATTTTTCTTGTTTTTATATTAGAGAAAAATCCTATGAATTCTAGCAAGGCATACAAGTATTGGACCGAAATTTCAGTAAGAAATACCAGCCAGCGGCTGGCCGGTAGCAGCAAAAGAAAGGGTTACCACCAATAAATGAGACTCTGCATATGGCTTGTCTGGCCACAATGCCTTCAAGTAGTGCAATATTGAACTGCTGCCAAGTTATATAAAGATAAAACCTGGCGATTTGACATGAAGTCCAAACTCTTGTATAATGATGCAAAGAATTCAAATTGATTGATCCTACCCATGGAAACTAAAAATTGAAAAGTTCTAGTTGAATTCTTGTATCAGGAACAATAACTTGCCAGTTTCAGTAGTACCAGCATAATTTAGGAATGATTTTTCATGTTGTGTCGGCTAGATATATGTTAAATGCAAAGCAACAATTACTGACACATACATATACTTCTTGCTCTACAGAACTCCTACACTTCGTTGCTTTATAGGTTTATTGCATATCGGATGGGTACATGGTTGGTTGGGATACGCGCATGAGTGTGGTTAATAGACATGGATCATACTGCTGAAGCCTGAAGGCTTTTCAAAGCTTTACAATCCTTAGCCCTTAGACAACATTTTTTTTTTGTTTGCGACCAAAATTTCCTCTTGACTCACATTGTTAAATTCTAGCAGGAGTTCAAATGGAAATCAGAACAACTGCATAGCAGCAGAAATCACTAGATGACAAGGGTGTAGTCGTAACATATACTTTTAGGATTTCATGAATATTTTTTATGAAGCAGAAGGCTGGTCTTTGATATCTTGGTCGTATCTAGTTGTTTTGTGGTAATATGCTAGTTCTTAAAAGTCTCAGGTACATTTTGGACTGTAACTATATGGAATAGGAAGCCATGGAAATTCTACATGTGTAGCATGATTTTTGTATTCCTGCATCGCTAGATTAAAATATTAACATAATTCTATTAGGGATAAGGCAAAAACAATTTGAAGGCCCTGCTTGCAAAGTAGTGGTTTTATTACTTGCAGCTACCTAATCACAACTTAATTTCATTATGACATGATCAGATGTTTTCTGTCATAAAACTTGAGCTGCATTTAATCATATTTTTTGGCTTTGATTTATGCAATTCACAGTTTTGAGAATTTACATTTAATTATTTTCTGATGCCCTGTTATCATGCTTCTGCATCTTAATTTTTTTTTTCAACTGTTGAAGGTCTTTTTTTTCTCAAAACTCGTTTCTGATTTTGCAAAAAAAGAATTGTAAGTGGTTTTCATCGTTCATTATGTCTTGATCTTGCTTCCTTAAAAGGATAACTCGTATTTCAGGTTTGAAGTCTAATGTCCTCTTTCCTATAAGGAAATCTCTGCCCGCTAACGGGTGCAGTGTAAGTGCTACTCTGCATTTCATTTGATTGATGCTATTCTGTTTGGGTCATCACAATTTGATCAGCATTCTTAATGCAAATAATTTGACATTTCTTGTAGGGTTTTGGGCTACAATTTAGAGCCTTTGCATTAAGGAAGTCTGAGAAGAAAGCAAGAAACTTTTTGAAGTTATCCAAGACTAAAAGTAAAACTTTGCAGCAAAGTAAACAACTTTCTTCAGAAGACACTGTGGATTTGTCGGATAAGATTCTAACAAGAGATGACAATACTTGTGACACTAGTGTTGAATCAATTAGCGGTAACTTGAATGAAAATGATCTAACTGCACGCCCTAGTAGAGGTGCTGTTCTTCAAGCTTGCATTGTCACCTCTGGCCTGATACTTGCTTTGGGTGCAATAATTCGACAGGTGGTTTTTTTCACTGTACCAGAATGTTGTAAATCACTGCACTTATTAGCTGTAGGGATTCTTGTTGTCATTCCTTTGGACCAACTTATGAAAGAATATACATAGTAATTGAAAGTAGTAGGCTACTATAAAATATTTTTATATGTCAAAAGGTGATGCTAAACATGATCAAAGATAAGGGAATGGTTTCTACGTATGATAGATGTCAATAGATTTCTGCAATCTTCTTATTGGATAAGTGATTTAAACTAATCTATGATAAAAAAGGGGTATTCTAGCGCACAAAGCTTCTACCACTGCGAGGTATGGGGAGGGTGAGATATACAAAGTCTTATTTCCACATGCAGAGAGGCTGTTTCTATGTTTTGAACCCATGACGCCCAGTCACAATGGAGCAACCGTACCATTGCGTCAAGGCCCAGCCCCATTGTAAAGTAATCTGTGATGGCTTTAGAAATTTAATATTCTCCATATTATCTTACAAGAGGAAAGGAATAACAAAAGCAACTATAACCTCTCTCTTATCTCTTTCTCTCTCTCTCTCCTCTCTTCTCTCTCTTTGTGTGTGTAGCCCCCACTTACATTCGTCTAGCAAACAGTTCATAGCTGTATGATTCTGAGCTATCAACCATGCAGTTGATCTTACAAGCTAACTGATAGGACCCAGTTGTCCGCACTTGCCACTGTATGTTCATGCATAGTCTAACATTTTACTATATTTATGAATAAACGATTACTTTTGCTTCCCTGTTTCAACTTCAGGCATCCCGTGTTGCGTCTATGGAAGGGTGGGCAATTTTTGACTCATATACAGAAGTATCATGTAAGCTTTTATGCTCTTTGATCCTGCAATATAAAATTTTAAGAAAAAATATTCATTTTATCACATTTCTTTTGTATATGAATTATGTGACTTGTCAACGCCTTGGCATATTCAATCTTTTTAGTTTATAAAGCTACCAATGGAGCACTAAGAGGCTTACAAATTGAACTGCTAGTTGTTTTAGCTATTTATGATACTTGCCGCTCCATCAGCACTATTTGGGTGCTAAGGTAGGGAGCAAACCATGACTACGCCTAAACTAGAATTCCAGGTTTCATGTTCTCTTGCAGATTGATGCACATTGCCTTCTCACGTACTCCAGTTCGTTGCCATACTCGTAGTTGCTTGCTCCGTTAAATGAATCTTAGGTTTCTATGTTAACCCTCTCGATCCATAAGCTTTGTGTTTACCACAGCCATTTTTATATTAATTTTACTGTTCTGAATTCAACCTATGTTAAAGGTTATACCGAATTTTCTTTTTTCCTTGCAGGAAAGCACTTTTGAGTCAATTGTTCCATCCTTCCTTCTAGATACTGGATGCTGGCCACAATGACTTGACCTGAATAGGATCTATTTTGCATGCCAACTTACACATATCATTGTTAAACTATTCAAACACTTAATTATACATATCACTGTCAGATTATTCAAGTTCTATATATAATCATGTTTGTTTATTCCTATACATATCTTATTCACGTCCATGGTTCATTGTCTGTGCAAAGCTTTTCCTCTACCTGACTAACTTGAAAATTATAAATGTTCATGTGACTAATTTTTTTTGATGTTTAACTAACATCTGAGGAAATGAATACTTTGCGCCTTCAGATTTTAAATATCCATGCTTGCATAGTATAAAAATGCTGCATCAAATGTTTGACCTTCCTTTAAATGTATGAAGTATGGTGGTTAAATTATAGGCCAGTGGTTTTTGTGCTCTATTTCTTTTTTTTTTTAATATGCTCAAATGGGCATTGCATACACTGTTGTTTCCATTTTACTCTTTACAGCATTGTTGATTGTTTCATGATTTGAGCTTTTGTTTTCTCTCTTTTTCTTCCACCACTTGGTTTGCTACAGTTGGTTTTGAGACGTGGCATATTGAATTAATCATAGGATTGGTTATATTGATATCATCTTGTCGATACATGCTATTGAGGATATGGCCAGATTTTTCAGAATCCAGCGAAGCCGCCAACCAACACGTATGCATGACATTTACCTTTCTGCTTTCTTTTTCTTTTTCCTTTATGTTTTTTGGCATTAATCATTTAAATGTAAACTAGAAAAAGACAACTACTTTCTTGATTGATTAATACCAGTATACTAATATCTAATCATTTATCCATTAAAGAAGCATGAAGAAATCTCTAGTGCTTCCATTTAATTTTTTTGAAGAACATATCTGAAATTTTGCACATCACAACAGAAAATTTGTATATCGTTAAAAGAAATAACAGAACAAGAAAGAAGAATTTCAACTTTTCACTGATTACTGCATGAAAATCTGGTGAAGTTTCAGTTTTCTAAAGCTTTTCAATTTTTAAATTACAGATCCTTGGTCCGCTACAGCCTTTGGATTACGTTATTGTGGCATTTCTGCCTGGGATCAGTGAGGTAGTCATTTTTCAGAAAATAATTCAGTTTCCCCATAATCAGCAATTCAATGTTTGTATCTTTTCATAATGTATCGTCTTTGACAAATGTATAATTTTTTATCTGTGTTACCATGTAATCCATTTTTCCCTGTCCTTCCATGCAAACTTTCTAATACATAGCTGAAGCTATGATTGACTTGTATTTTTTTTGGTTCTAAACTTTACCCATATTATATTTTCATATCACATCAACTTATCATATCTTAGGAGCTGCTTTTCCGTGGGGCACTGCTGCCACTCTTTGGCCTTAACTGGAAAAGTGCCCTGGCAATTGGTGCTATTTTTGGAGGTCTTCACTTGGGCAGTGGCCGAAGATATTCTTATGCAGTCTGGTAAATAGTTATGCATCTCAAAGAGCAATTCTACAGAGATTAACAATAGGTAGAAATATGAAAAATTCCTTCTGAAGTTTCTTCCTGGAATCTTGATGTCTTGGATAAGGCCAAGACAGGGCTGAGCTCACGATGGGCATGTGTTGCATCACACCCATTGTGCACCCTCACCCCCTCCCACCAAATGGCAGGAGTAGCATTAAGTATATAATTCTAAGCTGGCTAATTTATCCTTGCCCTTCCTTATGGTTCAAAATTACTAGCTGATACTTACTGAATTTCCATCCAAACAATAGCTCAATTAAATAATTTAAACTGCTTGTTGTATTGCGGATTGTTCAGGGCGACATTTGTTGGCCTTGCCTATGGTGTAGCAACAATTATTTCCTCAAATGTTGTGGTTGCAATGATCTCGCATTCGTTAAACAATCTTATAGGAGGCCTCCTATGGCGCATCACATCCACTCCACAGGAGAAAAATGAATAATTCTATCATTCCTGGTAAGACTTTTTTACATTTAAAACACTACTGTATACTATTTTCTATGTACTGTATTATATGTTATTTATGTAAATACTCTGTCATTACTCTGTTCATTTCCATTTAGACTGGACTTATACTCACTTACACAGCAGTGCTTTTCTCATGTCATTGGCATGTTTTGTTTAGGGAATTATGAAGCATTGTTATCTTGGTCCAACTTTCTAATATAATCCATATCATTGTCCTTGGTGCTGTACATGACAATTTATTTGTATTTCCTTATATGGTTACCCCAGAGAGGTTGTTGGACAAACAAATCCAACCCCTTCTATATTTCACCCTAATGTTCTACCCTTTTTTCCAAACTATTAAGTCTGCCCTGCTTTAAAGATGAAGCTTTTTATGTACTAGTTCAGCTAGATTTTTTTTTTTTTTTGCTTTATGCAAGACATTACTGAAGTCTCTCAAACATAAAGGCTGTTCCTTATATCAAACTTTCTCATCTTTCCCTTTGGTCTAGAACTCTTTCCAAGTCTAATAGTAAAACCTTAATGATTGCTTCATACCTCCTACAATATCTTTGTAAATGAAAAATTTTGTGAAGCGACTTTTACATAAAAGGTTATGTCATACATTCATAGGCATTACTGTGAGGCTTCAAACACCAAAAACTGCACCTGGAAGTTCCAGTAAGATGGTGGAATTTCATATTGATATCATGATTCGGACCATCTTAATGAGTGTTGTGAGGAAAATCATATCCCTTTGCTGGATGCTTATCAAATAGCCTCTTGTATGAAGGTACACAGCACTTCTCACAAAATGGGGGAAATTTGTGGATATTACAATAGCAGCAAGCTATATCACAGTTATTATTGCAACCTACATGAGGCAAGATAAGCTCAAATGTTAGTCCGCATTATATGCATTTAAGTATTGAAGTTCGATATATTCTCTCATGTACATTCAGCATCTTTACATGGACATTTTGTAATAGCAAACTGAAGGCAGAAATCAATTATATAAGAAGCAAAATTATGAACATCTACCCAACTAGTGTTTTGTAAGCTATCATTTTACCTGTACATTTTGACACTCAAAGCATGTTAGTTATATTCATATGTGACTTGGTTTTCCTCGACACATTCTGTAGCTTATTAACTAACACAAACAAAATTAAGGAAAATTTCTTTTTTTTTTTGTGGGTGAAACTGAAAAACAGTTCCTTTTGCAGACCTAAGCATTGATCATAACAGGAGGATCCACAGGACCATGCATGATGGTGGAGCAAAATTGACGGATGAGTATATTGTTACACAGGATCTGCCTGATATGAGCGAAAAATAACGTGCTGGAATGTATACATTGTTTTGTTGTAAAATTGATGCAACAAATTGATCTGCATGTATCTGTACCATCTATATATACATCTAGCATATGCACCACCTGTAGACTACAACTATGAAAACCTAGTCCCTTGTTCCTTTCTTTTTGAATCTCATAAAACATGACCTACAGGGCTGCCACAGTGCAAGCTCGAAAAACTTGCTGAGTTAAACTGCCTCTACTCATGATATTGATTGGAAAACTTCTGTTATGTAACTGGCTTAACGGATGAGTATATGATGTTATCTATCAATTAGAACTGAACTATAGCTCTTTGGTTTAGTGTTTTATTTTTGGTGATTCTGTTGCAGGATATGGTAATCTTCCTTCCATCAATCTCCCTTTCCTTGTGCCTTTATCTCTCATAGTAAAAACCTCATCCATGGGACCATACTGTAATTAGCCAGGTACTAAGAAGAGCCATTATGATGTTATAATAGCATTTTATTTAAAACTTTGGTGAACTTTTGAAATCTGAATGCAATTAGAGATTACAAAGATAGCAAGAATCTTTAATGCTGCAATTTAGATTATAAATCAAGTGTAAGAATATTGCATACAATATCATTTTAGAGGAGGAATCAAAACCAGGAGGAAAGTTGCAAGGTGTCTAATTTTTATTCTTTGATTATACACAAGTATTCCAACATTCAATAGGGCTAAATTAAGACCGACATACATTTCATATAGCGCCCCACCTGCAGCTATTTGAACTGAAAAGAAAAGAGGTATCAAAGCTTGGGGTGAGCCGTGGCTTGTAGCTTTGTACCAAGCACAAACTCGTAATCCTCATCACATGGCACTATTGTGTCAGAAATAAAATGATGCAAAATATGCTTGAGCTATGATGACTGCTCACCAGCCATGGACCCCCAATTGTGGAATTCGCCCACTATTTGATGTCTCATATTACCTTTTTGAGGGGGAAGGAGGTACCCATCCTCAAACCCATGACAAAGTTATCAAGTAGGAGAGGTCCTACAAACCAAGGTAACAAGGACAGCCTGGAAAGTCGTACCTGACCATAAAACTTCAAAGGGTGAAGAGATGGTGGAATGTAATTGAGTTTTTTTGCTTGGATTTGACACAAACTTTTTTTTTCTCATTTTTCAGTTCAATCGCCGTTTGAAAAATCGATTACTGTAAAAAAAAGATTCTGAAGTGTCCATTTATGTTAGCTTCTTGTTAACATGATGAATCAATCGGCCACTGTATTTATCTATACTTTTTCCATCTCAAACCTAATTAGCTGAAATCTTGTCTTCAGGTGCTTGCAGTTACTTTAGAATGCCAAGATCTCAGTCCCACACCTCCTCCTAGTTGTTCCTACTTTAGTTGCACCTACTAAGGTGCAAGCACAAGCCAACTAGAGTACAGGTCCAAAACCCTTGCCATATCAGGGAGTGGCCACATCCTTGTGTTGCATACATGAGACAATATTAGTTTACTTGCAGGCTGCATGTTCTGGAACATGAATGATCGATCAGAAAGCATTATTTGTTAATTAATTCCAGCAAACTTGCTGGCTTGTCAGCAGGTGCAATCATATTGTGTCCTGTTAGATGGTAAGGATTTATTGAGAATAATGGAAACTGAATAGGAGATAGCAGATTCTGAACTTCAAGATTGATGGAAGTTTGGTTGCTTACCAGTTATGACTACATACTGCGACGCAGGAAGCTCCTGAGGTTTAATTTGGTAACGGCGCTTAGGGGGAGCAGTGATGGAATCCGCGCTTACTGGTACAGCGCAAGACCTGAGAACCAGGACCAAAAGAAGAATGATTGAGCTGCATGAATTCATCGCAACTGCCTTAACCACACTTTCTGAAAATTATCAGGCACTTGGTGTTTGACCTGCGGGCTATCATGCGGGTTTAATGGTTTATTTATAGGTCTGTTATTCTTTTTGGTCTCATGTTGTAGGTTGAATTTAGGAACCAGAACTATTTCACCTACTTATCCCTATTTGCCACATTAAAATATTTTCTGGTATAGATCTTGTGACATCTATTTATTATCCGATATCCAGTACCAATGAAAACAACAGTTTTCTGGTATAGATCTTGTGACACTATTTATTATCTGGTATCCAATACCAATGAAAACAACAGCAGCACCGGTCAGGTGTGAAGTAGTTGTTTGTATTTTTACTTCTTAATTTTTCAAAAATTCAGTGACTTTTTGGTCAGAGAATGGGTTGTAGCATAATGGTTAATTTGGCTAACCCAATAAGGTTATTTAGGTTGGAAATTAAACTTATTATTCTTATTCCAAAGTGGACAACTTGATTGGATGACTGATCTTTCATCTTCAGGTTTGCACTGGAACCAGTATAACCTGAACCTTGATTAAGCTATACCCGAAACTGTGCCTGAAAAACCCAGGTAGGCATGCAAATCAACCAAATCAGATCTGAAATGATGTCCAGCCATCTAATGAAAAAGAATAACAGCAGAAAATTTCATGGCATGGTACTGTTTCATAGCCATCTATACTACTGATATCGACAACACATGGAATGGAAACTAAACATACCTCTATTATTTTTCTTAAGGACAGCATACTATGATTCAACTTGAATGACTATGCCATTGGCAGACTTGTAAAGGCACACCCAGAATAGCAGGAGAGTTTTCGTCAAAGTTAATTAAGAGACCTTTCCGAGTTCTATGAATATCACAGATTCACACGAGATGCTTCTTCATGATATAAATACAATCATCAAAAATTTGGAACTATTGGTTCTAACAAAAATGGCAGGAAAGACCAGATAGCAAGTGCAGTTTTGTGGTCATCTACTAAAAAATGATTGAACTCTAATAATCAAACGTGACAAATTTCAACCATTATAGCAGATCTTTCCGAAGGTCACCAAAATCTTTATCCTCAATCCGCTCCAATTTATCAAGATAACAGACAGATAATAACGATTCAAGAATTTCACTACATGCTGCCAAGTCGAGAGTTAAATGAAGAACATGAAAAACCATTTGACAGAACACGAATGAGACGGCTGAAAGCTGACAGCAGCAGTTAAAATTACAAGCTTTTATTTCTTTTAGTACAAAACAAGCAGTAGGAACTGCAGCAAGACACAGTCATTCTTTGATTATTATTGACACAGACAGCAGTTCAGAGAGTGGCAAAAACATCCCAAAATGGAGATCTAAATCTAGAAATGCAGGAATATGAAAAATTTACTACTGAAGTTGGAGCTTTTTAATTGATTCAATTTGCTCTCAGGGTTCAATCCCTTGGGGCAGGCATAAGCACAGTTCATTATAGTGTGGCAGCGATATGGCTTGAACTGATGGCTTGAACTCATTGTTTATTGCCTCAAGACGCTTCTTTATGTACCGGTCATGGCTGTTCTGTATCCACCTGCATGACAAAGAAGGGGAAAAAATCTCACAGGTGTCAAAGATTTTTATAAATATATGAACATTGGTAAATCTGCTGAAATTAACAATCAGGTATGATAGAAAACAAGCATAAATGCAAGCAGATTTTGTTGAGGTTGCCACAATTGGACTTGATGATAGAATACCAGAAAATAAGTCGGAAAAGATCAGGAAAAAGTGCGTGAAAATCAGAAAAAACACAAGAAAAGAGCTTGTATTAGCTGATCTCCAGGCATTTCTACCTCTTAGCATCCCTTGGGATTCAACACATTCCCCAGGACATTTCCCAGGAATTTGTCTGCTATGGTAAGACAATATTCGACCCCATACTAGGATGACATTCAAGGCTAAAACACAACAAAATGGTTTGTATGCTAGTAACTATAATATTTGCGATGTAAAGACATTCTTTCACATAGTTAAAGGACTATTTGAATGAAGGCAATGGATCCCCTCCAACCCAAGGGCCTGTTTGGGTAATCCAGTAGGATTGGGCTGAATTTCCTGCTGGATTCGTGGATTAGGCTGCCTATTTAAGCATGGTTTATACCAACCCAACATCTCTCAGCTTGAATCCTGTGAGAAGAAAAAAGAGGCATCCATGGTCCTTTTTGCAGACAAACAGACCCATAGATTGGGAATTAGGCTAGGACTTGGACAGGCCTTAGAAAATACGGGCTGGGCAGGCCAACAGGCCTGATTCTTGCAGGATATTCTTGCGGGAATATCCAAACATACCCTAAGTTGCGGAAAATTCATACATGGCAGAGTTTGTTTGGGTACAAAAGAATCTGGGAAGATTCTTTTTCTATTCATAACCACCTTCCCTGTTGTATTAGTGGGCCATAATTGTACAGCCAATAAAATTTTGCAATGTATCCCATTGTCACAATGTCCTACATCTGGGGTTGTAGCATATTGCATTCCTGAACAAATAATAGTTACGCATCAAAAAATCCCATGCTTTTAACTTATCACTTTATCTAAAAATTGAACATCATCCTCTAGTGCTTATATTCCCATTCGGTGTCAAACTGCAACTCAAATATCATAACCAGATCAGTATGTGCTGCAGGATCAACCTGTACACTTCTGTGATCTTCCCCAGATGAAACATATCATATAACTGATACAGTAACAATGTGCAAAAAGACTAGCATGCTCTTCAAAGTCTGCATGCAGAAACTACAATACAAACAAGAGAAATAAATGATAAAGAACACTAAATCCTTTGATATGTTATTTTTTTAAATTATTGCACCATCCTGCCGATCCAAAACCAACAAAATCTACACCTGGCCCACTCTAATGGCCCTAAAGTCCTATTCTAGCTCCATTCGACTTGGACCCTATACCTTTGCTTTATCCTGCAGTGATTCGATTATGAGGAGAAAGCTTCAAAAAAAGGAGCAACCACCCTCACTCTTCTTTTGACCTTGGCCCCACCTCAAAGATTGCCCGTGTCATAATTCCTCTAGGACAAATCAAGATGGCAGATTATTTATTTCAATTTAAGTGAAATATGTTAAGAAATTTTTCTCATTCAATTCTTTTCCAGAGCAGCTCAGTGAATGTATAGCATGCTCAAGTGGACTACAGACACCCGTTGATTTTAGAATTATCCTGTACAATAGCAACGGCTGCAGAATAAGAACATCGAAGACACAACGCAATAGTTTTCTCCTTCCAAGACAATCAATTATGTCAAAGTTCTAGTAACACAAACTACAATAAAAAAAAACCCTAATAAATCCCTCAAATTCTAGATATCCTTTAGTGATCTATAACAATCAAAATAGTCTCAACTCTCAAGACTTCTTCTGATGACTTTCAGAGATAAATAAAATGTCCACTAAATCAAAGATTCTCTAATAACCACCAAATATAGAACTCATTTGTTGAGATTCAGAAGTTAAATGCATAATAAATGGTATCTATAATGTTTATAAAGGACTGTTCATTAGATCAATTATGTCCATCTCACTCCAAACATTTAGAACTATAGTGACATGTTGGAATGGACAAAAAATAAATAACAAATGATAAATTATGATAATTATACTTACTCCTACTACACACAATTAGGGGTGTGTAAAAACAGAGATAGCCAGTTCGCATCATCTGGACGACCCCTAATCACCCTTACTTGGAAGAGATGCACAAAACCTTCATGTTTTAATAGCTTGACCAAGATTGGGTCCTGGCTACAGGGAGTCGAAATTCGAATCTCCACTTTACCTCAAATCTAATCAAAGATAATCCAGATGGGTGTATCAACCACTACTTGCCTTACAATGCTAGTGCTCAAATATCATTAGAATTTGTATCCATTAGACTGAATTTAATGCCTGTGAGAAGCATCCCTTCTCGACAAGCACAAAACAAATAGAAGCACATAGCTAAAATACATGAACAAATGAAATCTAGCTAGCAAATTCTAAGATAACATTGTGCTCAGAGAATTATAACCACAACAATCCAAGCTTGCTGCAACTATCCAGAGTCAACATTACAAATCCTGGTTTGCAACTAATTCCTTAGTTTAGGCTATCTGTGGTGTTATTTTAAGCTTTTCCATATCTTTTGTCATAGTTTCCAGCACAAAGAAATGCAAGTCCAATGGTTTAACCAATGTTTTGGATAAGACTTCCATCACATGTTTAACAACCCCTTCTCTACTCTTAAAAGAAAAACTGGTCAACATTTTTATCTTTTTACAAGGCAATCAGTCCATCCTACTACTCTTGATACATACCAAATTCTAATAACACCTTGCCCCAGTCCCCTAATCCCCACTCTCACCTATTTTCAGTCTTGGTAGGACCAAAAAATACCCAAACAGAGCCATGAAGTCCACTTATGAAGTTATGGGACAAGGAAAAAAACTATAACCTATACTCCTCATATTATATGGCCAACACCAAAAACACAGCTCAACAGAACTTTCTGCCTCGATGTCTACACAAACTTGAAAAGTCTCTTGTCTATCTCTGGTACAAAGGAGATATGTCAAAGAATGCCACCAAGCTCCTCATCACCCATGGTTTCTCTCAAGATCACCCAAAGCCAAACCACTCTTATTCCAAGAAACAATATAGCAAACAATGTGTCCTAGGATGGTAAACAATTCATGATCCATTGCAGATTTATTCCCACATTGCTAGACATTGAAGGCCAAGAAACAAATCCTTGGAATTAGTTCTGTAGCTCTTCCATTGTTTCCAAAAAAAGGCCAAGTCTTAAATATTCCCTGCTACAAGGCTTCTTTTAGTATTTATTAGGAGGAAGAACCTACTTCTCTGTTCTTTCCCAACTAGAATTAACTAGCTTCTTACTATTTCAGTCATTTCCCAGTCCCAACCAAGAAATTCCACTAACTAATTTAACTTAGATTATGTCCCTCCTAAAACAGGTAGCACTCAATCTCCCTATTCTAGTGTATTGAAAACTATGAAATTTGTGATAGCAAATCTGATAAATATTGCATGTTCCTACTTTAATAAATATGGCATGTTACATTGGAGAACTGGCCATGTTCTTAGACTAAAACTCAAGAGCAACAGTATTTTAGTCCTAGTTTCAAGAATATTTGGACATACTAGCAGTAAAAGCCATGAAGCACCCTTCTTGGTAGGCTAATTTCCATCAGAGCATTGCATGCTTCTCTAGTGGAAATGACAGATCAATTTATTTGAAACATCATCTTCATGTTAGGTGCAAGCTTTTGGAGTAGACAAGGTTATTTAACAGGTCTGAATAACAAGCGCCTCCAAAGGACAATGTGAAGCTACTAATAACTAGTGACTGGAAATTGTTCAGTGAATCATCATGAAAAATTCACATGAACATACTACATATGACCAAGCTGCCAAAAAAATCTTGGAGCTGTTCAAAGAGATATAGATGTAACCCAAGGCTAGGATCATGAATTATAGGATGAATGATCAGATTTATGGTGTGCCCGAGCCCCACAGGTGCTCCCATGTATCTCGTGAGCAGTGAGGGATGGTCGCAGGATTGATGTTGTTGAGGACAGTTGGATGACTGGATTGCCGCTATCCAGATGGCCTACCATGTTCGACCGAGCTGCAGTAGCCGGTTGCAGAGTGTGTGATCTTCTGGTTCCCGGAAAGAGTAGATGGGATGTTGACCAGGTCCACCTTCTCTTTGGTGACGCCCTAGCGTAGAGCATATTGGCTACACCCCTACTCTTAGAGCGGATGGTTGACAGGAGGGTATGGAGCCCGACTAGCAGGGCGGAAATTACAGTTAGGGATCTCCAAACTATATTGGACTCGGGGCCCAACCGTCAGTTGGAGGGCCATTGGATCTGGCGATTACGAATCCATCCATGGGTGGCTCTATTCCTGCGGAGGGTGGCATGGGGCATACTACCTACCAGTGGGGTATTGGCTCGGAGGGTGATTCGCCTACCCGTCGACTGTGAGGGTTGTCTGGGGGAGGAGGAGTCTATTGGTCACGAGACGTGTTGTTTACTTGCCCGCGAGCAATGCAAGTTTGGGGCCTCTCCTCGGCTCATCGACAGTGTTTCACTTCTTTGGAGACAATCCTGCACCAGTTGAGAAATTCAGCTCGGAGACCCAATATGGTAGAGAGGGGGTGGCATGGGCATATGTGGCATATCACATATGACTGGACAAAAATGCGCAGATTTTCGAGGGCCGAGGATTCTATCCGAGATCGGTGGTGGACAGGGCCTTCGTACATGTAGCCGAGCTAGTGAGCGCTATAGTTGTGAGCTCACCTGGAGGTGACAGGAACATCTGGGGTTCCTCTTTGGCTCTTACAGCGTCTAGACATGCGATGATACCTTTGGTATCCTGGAAACCCCCACCTTTTAGTTTTTTCAAGGTGAATTTTGATGGCAGCATCTCAGAGGGCGGCAGCAGATGCGGTGTGGGTTTTGTGATCAGAGACCACGACTCCAGGCTGATTGCAGCTGGAGGACGGCGTATTTTTGATGAGTCTGTTCTAGTGGCGGAGCTGCATGCGGCGTGGAAGGGCTTCGTTCAGGCCAGAGTGTACCTGGGTGCTCGACGGATCCTTCTTAAGGATGATTCGGCTACAGTGGTTGACTAGATTCGGAGCGGGCATGCCAGGACAGACTTGCACCCTCTAGTTTATGATATATGTCATCTTGTGGGGCAGTTTGACTTCTTCCGAGTCTCGCATATCTTTAGGAAGGCAAACAGTGCGGCGGATTGGGTCGCCTCCTTTACAGCACATCATTCTGGGATTGTCGCATAGGGGGTCTTGGAGCATTTGCCGGTGGCACTAGAGCATGTTTTATCCTCTGATTATTCTAGGCGTACTCATGGCATGTAGTGAGATATCGGTTCACCAAAAAAAAAAAGATGGGCAAGAAGGAAGCAAATGAAAACATTTGAGTTCATAACAGCCATATCGTATGCAAGGACAGACTTCCGTTCAGCAATTTGCGATAAAGCATAGCTCTAATTTCACATGCTTACTTCACTCTCTTCTGAACAATTTAAGTCCTAGAAAATGCCCAATATACATTAGTAAATGACTTAATATTGCGCAACAAATCTAGATCATGATCTGAAAAATATGATTCAAGTAAACCACCTCTAATCAATTCCTGAGATGCCCTAAAAAAGTTTAAAGATGGATAGAAACTTTACTTTTTTTACAAAAAAAAAGTGGTTAGCAACTAAAACTTTGAAGGCATATTCTACACATATGACAAAGTGATTAACACAACTAAAACTTTAGAAGGCACTTAGGCAACAACAATGAAATGCTTCCAAAGATAGAGAATTATCAAATAATATATCAAAAAAAATTAAGCATCTAAATGGATTAGGATAACGTAATTCAAATGGCTTCTATGACATGACAAGAAAGGTTATGATGTGAATCCGATCTTTTACATCTTAAAGGAACAACAGCTTGAGGAATCAAGAATATCTTTTTTTTCAGTTGATTATTTTGTTAACTCTAATTGATAGATCATAGATCATCTATATTGTCTTACGTTTCTTTGAAACTACAATGGAATTTATCTTTTCTTGTAACCTCTAAGTCAGAATAATTGAGAATATTAAAGTTTGATCTTTTTACATTTAACAGTGTTGGGGATTGAAGTAGCATACATGGTTTAACAAATAAGAGAGGGTAAGATCAACACCCCACAACACACCCCACAAAGGAAGGAAAGTAGAAGCTACACAAAATTATTAACACTAGTGGCACCAACCTACATCTCCAACTTCTCCACAAAACACAATGTTTGCAAGAGATTGCTAGTACTAAACATGCATCTACGTCAATGTCATCTATAAATTCATTTTGCATTTCACTTATATCAAAAAATAGCTCAAGTCTTGAAGTAGAACTACCATCTCAGTGCAGACTAATTGAAGAAGGTGATCCATTGTAAATACTAGCATCAGTATAAAACATGACTACAGTAAAGTTAGCAAAATCATTACCATTTTTTATAATTAAATCAGGAACAAATGGACATTCATGGCTACCAGTATAGAAGCAATTTACAGTTAAATGTGAAGTTTATCACTTTTAGTGGTGCTATAGTGATACAAAATATCACATGAATCAATATAAAGCATAGACATTTAAGTAGATATATTAACAGCAATAATCCATTTTACATGGACACAGGAATTTGTGTTCAGTAAGTATACATGTTTAAATGTCCAAGATTTCCAAAATCTTACAATTTCTTCTTACGGAGCTATGTTGATTTGTCACACCAGTAGTCTAACACCTGTATCCATCTATCCACAGGGTCCACGACTCCACGTGACATAGGCAAATAATAATATCACACAATAGTGGCCACTCCAAAGTCCATCTCATAAGAAAATGGGTTGTGAGTATTAAGTAAACCAGCAAAATGCAATCTTTCAGAACATGTTAAGAAGACCTTGCCATTCAATCATATCTTTCACCGGCTCAAAGCTTCTGTTCATAAACTGATTTCATTGCACGAACGCACACGCATGCTTGCACACACACCCACCCATGCGCACGCATGCACACGTACGCACCCACCCATGCACACACGCATGCATAAAGCCCCTACACATGCATAAAGCCTCTATAGATGTCAATCAGACCAAAAATTATTTGCATTTTTTTCTTTTAACAAGATAACATATAGCACTACCACTTAATAAATCACTGATTAGTGATCTCGCAGGTTACAAATTAACATTACCACATACTTACACATCAAACAAGAAGCTTATCACTTTCCACTTTCAACTGACCTATTGACCCACCAATAAAAATAACTCACAAGTCCAAACATCAAGCAAGGATATTCAAAATCAGTCAAACAAACACCAAATTTCAGCAATCATATAAACCTATCATCAACCAACAACTTATAGAAATTTATTACCAAATCAAAATCTTTATACTCTACCCACATTCCTCTACTAGCAAAAATCATAACACAAGAAGCAAATCACCACTATCCATGGACGCAACAAAAGATAAACATCAACCAGACACCCAAATACCATGCAAATGATCACAAAAGCCGCCAATCTATAACAGCAGGTCGGGCTCATAAAACAATCAAATAAACAATAACCGTCAATAAAAAACTAATTTTTCCAGCACTACCAGTTAAAATTCAATCAACCAAAACCAAACCAGTCCAGATAACAAAGCCGGAGGAAAAGAAGGAAAATGAACAATTCACCATCAGAAAAATCAAAATTTTCCATCGATAACAGTTAAATTCACTCAACCGAACAAACACAAATCACAATAGCTAGCAGCAAAATCAAATGAAAAGAAGGAAAATGGACAGTAGCACATAAGAAAAATCTAATTTTTCCAACACTAACAGCTAAATTCCAATCCAACCCTATAAGCTACAAAGAAAATTGAAGGAAACGGCACAAACCTGTGGGCATGGAGGAGAGCCGCAGGGCCGAGATACGACTCGGGGTTCCATCAGTAACTAGGGCAGGAGGTGCTGCAGCAGGCGCATAGAATGCACTCGTACATCCCGTCCAGCTTGGTCCGGTCCCTCTTGCTCTGCGGGATCTCCTTCGGCGCGTCCTTCCGCTTGAGCCAGGGCTCCACGCTCTTGTACTGGCTATAGAAATTGGTCATGTCGATCACCAGATCCTTGATCACGAACATGTGGGGGAGAGGCGTGATGCTGGTGGCCGAGGAGGGGATCCTCGTGAGGCAGACGAGACCGTTGTCGCCGTCGATGTTCATGGCGCAGGACCCGCAGATGCTCTCGCGGCAGGAGCGGCGGAAGGTGAGGGAGGGGTCGAGCTCGTTCTTGATATTGATGAGGGTGTCAAGAACCATGGACCCGCACTCGGAAAGGTCGATCCGGTAGTCCTGGAGGTAGGGTTTGGAGGGATCGCCGGGGTTCCAGCAGTAGATGGAGAAGGTCTTGGTTCGCTTCGGCTTGTCACCGTCCGCCTGAAAGGATTTGGGCCTGCGCCTTGAGAAGCCTCGCCGCCGGGGGTGGCGGTGGAGGCGCGGTGGAGAAGAGCCCCCGCGGCGCCCATGGTCGGAGAACGGGAGGGAATGCGAACGGAAGCGGGAAGCGGGAAACGAGAAGGCTCTTTCCGGCAAACAATTGCCGGTTTTGGGGCAAGAATGGTGACCTGGCAGAGCGGGGCCCATTAGAATCTATTTATCATGCATTGTACTAACTCCACAAAAGATACGATAAAATACAAAATTATTTGAGGTGGGATTATAATTCTATTGACTTATGAAATATCTAATATTAGATTTTATATGTCCAAAAATTAAACTATGCCGGTTTGCACCAATCTTTTTAAAAGATGTTTTACATTTTACAAAGTGACATGAATTAAGAATTCCTATAATGGTTAAATAGTTTCTTCGATGTGCAATATCTGTTGCAAAATAGTGAAACTTACTGGACTACAACCATATTCTTGTTTTTAGGAATTGTTGAATAAGTTTAAGTTTGTTTTAGTCTTCAATTTATTTAGGAGACAATTATTTGAATTTTTATGATCTTTGTTTGCTGAATAAGTTAAGAAGCACATTGGTGCTCTCAATCTTTTTAGTTGAGATTTTTTTTGGATCTTTTTAATATAAATAATTGTAATATTAGAACAAAGGGACTTCAGCTTTCGTTAAAAATTTGTCTCTGTTCTTCTGTGAGTAATAAAAATTTTCTCCACTAATTGTTTAGTTTTTTCTTCTTTTTAAATTTGTTACAATGTCTTCCCAAACTCCTGACATTTTCATGTTCTTGTTGAGATGGATTTTGACTAGGTCCACACCCAATAGTTTACCCAAAATATTATAACATTTTCACTCATATCTCAGTTTTCTTGTAGAGCTTGATAATGATGCATAAATTTTATTTGCTTTGCAAGGTTCATATATGCTCACAAAAAGTCAATTAGTGTCCATTACTAGTCTCCTAAGCTAATACCAAGATATTTCGTGACTGTACGAGAATCCCTTATCATTTACATACATTTTATACTTATGCAATAAAAGTTAGTGGTAGTACCTAATATGCAGTAGTTGTATATAGTCCTTACATGCCTATACAAAGTCAACTAGTATCCAATATTAGTTTTTAAAACTTATATCATGATATTTTGTGATTGTACACAATTTTTACATGTTCATACAAGTTTAGTTAGTATTTGTTATTAGTTTTCTTAAGTTGCACCATGATATCTCGTGTCTGCACTAGGCTCTCATTCTATCATATAAATTTTTGATACTTGTACAATAAAAACTACTAACGGTACATGATATAGTGGATGCACACAATTTGTACATGCTTATATAAGGTAAATTAGTATTTGTTATTAGTTTTCTTAACTCCTACAGTCATATTTCATTGTTGTACAAGGTTTTCTTATAATTTCAAAATATTTTCAGTAATTTTATAATGACAATTAGCAGCAGCCTATGGTCTTTAATGGTTGTTTGAGGTCTATATATATGCTTTCTCATGCAAGGTCAATAAATATTCATTGTAAGTTTTGATAACTTCTATTATGATATTTTGCTCCTCACCAGGATCCTTTTTATTTCAAATATTTGTACAATAATAATTAAATAATTTTTAATAGTTGTACAATCTCTATACATGCTCATATAAGGTTAGTTTAATACTTATTAATAGTTTGCTCAACTTACTTGTACTATGATATTTCATTGCCATACTAGGGTTTTTTTTATAATAGTATATTTTTTTTCAATATAAGCGAATTAACAATTAGTAAGATATGATATTTAATGGTTGTACAAGTTCTACATGCATATAAAAGGTCCATTAGTATTAGTAATAATTTTTCGGAACTTGTACCATGATATTTCAAGTCCATACTAAAGTTCCTTATAATTGTACATATACATTTTCAACATATGTGCAATAACAAAATAATAATATATGATTTTAGTGGTGGTTAAAATAACAAGTTCACCATTGATATGAGTTTTCTTTCCGGACTTCTTAAAAAAGATACAACTTTATAGTCTCTTGTCATAGAGGTAAGTTGAAACCATTTCTCTGAAACATAATATAGAGGAGATTGAAATATTTATTATTCTATATATATATATATATATTGTATGAGAGAAATAAATATTTGTCTGAGGGGAAAAAAGTCATTAAGAGTTGCAACTACTAATAGAAGTTTTTTACAAAAAATAGATTTTTGCAATTTTTTCTTGAAAGAGAATTGCAACGTCAGAATTTTTTTCAAGTTCATGTAGCAAATTCTCAACGCACTTTAGCAAACAAAATATTAAAAATAAGTTTCCTGGGTTTTTCCTCTCTTTTTTTCCCTTCAATGAGGTGTGGGCTAACAACCAAATGCGAGAAACCACTTTTCTTTATTTTATTTCGAGAGAAAAATGGATGAATAACCAGCTGCATAGATCTTGTTGCTCTTCCAGTATTGATATTATTGTTTTTATACTTTAAAAAAATTACCAATACTTTTTTAAATCAAAGAACTATCATTCAAAAAGCATTTGAGAAATACTTTATTAAACTATTGAACTTTTAATTTAAGGATATGCTTGGGAGAAATTCTATATGATTTTGTAAGAAGAGGAGCTTAGAGAAATAGAGATGGGAAGATGATTATTGCGATCTCGCGGGGATCGAGCTTACAACCCCTATAAATTTGGCAGGATTTCTTCCAAACAGACCTTAAATTATCTATCGGCTATTTTTAGATAGGTTAGGTTCTATAATCCATGCCTAATTGACGCCATTAAGTTTCATGCGAGACTTTCATTATAGTCATCCAGAGAGAGAGAGAGAGAGAGAAAGAGGTTGGGGTAAGGATGGTAATGAATTGAGTAGGTCATTACTTATACCTATTATGCCCTCGCCTTGGGAGGGATAAAATCTTGAGATGGGGTAAGTAGAGTTAGACAGAGATGGGTTGGATAAATCAGGTCGGATAAGAATACAAATTTTTTTTTTTACACTTTTTTCTGCCTTGAAAAAAAGGATCCGTAAAGAGTTATATATATATATATATATATTGGCCAGTTCAAAGTGAGTTTTACTATTATCCATATATGTTTGAGATTCATTGTGGGATTGAAAATATGTCATTTTTCATTGTCAACTAAATATATCAAAAATACTTTTTCAAATATTTTTTTTAAAAATTTATTTTTCAAAAATTATATTTTTATAAAAAAAAATTTCACGAACCAAACCAGCCCTAAGCTCGAGTTAGGTCGGGTTTCTGATGAAAAATCGGCAATCCTAGACTTGTCCGACGTCAAGGGTGGGATGGGCATAGGAACTGGGTGACCGGTTCCAGGTGGTTAGAATCCGAGTGGACCGTAAAGTGACTGGCTCCAGGCGGTTAAAATCCGGCTGGACCATAAGTTGTGGCGGTTTATCGCCGTCGCGCGCCGAAATAAAACGCGTAGCCGGAGGCCTGATCAGAAAAGAAAACCCCTGCCAAAACCTCCACCACCGCTTCTGAGCCACCGCCGCCGGGCGAAGAGAGGAGATGAGCGTCCAAGACGTTGACGGCAATAGCTCCGATGAGGGAGAGGTCTTCTTGGACGACGAAGACATCATCCAAGAGATCCCTATCGACGAAGAGGGTCCAAAATCCCTTCTTTTCCTCTCCTCTCCAATCTCTCTCTCTCTCTCTCTCTCATCTGCCACTCAATTTCGCCTTTTCTTCTTTTAATATGATGCAGATCTTCCGGACCGGGACGATGAGATGGATCCCGATGTCGACGATGGTTTGTAGTTTTGGTTAATTCATTTGGATTGTCTTTTTTTTTTCTGAATTCAAATTACTTTTGTGGAGTGGCCATTGTGAAATTGTTGAGATAGATTTAGTTTATCTGTAAAAAAAAAACCATTTTCTTTGTTTGGGAACACAAAATCGATATCAAGGACATGAGAAAAACTTTTTCTAGTTGCTATTGGAATGTATATATTTGTTCATTTATTTATTTAAGTGGTGATTCCTTCTCCCAATATTGGTCCAGAGGACTCATCTAAGTTGATTTGAGGGAATTAAACGGGTTGTTTTGTCTGGCAAACGTTGCTGATGTCCTAAATTTCATAAAGGTATCAACATTTGATTGCTGAAGGATACTATAATTTGGGCGAAATAATATATCATCAATGTTCATCCGTGTAATGCTTGATATTTAAGCAGATTTGTTGTTCCATTTGCAATCGAGAAACATGGAAGATTTTGATGGAACAGTTAAGGAATAAAATATTGATATTCCTATCAGAAAGATGAAATTACCATGTTACAGTTCACAAGATAAAAGCTTGATTGCTTGCACGCTTGAAAGAAATAACATTTAGGATTTATGGTTGACCAAAAAGATCCTTTTATTAGAAGGCCTTTTTTTATCGGGCACTCACAACTCCATCTTCTTGACATTCAATCCCATGTTTTGGCATATTTTGGCTCTATATCTTCTATAAAGCATGGAAGTATGCAAATAGCTATGAGGATTCATCAGATCAAAGGGAAAATAAGATTGGACTGCTTTAGATAAGAGTGATGTTGCATGCTGCTATCATGTCCCAAAAATAGAGATAATAATATGATAAATGGCTCTTGCATTGTAGGTATTCTACTGTTAGGCTGGTTTATAGCATGGGCTCATGATGGTCAAAACCTGTGCCTGAGAATTCTATAATAAAAAACCAGGTAATATGAGAACCCTCCATCTAATAAAATACAGCTTTTAGTGGGAGATGTAACAGCAAATTACGTGAGAAGGACTACAAGTTGATTAATGGAATTAGGTATAAATATATTGTATTTTGCATGCTGGTAGTTGACAAGTCTGGGAAGTAATCCAGTGGAATTAGTTCTACAAGTCTTATGACCTTTACAAGCCAAGGTTTAAAATAATATCAATTATGATATTATAACATCCATTATAATCATATGCAAATCCAAGTCATTGATTTTTATGTTAATACTTCAAGACATATATGGATCAAATTTCATTTTATTTGGATGCTTCATGACATGGATCAAGTGAAAACATGGCATCATGCCACTAAAATTATTTATTTTAATTGATTCATTGTATGGACAATCTCAAAATATGATTTTTTTCTAGGTATTTTATGCACCACAAACATGATCAATGGTGTCAATTTTTATTTTGAGAGGTCCATCACTGATTTTCACTAGTAAGCATTTGAGGCCAAATCAAGGTTCTCAATCTTGGTACCGGACTCCATACTGCTACCATGCTGGTATAGTGTCGGTATGCCTAATACAAGAGTCTGTTTGGTCAATTGAGACTTGGTATGCCTATCGTATAGAGTTTTGGTTCAGTACTGGTTTGTTGCAATAGGCACCAGTACAGCAAATCTTGGGCCAAATGCACTTGAGTGTTTTTTAGCTTGCCTAACTATTTGATTATTATTCTTCATGTTTGATTAACTAAGTGTGCTTTATGTACATTAATCAAAAAGTCAAATAGAATTAGCCCCATTATGAAGTGTTCTTTTTTCCTAACTCTACAACCTTAGTATTCAAATGTCTTATATATCATGCCAATATAATTTATATCAGTTTGCATTACTTAAATTAGTGTCAATTATATAACTTCTTTGTTATATTTTTCATCGTAAATGTGCATTGGCAAATACATTTTCTGCTAGTAATATATAACAGTGCTAATAGTTTTGTCTAGGAACAATCTCAACCATCAAATATTTCTTTCCTGACAGATTGAGAAGTGGAAGTTCAGTTTTAGGAATATTATGAAAGCGGACAATGGAGATAACATTTTTTCTTTTTCTTGATCAATAAGTAACGCATTATTTGAAGGAGAGTGAGATCATAAGAATCAGAATAAACAATGTAAGGTTGGTTCTTTTGAAAGATTAGAGTATATATGGTTCTAGTTTGTCCCCTCACTCTAAAGAAAAGACAACAATTCAGCATGATTTTGTAATATTTTCTGCAATAAAAATCTAGACATTATGATAAACATTCCTTTCTCTTATTACAAGTATTATTTGTTGATCCTACATGCATTTGTGCGCCTAATTTTACTACTTTATTTAGAAATTTATTGATGAGGTTGGGTTTTGCCTATTGATTTATTTCTTCTAGTTGCTATAGGGGAATATAGTTATTTTGGCTTCTTGTTGTTTTTTCCTTTTTAGTTAAGGCATTATTGAATTTGCATCTTTCTGGTACCTGCAATAACTTTAGAACAAGGCATGCAAGTTTAAATTTCCCCTTATGATTATATATAACCTATTGAAGATTTCTTCTTTTATACATGAGTCCTGTTGATAAAGACTTCGTGTAAAATTTATATTGGTACTATGGATTAGCATTTTTATTCATCTCTATCTTTTTATTCAATATTAGTGGTTAATGCATTGTGTTATTTTTGTTGTAGAAGAAGCTGATGATTCTGTCTACATATTCAAGGGCCATTTAGGTAAGTTCTTGTCTTGATGCCTTGGATTGTTTTGGACAGAAGTAGTAGTATCTGTAAAACATTAGATATAAGCTCATGGGTTCCTGTTGGTCAGTTCATCCTGAATTTTCTTTGTTTCCTACTTGCAAGGCATGTCTAAGCGTGCATTCAACAAGAAAATATTGTTATTACTAACAATTTGAATTGACTAGCTCAGTTTTGATATATAAAAAAATAGAAAAGGTTAAGATCAATATAGACAAAAAAGGGACTGCCATTAGAGTTGGTTTCAACTAATTTATATCATTGTATCTCAGACTTACAGTTGGAATACATTCTTTTGGTGCAAATTATATTGGTATCTAATAATTATAATGTAAATATAAATTTTCAATCTATAAATAATAACTAAAGTGTAATATATTATTTATTAATATAGTTATTTTTATTTTGAGCTTAATCAAGACGGGCTTAAGTGGATAAAGCCAAGCTCTAGTTGAGCTCATATACTAACCAAGTGAGCCAAAATTGAGCCAAACATGATATTCGCATGAACAACTTGTTTGTAGGATAGACTTAAATCCTGTAGATCAACAGTACCTTGCTCCATACATGGCCTTTCCTTTCCATATCAATTTGGGTATCAAAGTTTCATCTCTTTGATCATCTTTCATTGATTTTGCTCAAGGAACTCGGGCTCAGGTATTGTTGCGACCAATTTGGTAAAAGTTATTCCCTTTTTACCTTCTTTTCTACCTAGTGAGGGCTCAGCGAAGTAGAGCTATAAGGAATCGATGGTAATGACATATGATGGTCAAAAAGAAGTGGTAGATAGCGGATTATATCATATAGTGCTTTTGTTTTATGGAACTTGGAACTGTAGATCAACTCTTTTTTTCTTAACTATGGGACAGTAATGGAGTGGAACAAATTCTTAGCAATGGGAAAATTTTTGATGAGTCTAAGGAACATACTTTTTTGGTAATTGGGACAAAATATCAATGATGTAGAAAGTGATTTATGCGGCTGCTTATGCATATGTGGCTCCATGGCCACCCTGTGACCGAAGCTTCCCCTCCATGTTGATGGGCTATGTAGTGGGTGCCTAGATGCTTCACACGGTCCTGGCTCTTGCACATGCAGCTTTGGCAGTTATTGGTCTTGTCCGGTGCATGGGTCGGGTTAAGTTTGTATGTCTGGTATAATGAGTCATGTCATGCAAATTTGTTCTAGTTCCTTGTCTCTCGTTGAGCTTAGGGTGGTAACACCCCTAAATGCAATAAGATGTCTGGTAGCAGGAGGTCGTGGTAGAGGACAAATGGAGGAGGTGGCAAAGGACTCTTTTCCAAGTACCTTGTTCCTACTCTACTCTCTTCCACTTGTTTTGCCTTTTTTCCTTCTCTCCTTTTTGATCTCCCTCACCATTGTCACCTCTTTCTTCTCTGAATTTTTCTTTTCAACCATTGACCCCCTCATTATCTCGTGCTCCCGGTCTCCACCTGTCTCCTACCTCTCATTTTCTGTTTCCCTTTCTCCTCTTCTTTAGGAATGGTTATGACACTTTGCAGGAAGGAAAAGAAAAGGAATTAGTGGTTTCTGCCAAAGGAGATTTAATGAATTGACCACAAATGAAGATAGGCCTCTCTTTAGTGTTTAAAATTGTAATGTATCTAGCTTTAGATGAAACTATGAGAAATCTGATTGACCAAGCATTAAATATTGCCATGTTTGTTGTTGTACCTATATGTATTATATAATGGCAAAGGAATGAGGCTAGCTTCATGCAGCTGGCTGAGAAAAGTGAAGCTTCCTTTTCATATGTTGCTTTTTTATCAAAAGCCTCAGCATATTAGCAGCCTAGAGATTTGTGTGGGACTTGAATTTTTAATACGCTTTATTCCCTATTAGTTTTATGATTTTATCTCAAAAATGAAAGAGAGTCCTCGATTATTTTTTTTCTTCCTTTTTCCTATGCATACTAAAATTAGGTCCACAAATGCTTTCCTAGACTAATAACTTGGCACCCGTCCGGCCAATCTAGTAGAAAGAGTATAAGTAGGATTCCACTCAGGGCACACTTGTTAGCTACAATTCCCATCTGTCTTGCAGCGAATGAGACAGCATCCGAGTCTCGCTTAGTCGTGAGCGCTCGCCGGGCGGACCGAGCTGGTAAAGACACAAGTTTCGAAGGAACGAGCCGTGAAGGTAGGTTCGCGAGCAATCATCATACGAAAATGTACCAACTACAACTTCATCCGGCGAAACCACTTGCGCTTATTGCGGGAGATCTAGGAAGCTACCTAAATGGAGAGCCCACACCTGCAGGGTAGTTGGTTCGTCTCCAAGGTTTGCTGTCTTAGTATCGGACCTCGTACTGGTGCCACACTAGTACTGGCACTGTGTCAGTACGGTATGGGGTGTTTTCGGTATATCGAGTGCCGGTACATTGTCCGTATTGGATACTGGTATCGAACTGGTACGGTATGGTACGGTATGTCCTATACTGTCCGGTTTGGGCCGGTACGACGAACCATGTTTCCAGCTATATGTTACCCAGCCAGTATATTACAATACTGAAATGCACCGTACTAGCATTTGCATATTGGTACATCTTTTTTTTTGATTTTGTTATGGATATTTAAAAGTATTGTATTGTACATTTAAAGCACCCAAATGAACCTCAGTTACTCTTCAAAGTACCCGATTAAGGTTTTATTGGATGCTCATAGTACTTAATAAATTTCCAATTAGCAAATTTAGACATTTTAAAAAGTTGAAATTTGTAAAAGCACTAGTAGTAATTAGAAATTCTAAGAAATCTTTAATGATATTATATATATGTAATATTCAAACCACGGTTGGTATCAAAAGCTTCTAAGAATAATCCAAAAGTAATACTATATTAACTCTTAGAGTATGCGATCAATTGTGCTAATAAATATCAAGAAAATTATTAAGTTTTAAAAGTTCCAAGCTTTTTTTGAGATATTATCTCATAGAATTGTACAGCACTAACCCATGATGTCTCCTTCAAATGAAAATAAATATTAGACATGGTAAAACTAAATTTATATGCCATCAAGCACTTTGATCATTCTCAATAACATTTTCAAGCTACAACCATTAACTCTCAAATAACTGCAATGGAATTAGCAGAAATAATACCATTAGAGCTAAAACCTCATGAAAGGACAAACTACGTGGTACAAATAAACTAGAGCTTTTGATATAACAAGCTGTCAAAAAGAAAGAAATGGTGACACATTTGCAGTAGTTTGGAACATTCAAGTCCCACAAATTTGTATTTATTGATATATCATTAGATGCTCGAAGTTATAATACTGTCCTTGTGGATTGATCAAGGAACAAGATGCATTTAGATCATTATGATTTATGATTGTTTGAATTATTTGAATAGTGGCTACATAGTATATGCGGGGAAAAAAGAAGAAAAGAAAAGAAAGGAGGGAAGGAAAGAAAGTAAGAAAGAAAAGAAGAAGAAAAGGAAAGAAAGAAAGGAAGGAAAGAAGAAGAAAAAGGAAGAAAGAAAGGAAGGGAAGAAAAAAAAAAGGAAAGGAAGGAAGGAAGGGAGGAAACAAGAAAGGAAGAAAGGAAAGAAAGGAGGAGAAAAAGGAAAGAAAGAAATCAAGGAAAGAAGAAGAAAAAGGGAAAAAGAAAGGAAGGGATGACGCAAAAGGCAAGAAAGAAAGGAAGAGAAGCAAAAGGAAAGAAAGAAAGGAAGGGAGAAGGGAAAGAAAGGGTAAGGGGTTTGAACCACTTCGAACTGTAACCGAGTGGTTTCGCTTAGTTCTGGCCGGCACGGGCCTTTTACCGAGCCAAACCTATGAAACTTGCTACCATGCTGGATTCCACTCAATTCAGGTCGGTTTGAACCTTTTATTGAGTTGAACCTCCAAAACCAACCTGATACTGTGTTGGTTCAGGTCGATACACCCCAAACCAGGTGGTTTTGGGTTGGTTCGGAGTAACTTGCATGTGAGGAACCATTTCAGAAATCTTTTTGAATTTGTGAGTATTTTATTTAAAGGAAGAAAGTTGAAAAGTTTTTATCTCTATAGAATTATAAAAACTAGATATGGGAAGAGCATTTTTCTTTTTTTTTTTGTTTTGGGGCGGTGTACCCAAGTGCATGAGAAGTGAAGATTACATAATTTTCTATTTCTTTTGGGTTAGGGAGGCCTAGCTTTAGGCTTTGAGGCTGGCCTCAAAACCTTTCTTGTCATATATTAATAAAACTAGATTAGTAGATATCTATCAAGTTGTAGAAAAGTAGAAAGAAGATAGATGGGTAAATCCTTCATTTTCTTTCATTTCCCATGCTCACCTCTTGATCGGTAGAGGTAGAAAAGTCGGATTCCTTGCATGTACATTGCATGTGTTGGATCCTGGTTACATAAAATGGTATAGTTGCATGTGCTACTTGTTCGCAAAGCATTAATTAGAGGCACAAATGATTTGTCATGATCTACATGGATTTATATGATCTTTATAATTGTAACAATTAGGGTCAAGGAAGGCTGAACCGGACCGAACTGCCTGGTTCGGCCCGTATCGAGCTGATCCGATGGAAAACTGGGTCAGTTCGCCTATTGGAGTTGGTTCCGGCCCCGAACCGGCCGGAACCGTTCGAAACCAGCAGGTTTTGTTCAAATTTGGTGCGAACCATCCAGTTCCCACCAACTCGACCCAGTTCTAAATCGGGCCCCCTCCTCTTTTCTTTGTTTGTTGATTAAAAGATGTTGGGAAGGCCTCTCCAGCTTTTTTTCTTCTCCTCATGGCGAAAATCATACCGATTCAGCACGATTGAAGAAAGATCCAACCCTATATAAGGTATGCTTCCTCTCTCCTATCTCATTTCCTTAATTTTTTTTGGAGCTTGAAAAAATAACTCGAAATTTGCAAAATAAAGGAAGATCATGACAAAATTTTTGATTTGGCCTTGATTTTATTATATGTTATAAATCTATAGATGATCTACATGATAACAAAA